>CM022487.1:8826552-8841173 GCA_011952105.1 Coreoperca whiteheadi | reverse complement strand
AAGTAATACATATTGATGTAGCACAATAACTGTTTTTGGTTTAGTTGCAAATCTGATTCTCTCTCATCACACAGGAACACCATCTTGTCTGCTTAAGTGGGAAAAAGACGGGTCACAATAGCAGTGTTGGATCATGGCTTGGACAGAGATTGGCGACATTGTCCACCGTGCCTCCACACAGACAATGGGCTGACCGGTGAACAAGATGACTGTGCTGTAGGAGGCGGGGGGTGGTGTGTGTGTGTGTGTGTGTGTGTGTGTGTGTGTGTGTGTGAGCGTTGCTGTTGTGGAGGGCTGAGTGATGTCAGTGTGTACTGATAATGGTGTTTCTGTGATCCTAAGGATAGCGTCATAGAGCCTCTTAGATAGACCACAGTGAGTGCTGCCTCTCCTCAGTGAGACGCTCACTGACCCAGGCGTGCTGATCTGCCTGCTATATTTACAATCATAGCATCTGAGAAGCTCATACACTTTTTTTTTGGTCTTTGGTTTTAAGCTAATCAATCTTATTTGACAGGCACAACTGTAGGTGTCCAATAGGCTGTTCTTACAGTGGACAGTTTGACTCGACAAACACAGATGTAACTAATATTATTACAGTAATAATGGCAGCATTGTGGTTGCAGTGCCAGGGCCTTGCTTTCATGCATGCTGGTTTGCTTGTGCTGAATGGAATGGAGCCATCATTAATGTTATAGGTTACACCTGTGCTTTGCAGTAAGACAGGTCTGACTGACAGATACAGTGTATGTCCAACATTTGTTTAACTGCAGATATTTTTCTGTTGGTACAATAAACCTTCAATGGGGTGAACTGACTCATAACTGTCAAAATCAGTGCCATAACATCACTGAGTTCTGAATGGTGATGTGACCGCTTTCGGATGAGCACACTGATATGTGTTTGAACATTGTTGTGTTTGCTAATCTTAGGAATAAACAATGAACCACCACTAACTCTAGTTACAAATCTGCCATCTACCTATGTTTGTATGATAGATAAATGTCCCTATTTTGCAAATGCAGAGGGACAAGCCAGTGAAGGCCTCCTTACAGAAGGAGTGGGACAGGAGCTCAAAGTGCACCCCGCCCCCAGTGGACAATATCACAAGGTTCATCCTTGAGCCTTTGAATATCAACTGAAGTCAAATGTCAAATTATAATCTTCAACAAATATGCGTATCTACATTTTTCGTTTGTTATCAAGAGGAAAAGTAGGGAGAAAAGAGGATAAAATATATGAATAAATGAGGGCATGGATGAGTGGATAGATGGTTGGATGTGAATGGATGATGGATAGATGCTATGGCACTCACTTACAGCATATGTTATGTCCTTGGTTTGTACAAAGTGCTGATGCTGTGTTCTCTACCTACAGTTAGCTCTTGACAGCCTTTCAGAGATGTTGACATAATGGCTGTCTTCTGATTTTTATTGGTGTTGCAACACATGTTTATGATTTTATAATAGGAGAATGATTTTTACACTCTACTATTTCATCCAGACAGTTTGATTTGAAAGGTAAAAGAATCCCCTGCACTGACTCACTAATAACTATAATACCATTTTGTGCATTTGTGTCATGGACATGTCTAACTCTAAGAACTGTGTGAAATTTCTTTGTAAAAGCCTGATCTTCCACCCTCAAGGACATCATTTATCACACTGACCAGAATTAGTATTGAGTGCTGACATGGGGTTTGCTGAGTGGGTGTCAATCTATCCGGTCAATTATTTTGCTTGAGTCAGAGTGCCGGTTCTTTTTCTAGTGAAGAAAATCTGTGAATCCCAAGCAGCCACTCACTTGTGTGTCCACAGTCAATCTGATTCAACCACAAGGTGACAAGAAATAACCATGTTACTGTAAAGTCACTCAAATTAAGACACAAGGCAGGACATATTAGTATGTAGTAATTACTCTTATTATTGATTATTATTATTAGTTATTGTTACTAAACCTTGCTGTAGCCTTTGTTGCACCATAAAGTACACCGTTGCTAGGTGAGTCCAGCTGGGCTTTTAGTCTTGTTTTCACCATGCTACAAATATAAATTGTCTATTTGTTATGAATAGGTTAAAGCTAGCTACAGCCAAAGTATTAGCCCAGTAATCAAGCAAAATACCACAATATCTGAAGTCATTTTTGTGTCAGGTTACTGTGACAACAGGCCCCAGTTATCACGATTTTTTCCTCAGTGCCATGACTTTATGGGCTGTGAATATAATTGTTTCTGCAAGTACGGTATGTGCATGTGTGTGCTAGTGTCTGTTTGTGTATTTGCTACATGTTGAGGTTGGGAAGGGGATCCATTTGTCCTTCAGCTTATCTCCATTAAAAAGACTGATTATTGTATGTATGGCATCTTTCTGAACCGCTGGTAAATGTGTATGTTTATTTGTTTGTTAGCCTTGTGATGGCATAACCTGTCGTTTTGCCGTTGCATTCTAGGAGAGACTCCAGGATGCAACAGGCTCTGATAAAAGTAGATTTAGAAATTTGATATGGGAATAAATGACATATTATACATTCCTGAGCATAAAATATAATTCTGGTTTTATTGATTACTTTAGTAAAGGTGGCTACAATTCTGGCAAGATTAACAGTGCAGTGCTAGAGTGCATTTGTATGTGAAGAGACACATTTTTGCATTCACCATCACTGTACAGTTGTCTACTGTCTACTAAGTATAGAGTCACATCAACATGTCAAAAACTATGAAAGTACTTATGGACTGCACTATACATAGCCGTTAATGTACTTCTTTGAAAGACAATGTAAAACAATGCATATGTTTTGGACAAAAGAGTATTGGCTCTATTCATTTAAATGGGGCAAGTATTTATAAAATAGAGTGTTTTTTTCAGTAGGTTAAAAAAAGCAACTTGTCCCATTTACAATAATACATCAAGAGTACAATTATACAATATCTATATTTCTATGTAAAATGTGTGTTGCCAAAGAACAGCCAGTAGAGGGAAGCATCCTCCAAGTTGGGACAGAATCCTGCAGGATGCCAATACAATAATATTCATATAAGCATGCACGGTTGTACAGTAAATGGAGTAGTAGTACAAGTACTCAGATCTTTTACTTACGTAAAATGAATGATTCTACAGCGTAGAAAAATACTCCATTGAAAGTAAAAGTAAAACTACAGAAGTATTAACTTCTAATTCTACTTAAAGTATTGAAAGTAGATGTTGTAGCTGGTTCAGGTTGAGCTAATTTGAATTACTTTATATACTGTTGGGTAGTTTAATTTATGACAGTGCATCATATTTTATGAATTGATCACAAGTTTTGTATGAAAAATTTGAATCTGCAAAGTAAGTAGTAACTATATCTTTTAAATGAATGTAGTGGAGTAAAAAGTGTAACATTTCCCTCTAAATGTGGAGTAGAATTATAAAGCAGCAGATGGGAGTAGCCAAGTAAAGTACAAGTCCTTCAAAATTGTACTTAAGTACAGTCCTTCAGTAAATATACTTACATTTAACCACTGTGTAGACCCACCACTTTCAGTGAACTGCATCTTCAGGTGACTGCCGACCTTGCCACAAGCAATCTGGTGGCTTCAACAGGTACTCGTGGCCACCAAGGCCTCTCAAGGTCATCTGTTTATTTTTTGTCATTTACGCAATATGTGTATAATTAGTTTCTTCCCAATTTCCTCTGAGTCAATGCACAACATCAAATTAAAATATGATACGATTGCCTATGAGTCATTCGCTAACTTTCAAACTCAGCATGTCTCTTCTCTAACGGTAAACTCATTTCAAACAGTTTCAACTTGCATCCAAAACTAAGCAGCCCTAATGTCAAATACCAGGGGCAACAGTTCTCTGTAGTGTTATTTTAAAGTTCCCAGATCGCTACCCCATCATGTACCCCCTTACGTGTATGTATCGATACGAACTGTACTGGTGCACTGTTAGCACAAAATAATTAATGTGTAAATCGGGCAGAATTACATTTGATACAGTATATAAATTGCAATACATAAGAAAAAGAAATACATAAGAATTTGCTTCACTAATTTCAATGTCACTTATATAAGAAGAACATCCACAAGAACATCCTTCAAGTGTTTACATAATGTAGTTTTTAACTATGCTGGATGTGTGGAGGAAGGATAAAAGTCTGCTTAGAGCCTTAAAAAAGTGATCGCTGGTTAAGGTTAAGATTAAAGTAGGGAGATGGAGGAGTGTTGCGCAGAGACAGCAGCCTCCACAGACCCGCAGCAGCATGCTGCCTGACAAATCGCTGCCCGAGAATGTGCCAGAGAGAGATTTGTGTGACAGTTTCTCGTTCTGGCCCGACATTCCAGCAGCTGATTTCACTGACAGGTGCAACATCAACCAGAGAGGATGAACTAATCTGCCAGTTGCAGACCGCTAGGTAACATAAACAGGGCTTGTGATCCCTCAACCAGCTGGTGAAAGGTGGGAGAAAACGGAGCGAACGTGGTTCCCTCATCTCTCAACAGCAGCTCTTGAGCAAGGTACTAAAACCTAGTGGCTTCAGTGGATGGTGGTGGATTTAACTACACTGGAACTGAACCATGAAGCCTGTCAATGCCAGCCTCTGCAGCTGTGTAAATGCAGAGCAGAGAACCGCTGGAAAAAACAGTATGCATGCTCAGCAAATATCCCCTAAAGGTTAATTAAATAAGACATGTGGCCCGAGTAGAAGTCACACTAGTTACTGAACTGCTGTTCACATGCAGGAGGAACTGCAGATTTCCATGATCGCTGTGACCGTATGTGAGGATGGTGGAAGCCTCTCTTGAATCCACAATGTTGAGAAAATGTGGCATATCATCCGAACTGTCTGTTGTGAGAAATGAAAAGGAGAAAAGGATCTGCTGCCAAGTTTTGAGGACCCGGACAAGAGGTGACACACTAGGCAAACGCAGACAAACCTTACCAGTCCTGACTTTTTACAAATTCTTACAACTTTTAACCCCAAATTATGAACCCCTGCACAAATATAGTTTAGCTGGATGTCACTCAGGCAGAGACAGAGAGATGTGTCATGGAGTGACTTAATCTCAGTAACAGCACTGATCCGTAGATAGTCTGAAAAAGCTTGAGTAATGAGGGATTTCGAGGTGTCGTGCTGTACTCAGTAAGTGTTTTATAGTACACATCTGGAGTTTATCAATTTAGGAAGTAGACAGTTTTTGAAATACATGTTACACACACCTCTGCTCAGCAATAGAATCGCCTCAGATTCAGATTTTTTTTTTTTTAGAGACTGCAGAGCAGGCCAGAGCAGGCAAAGCACCATCGCCTGTATTAGTTATGCAAAATCTGCTTTCGAGTATTTTCATATTTGAGTTGATTGACAATCTCTCTCTCTCTCTCTCGCTCTCTCTCTCTCTCTCTCAGACATACCCTGCCTTCTGCTTAATCCTCAATCTGCTAAAAGCGTTTTCATTTAGTCATGACTCACTCCTCACAGCAAATTAAGTGTTTAGCCTGTGTTATCTCTGATGGGCGAGAATCAGATTTGCAACTAAACCAAAAACATTTCTTGTGCTACATCAATATGTATTACTTTCATTTTTACCTGAGCATGCCATATGGGCACGAATGATATCACGTACTGTACTTTACATGCTATAATTACAAAACCTGCAGCATGTTAGCTATTTCCGACTTATTATATGTTATATAATTAGCCCATATTGCATGATGGGGATCACACACCCTGAGGAGATAGAGGTCATTTGCCTGACAACTTGCAGTTTTGAGGGTTATATCTTGAAGAGACATGGCTTTTTTCTGAAAATCTGGCGTCTGTATGTGATGGGATATTTTCCTGTACACCTAAACACCATGGTCACAGCTCAGAATCAAAATTTGTTACGGAGCGAGCTGATATCCCATTGGCTGATAGTGCTAACATGCTGCTTTTCAGATAATAATTCCTGTAACAGATTTCAACACCTGTTCAACAACCACTGTGTTTTTTTCCTTTCCGTCTGCTCCTGCTGCCTCATTCTTGATGGATGGTTGCTGTGCAACCATGACAACAGGCCCCTACTATCATGATTTTTTCCTCAGTGCCATGACTTTATTGGCTGCGAATACAATTGTTTGTGCAAATATGTGCAGGTTGTGTGCTAGTGTCTATTTGTGTATTTGCTATATGTTGAGGTTGGGAGGGGGATTAAGTTATCCTTCAGCTTATCTCCATTAAAAAGACTGATTATGCTGTCAGCAATGGTCGTGGCCTAGATTTGAAAGACAGCCTGGTTTGCTCTGGATGAGAGCCACTAGACCTTGTAAATACTACTGATGCACTTTTATCTGCAGACGAGTATTACCTCATTGTGTTTAGTAAGAGCAACAGCGCAGCATTTTGTTTAATGAAAGAGGTACAGGGCACCTTTTTCTTGTTGCTGCTGCCTCTGAGAAACGGTATAGCCTGCGGTTCACCTTAGTATTTGCATCATTTGCATATAAATGAGAATCACATCACATTTTTGCATAGGATGTATATTAATAATGGGTTTGTTGGACAGGATAGGGTACTGTACAAGAGGCTTTTGCAGATGCTGAAACAGGTGGAGCCCAGAGCGCTAGTAGTTTCTGCCTCACTGAAGCCATGTTGTCCGGCATCTCTCACCTCCCTCGGCTCTCCATCAGTCTTTATTTCTATCTCTGGTTTACATTTTCGAATGATTTAAAATTGTGTCGCCTGTATGGGTCCACTGCCACATCCCTGAGAAGGCTTCTAGATAGCTACTTAAAAAAACCTTTTCTAAATGACCCCCCCCCCAAACTGAACACAAAAACAACACATGGACACCAAAATTGCTTGACCTCGTGATCCCCACCTCTCTACTCATGCTAGTCCCCCCCCCCCAGTGTACCACTATTACATGTCTGTCATGCTCTATAATTGATGTCACTGGCTCAGTTGGTGTGACATAGACAAGCCAAGGACCCCTCTCTCCCTGTTGTACTTTCTTGATTGGCTATTAGTAGCCCACACTCCATTAAAAAAGAGGGGGAGATGGGCTGTCTGTTTTATTTGATCTTATTATATTATGATTTTACCCACCTTGAATGGTTAACATTGTAACATTGTTAAGAAAAGTGCTATATAAATAAAGTTTGTTATTATTATTATTATTATATTTAGTACAAAGCAGTACAAGCTAGCTATGGGGTAGGCAGGAACAAAAAATATTTGGGCAAAAAAGTGTGTAGGTATTTTTATTTTTCAGTCTACATTTTCCATAAAGCAGTTATCCGAACCATCCAAAATCTGTCAAGGCCATACCAAAAGAGGGAAAATTATGTTTTTTTATTTAAAGAAATATCTATATTACTCCCATATTATGAGCACAACACAGAGAACAAAGGCTTGGATTACACCAAACAGGTGTTCACTGCAGAACTCATGTGTTGCAAGGTTACTTTGTTCATACATGTGGTTAAGGAAAACCTGCATGTGTTGCTTGGATAGGGATAAGAGGCTTGCTAGCTATTCCAGCTTTACAATGATTGTTGCTGTTTTCATCATTTTGGGTGAGAGATGACGGCAAGTTGCTTCAGGTCTTCACCATTATCACCCGTCGTCCTATTGAAAGGTGCTCTACGGTGGGGGCTTTAATATAGCCATCCAACCAACTCCCCACACAGGCTGAATTCCATTTAGCTGCTTCTGTTTCAGCATCCTGGTATTGCGCATTCTGGCTCACTGTCACAGAACGGAGCCAACGTTAATGTTAGTAGAAACACCTGCGCTTTTCTTAATATGACAGGTCAAAATGCCCGCTGTGAAAAGACCTAGACCTTCTCTAAAGACTGCGTGGGGCGTACAAACTGTCCCTGATTGACAGCTCCCTCACTCTCCTCTTAGTTCTGTTACGCCTCTTGCACCTGGTGGGAAAAACCACAGCTTTATCATTGTAGGCAGTTAGCTTGGTGACAAACTGTATGTTATTGCCAGCTTTAACCTGACTAGTGGTCTGATCAGCACGGGTACTAGTTACCCACCTGGTCATAATAATGCCGGCACTTACGATGTGTAAAATGTGTGGCCTGTATAATTACAAAAGTTGAAGTTCTGTTTGTTTTTCTATTGTATTGTATTTTTGAGGTTGAAACAATAGTTTGACAAAAATATCAAATCAGGCCCATTTAGTTGTTGTTATCCAGGGGTGGAAGAAGTATTCATATCCTTTACTTAAGTAAAAATACTGTAAATAGCACACTGTACTCCAATACAAGGAAAGGTCCTGCATTCAAAACCTTCCTTGAGTAAAAATATGTAAGTATTATAGGAAAAATGTACTTAAAATATCCAAATTAAAAGTACTCATTGTGCGGTTAAAGTGTTTCCCTATTATATCTGATGTTTTTGGATTAATATTAGTGCTGCATTGTTGCATTTTACTGCTGTAGATGTTTATGGTTGAGCTAATTTTAAATACTTTATATACTGTTGGGTAGTTTAATCTACAGCAATATATCATAGTCAATAAGATCATCATATGTTTTCTAGCGTCGATGTCCTGGGAGAACCATGTATCTCCAAAAGGTCAGCTTTTCATGAGCTCAGGACAACACCACTTTTTTCAGCTTTATGACGATTCATTTTCCAGCTAATTCTGAGGGTGGGGGGGGCAAATAGTTTATCTTAAGAAGTGAGAGAATTTTCTCAACTTTAAAGGAACTTAATCCTTCAGTTTATCAGAAACATTCACATTCAAAATGATCTAATGTGGAGATACTTGGTTTTCACTGGACAGGAAGGGTATGAAAAATTGCAATCTGAATGTAACTTGTAACTAAAGCTGTCAGACAACTAGTAGTGGAGTAAAAAGTACAATATTTGCCTACACCAGCTAGCCTATTAAATGTTCTACTGTTTCCAATGTCAAGAATAAATGTTCAGTCTCATGAACTGAATAAAATAATATAATATTAAAACATCATAAATAGATGTTGAGGGAGAACAAATACTACTAAACTATTGTCTTCTCTTCTATTTCAGGTCTTGTCCCCGCCCCCAGCACTGACGTCACGCTCCGCGCAGCCAATGAGGCGGAGGGAGGGGGCGTTTCACCGCGGAGAGGCAGGCGGCGGCGTCGCAGCGGCGCTACACCGAGAGCGGCTTTCGGGCTTTGTTTTGTGGCTGTGAATGAGCCCCGTCACCTCCTTCAGAAATGTGGACGGATATAAGGACACTGCTACTTTTTCATTCGTTAGTCCTGAGGCTTCGTTTCTCAGAAGGTCAGTGGTGTTGTTTTTGGCGTCCCGTGTGTGAGACGTTAGTGCAATAAAATACAAACCGTGGAGCGCGCGTGTGTGTGTGTGTGTGAGAGACAGAGAGAGAGAGAGAGAGAGAGAGAGAGAGAGAGATGGGCTGTTGAGGTGAGAGACTGGAAGCGCTGCCTGTAGCCTACAGCGCGCGTGAGCGTTTGATACCAAGAGAGGGAAAAAAAACCCCCAAAATGTACTTTTCTCGATCATTAATATGTAAGAATATGACTTATTTAACTTGAATGTGCGATGGCTTGGTCGCTAAATGAATTACTGTGGTGGGGGGGGAAGCCTCTGCGTGTCTGTCATGTGTTTCCCGGCTGTGAGCATCCATACTGCATCAGAGGTAGTAGTAGCCCGGACTGAATCTTTGTCTGAATTAATGTCCGGCAGACACGGGGGCCTCTTCTGCTTGCTCTTCTCCCCGAACAGTCTTTGACCATCTTGGGGGGGGGGGGGAGTAGATCAATAACTGAAAGATAACACAGACCACGACGCTCCCAGCGCCTCAGCCAATTGACCCGAATGAATGCTGAATATCAATTAGGCATTCATTTGCAAATGACAGTTGAACTCCTGGCGGTTACCACCCCACCACATCCGTTTGTTGCTGGTCCACTCTGGATGCGCTTCTTATCCCCTCTTGTTTTTGATTTATTTTAATTTTTTCTCTCCTTGTCTTCCAGCAACGGACGAGTGCGAGGACGGACAGTTTCAGTGCAACAACAAAAGGTGCATACCCACCATATGGAGGTGCGACGACGATGACGACTGCTCCGACAACAGCGACGAAGAAAACTGTCGTAAGTGATCCAAAGCAGGGGAGAGATTTAGACAAAACGAGCTGTGTTCCCTGTGAAAGGGACCTGTGGGGACAGAGGTCTTGTGCAGCTATCACAACAATTAGGAATTTTAATAACCTGTTACAAATCTATCAAAACAGAGCAAAAGGACAAAACAAATAGTTATTAGGTCACCACGCCTCCTCCCTTCCCGTCCCTTTCTTCCCAACGCCACCCGCCCGGAACAATTAACGGTGTGCACTGAAACATAAAGGCATCTCATTGTGTTCTTATGAGCTTAGATAAAACACTGAGTATTGTTTATTTATTTTTTAATCCATGAAAAATGTTAAAATAGTTTAAAAAAAAACGAATTAGATTCATACCATTCATCTCATCGGGAGAGAATACCTGGAACTGCTCCCATCAGCTATCAGGGAGAGCTTGACTTAATGGTCTTTTCATGCCTGGAATGTGTATTGAAGCTCCTCTATCTTAATGAGCTCTATTTTCTCATAATGTTAGCAGTTAAGAACCAGAAAATGCACCAGTATCTCCCTTAGGTCTCTGTCCTCTCATAGGTTCTCATTATTTTCATTCTCATTGGCTATTCTACGACCGGTGCCTTATTCTTAGGGAGACATATAAAACCTTTCGGAGTTTACAAAGAGGCACAAATAAAGTCATATTTTGAGTGGATTGGGAATGTGAGCGTGTGCACATAACTTCATCACTACAGTTTTATAGAAATGTCAACAAGCAGGTTTTTTTTTTGTTTTGTTTTTTTTAAATGAGGGTTGATTGGGTGGAAGCATTTTCCAGTCATCCTCAAATGAAAAGCTGTCCAGCTGAGAGGCAGATTGCGTGTTGCATTGGTCTAGTGCTCAAAAGCTCTGACAGGTAGCTTGCATGTGTTGTTCTGTGCGGAAATAATAGAATTCCACTTTCCCTTCTGACTGCGAGCCAGTGGCCTATATTTTAGAAAGAATGCTTGCGCTGAAACCAGTAAAGTTGTGCCAATAGCTGAATCCAAGCCCTGCATGTTTGCCATGCAGCGATGTTCTTTTGTGTCTGCGTTAATTGTGGCTCGGGAGGAATCCCTGCACCTCCCCACACACACAAACATACATACATACATAGATACTCTGTATTTCCCATCATACCGCGCTCTTTCTCGGTTTGTTTCTGTCTTGTTCTCCCACAAACAGCCACACACAGGCCTGTGGTGTGCAGCCACCTCATGGTTCGTCTGCGCAATAGTCTGGAGGTGTTGCCATTGTTACCCTGTCTCTGAGGCCGGCAGGACGAGCCCTCAGGCGTGCCAAAGAAAGCCGGTCATTTGGAGCATCTTTGCGCCTAAAACATTCATGTGTCACACACGCGTGATATTTGGAGAAAATCATTACTCTGTCTGGCTTGATTTCCTCCGTATTCATTTTATGTAGGAAATAGGAAATTGTCAGCAAGGTTTTATTGCCCCCTGTGTGTTTTCCGTCAGATAGAGCTTCTGACACATTTGGGGTTTGACTGCTGTCAATCCACCATGTGATAATTATGACAGTCCAGCATTGCTTGCCATCATAGAGAGTGGCCTTCAGTCTGTGCATTTCCTTTCACCGTGTGGCCTGCTATATCTGTGTGGGCAGGCAGATGAGGCTGGTTGGCCTGCGCGGAGTCAGATACACTGGCACTGACATCCTTGCAGGGTTGGACCACTGATTGGCTAAGGATATTAGCTGTTAAACTTTTACCCTGTTTGATTTGGAGAAGAGGCTCTCTGGCACACTGTGCATCTCTGGCAATATTTAATGAATGTGTCACTATTAAAGTCATTCTCAGGGGTCGCTTCTGTAAACTCCTTTTTCTATTTCTACATCTGAGCAGGCTAAAAGACAGAGGGACAGACCGTGTAGTGCAGTGAAGTGTAAACCTGTACAACATATGCCGCACAGGGGGAGAGTGCGGTAAGGATTTAGCTTGTACACACGGCAAATCCTGTGCAGGAATTACACAGTTAGTCTCTTGTTGACTATGGAGTAGTTGCATTTTTAAATTAGGTTTCTGAGTGGCTGAACGGATGGTCTCACTTTTCATTCTATTTGTATTCACAATATATTACTTTAACAACACAATGCCAAGCCCAAGAATCCAGTGACTGAATGTGTGCAACAGACCATGGTTATGAAACATGCTGACAGGAAGAAACCTTTTCCCGCAGCTCCTTATTTGTCATGCCAGTGTCACCTGATTCCTAACCTGGCAGGTGCTTGCAGTTGAACCCCACAGAACCTCTCAAAACACTGTTAATGCTCATCCCAGTATCATACCCTTTCATGCACCATGAGCCTCCTCCATCCGCCACCTTGTTCCTGTTAACCCCATCCCCCACCAGTCCACCCCCAGACTGCACCCCCGCCACCATCCCCCATCATCTAAACTCTATTCCCCACTGACCAGTCACTCACCGCATGTACCCATACATTCATACATGCATAATTGCACTCATAAGTATGCATGGATACATGTATGGACCAAACGCACGTGAGCATAAATGCATACATACATAAGCACACATGAATGCATGACAATGAACTCTGCACTTTTTCTGACAAAGAATTGCAAAGTTGGACCCACATAAACCACAATAGAAGGAGTATGTTTTGTTTACTGATTGCATAACGTTTCTGGGGAGGATAAGATGCAAAGCCACCCGGCCTCTCGCCTCATCTGGAGTTGACAGCAGTGGAGGCAACAAAAGAATTCTGCCTTGAATTCTCAAAGTCAGATTTGTGCCAACTCTGACATGGAGCCGCCGTTTAATCCTCATCCTGATTATAGCAACATATCACCCAGTTTTCCATCTATCTACGTTACCTTCAAAAAGTCCGGCGTGTCCGCTTGACTTTCTTCTCATCCTCGGATATGATAACGATCTGTTTCATCCGCGTTCATGAATTTAACATCCATACCTGCAGGGCGGCATTTCACATCGCCACGTTGAGCTCAAAGTGTTCTTTTGTTTTCCTCTGTGATGCCGAGTCAGCAACAAACTGTGAGCCTCCTCCTTTGTGTTCTTTTACCTAATACATCCGCACAACTCCTTCAGAGGCAATCTCACTTTTGAAAGTGCTGGCGCTCCTCCACAGCTCCTGTGGTCTTTGTAAACTTCTTTATTCTAAAGCCTCTCAGTGGATGCGGCCTCCTCTGCTGCAGCGTTGTAACCAAAGTGCAGTCAACACACCAAGTTTTACAAGTGCAGACTTCACCCTTGATTAATGCTTATTTAATGACTTATTCAACGGTGTTCAAACCTCAGCTGCTTTTTTCTCAGCTTACATCTGACACCAGTTGAGGACAGATTAAAACCATGAGTGTAAATCCAGTGTGCAGGTATCTTTTATTTATGCTGTTGTCTCGAGTACATGGTCTGTTATTTGAATGTTCCCTTCTTTCTTGCAGTCTGTAAATTGATTAGATAATCTAAGATCAGTATTGGCTTCCAACCATAATGTTGCTTTTCTATAGAGCGTCTTGCTGTGTTTCTGGGAGGAGGTCCATGTCATTCCCACTGAAAGGCATCATAGCCTTTCCAAGTGCTTTTGAATCACTTGACAGGAGTCACAATAGATCACCGGCTTTAACTTTGAAATCCTACCATTTTCTGCTTTTAAACGCTTCAGGTATTGCTTTGGATGCAATGACAGAAAACTGAGAATCAAGCTGTTCAATGGTAATTGAAAGCAAGTGGGCCTCCCATTATGGGATTTGCCTTTTGTGTTCCTTATCTGTAGCTTATCCTCTGCATTAAGTTTATTTCAACTGCCTCTCTCTTTTTCAAAAAGAGAAAAGGGTTTGCTGTCAGAAATCTCCTCCAGACCTCTTAATGCTCACTTACAGTTATGTCTTGTGTGACCTGCATCTCTGTTTAAACACCCATCACCATCTACAATATAGCTGCCATCTCTGTGTCACACCCAGCTTTTCTTGTCGTCTCTTCTCTGTCATGTCAGCAACGGAATCCGACGAAAACGAAATCCTGAGTTCATAGTGAAACTTGCTGCAGCATCGTGACATCGTGCACTGATTGGTGACTAGAGCACAAACACAGCTTTGTGTTGAGTACTTATCGCTCCTGTTTTTATTGCCTGGGTAAGTTGTTCTTCTCCTGTGGTCACTACCTGGCCAGGCTAGTTCACAGCAATATTTTCTAAATTATGTGAAGTAATGTCCACTGATTATACATGAGAAAGCAGTCTGGCCGCGTGCTGAGAGCTACTTGTAAATGCAGAAGAATAAAACGGTAACACGCGATGTTCTGCTTTGTTGTATTTATGACTTATCAGTGTTGAAAACATGTCTCGGTTTGTGTGCATGTAAACCGAGACAAACCCCCCCCCCCCACACACACACACACACATACAGTCTCTGCCTTTGCTTGTGTTATGTGAAGAGATGGTGTTTGACAGCGGAGAAGTGAGGGGTTGTTGATGATGGGGGGGGGGGGGGGACAAAGGGGGGGATTAAAAAACGAGGGCCGTTTACGTGAAAGAAAGTGGGA
>CM022487.1:8796151-8825710 GCA_011952105.1 Coreoperca whiteheadi | reverse complement strand
GGTGCGGAGCTAATTTTATTTGTTTTGGCCCTTTTTCTATGGTTTTGTTGTGCCCTTCCCTACTGACCAGTCTCCTTTCTTCCCCTCGCCTAATGTGTTTCCCCCCCCCCCCCCCCCCCCCCCTTTTTTTTTTTTCTAACAGGCTCACATTGTGTACCAATAGCGATTTAAGAAAATTTGTCCCCAACAGCACTCAACATTTGGGAGGACCTATAGTCCTGTTAAGTTTGTATTTCTCTCGGAAAGTTGAAACTAGTTAGCTCAGCTTGGTGATGTTAGCTCTGATTCCCAAGAGATGTTAGTTTTCGTTCATGTTATTTTAACACGGACTGGAGAGCATCAACGTCGGGGGCGCCATCCCTGCAAAAAATAACAAATTACATTTCTTCTCTTTGGACCAAATAAATACACATGTCAAATCAACTTTAAGCAAGATGCTCAGCACAAGTACTGTAAGTAACAATGTGGAGACTTTTTGCCTTTTATCATTAATAATAATAAATGCAGTAAGTAATTGTGTTATTTTCCAATAGTTAATAAAGTATTAATCAGCTTCCAGCATGAAAGCTAGACATTCTCTCCCAGGATTCACTTAGTGCTTGGTGCATTTGTTAGCATCAGATGCCTAAAACTCTCAGAGGCCATTGCTCTGATGCAGCCTATGTCTCGCCCTCATCCACGTGTGTGTGTGTGTGTGTGTGTGTGTGTGTGTGTGCGCGCAGCGGGGTTTGTGTTTGTTTGCTTGGTCGCTGGCCCTACTGGCCTACTGCCCTGTGTCTCAAAGCCAGCTTGCCCAAAGTGATCATTAAGAAGCCTGCAATTGAGCTATTATCTCAGATTAGTGCGTGTCGCTGAGCAAAGATGCTGAGAGAGAGCGAGGATGAGCCAGAGAGCGAGAGAGGGGATTAATGTGGGGGTATAAAACATCACTCAGCCTCAACTTCTTGCCCTCATCCGCCATGTATTTACCCCTCATTCCACTTAACTTTTCAGTGCTCAGCACCTCAAAAGAATGTGTTTGAATCCTTTTAAACATTACACCTCCCAGAAATCTCTGTTCATTTCAAAGGATAGAAAAGCGATATTTCTCTGGGGACACGCTTAGCAGTGTGTCTTGCCTCATGAAAAATGCTGTTTCAGTTCAGTTGAATCATTGAAATACTGCCATGGTATTAAAACAAAAGGCATAAACTGTAGTCTGTGCAGCACTGGTTTTTAAACAGGATAATCTTCTGTGTGGTTACAACACTAGATTCTAGCCTAAAACTTTAATTATTTGAAGTCAACGAAGACTTCATTGCGCCTTTATTTGAATCACGTTGTTTAAAAGCTGTCATGAATGCAAGAGGTTTCAAATGCAAGATTCTGGATCACATGCCTCATGACTAAGTGGATCACTCATATTCCCTTTTATGTTCCTTTCTTGCATATTTAGAGCTTCCCTGAATGTAAGTTAACGCTGCAAAATGTGTTCCAGCAGCACAACAGGGTGCTTAAAACACTATAGTACATGTGAAGTGAAGAATAGACTAGAGGTTGTGGACATCAAACAGTTAATTAATTCAAATATTCACAACAACTGACACTTGTAAAATTGAGGACAGCCTGTGTATACATCTAGTGAGATGATTTTATTTTTATGAGTTGAGAGCTGAGCTTGATTTGAAATCTCACCCTTCAGTTTACATGAAAATGTTTCCGATAAAGGGATCCTGCTACACATGGTTGTAGTTTTTGAAAACCGTTATTCAGTAGCGGCAGTGAAATGAACCCAGGTTAGCTTGAAAATCAATAAGACGCATGCTGGATGTTTGAGAGAGGCTGAACCCAGGCCTCGGGGCCACAGGCAGCCAGTGCCTTTCATCCAGAATCACTGTCAGAAAAAAACAGACCCACAAGGGAGGATGTTGGCACCCATTGCAAGAACTGTGGCCCTTTGCAACTTGTGACTCATTTTTGTGAAAAATGCCACTTCATGTGACTCAACAGGCATGCTTGTGAATCTTTGCTGACAGCTCCGGGGATGTTGGGATTGGCTGAGTATTGCTGTGAGTCTCACTTTATTTGGATTTATCTGTTTGTGGATGAGTACACACACTCATCACAGACCTACAGAGGACATTATGCCACTCTGAAGTCAAGCCAGGGTAACAGAGAGCGTCAGCAGCGAGCGTGGTAGTTGAATTGGCATGATGAGCAAATGGCTGTGACACGGCAACCAAAGCCCTCAGTCTCTTTCTTTTTATTTATGATTCAGTGTGGCTGGATGAATTATGAGCGTCACCTCCACTCACAGAAGTATCAACAGTCGCCTCCTCTTGCCCAGCTACACAGTGACTCATTACATCGCCACCATCACAATGTTAAAGCTTTACATGCAAGCTGTCACTGCCTTGAAATCAGTCCACCTGCCTCCATGTCTCGACTATCAATGCACCCACCAGACCCATTGTGCCTGGCTGGCAATGAACTGTGGCCCATGCATTCCTTCTAAAGGGTCACGGAGGTGTAAAGACAAAGGGACTAAACTACAAATGCAGTGACAGTTTAGTGCTGGCGGATTCAATAATTCTTTACTATCATTCTTCAATGTAAACTTGCTCTTTCGTGCTCCACCTATTTGTTATTTTCATTATCAATTAATCTGCTGATTATTTTCTTGAATAACTGATTAGTCTGTAAAATGTCAGCAAACTAAAGTGCAACAAAGTGGCGTCCTAACAGTCTAAAACCCAAAGCCGTTTCCATTCAAATGTAGAACAAATTTTAACCAAATTTCCAGAATGTTGGCAGACCAAAATGCGAATCAATGCAGTTCCCTCCACTACTGTAATATGTTTGTTTCATGTATTAATGTTCGGAAGGTTACAGCCTCCTCATCGCTCCACACAGATCTGGTGTTTTTCGTTTGCCACAAATTTTAGTCTCCTCAGTGGAGCCGAGGCTTGAGACACATTTCCATTGAGGCACTTTTCCTCCTCAGGTGTTTCCACTCATCTTTTTTTAATGCACAAACTGAAAATAAGAATAAAACCAGGTGGACAGAAATGCCCTTAGTCATATAAAACAGGGGACAGCTGCAAATCATCATATTTGTCATGACTGCTGCTACAATTATTAGTCTTATTCCTATTATCATTCCTATCAATAGTATTCCTATTATTGAATTATTATTAGTACTACCATTACATTATTATTTTAAAATTCTATGTGGAATTTGCATCGCCCACCCATAGTTATGATATATTCAAGCAGGACAGAATAGGTCTTTGTTTTGACATGACCTCTTTGTAATTTCATGGAAACCCCAATTAAATAACATTTTCATAACAATGTGACAACTGGAGTGGGCACCCTTGCTCTCCCTGATGCTGCCCATTCCTGTGTGATTGTGAAGAAATATTGGCAATGTAGATGTATGTACTCATTACATTCAGCATTCGGTCATTGCTTATGTTATTTTTTTTTGATCGGCTCAGCTGTTCGTTATGGAGCGTCAGCTGAATCAAGTATGTGGGGGCAAAAAAATGTTCTGAATGTTTTTAGTCATTGTAGGGGTAAAGCTGAATTAGCTTTCCTTCCCTGTCAAGGAATGATTTGTGATTCATTCTCTGCACAAATGTAGAATTTATGAGCTAAACCCGAGTTAAACGGGGATTTAATAGTGTCAAACATTGCATTACCTGAATAACGATAGCAAATAAGAATCCGCCTTAGACTAATTTACTCAGCAGTAGATTTTCAAGTGTGAGAAGCCTTGAATCTGACCAGAAAATCTAATTATGTCCCTACAAAACCCAGCCTTCCAATTAGCGGTAGAGCAGTTTTACATGGGCTGATCAAATGTGTCAAATGTCTGGACAATGGACTCACAATGCTTCACACTCTGCTCAGTGTAGATGTGTCCAAAGAAAAATATGACACTTATGACTGGTGGAATATAACATAACAGACTCTGACACAATTTAATGGCTGTGTGCAGAGTACAGACTTTTCTGCAGAGGAGTTCTCTGCAGGCCTGGTTTACATCAAAGTCTATTTTTTTCACTCTTCGGAAATTTGGATTTGAAACAGCTGCCACCGTTTGATTTGTTTTATTTTTTATTTTTCCTTGACATGTTCAGTCACATATTAATTACCATATGAACTGGGTTCACAGGGGATTGAAATGTTATTAAAGGTTCGGAAAAATGCTTAGTTTTGTCATGATTGTGACATAAATAGGACTTTGCAAAAACCCAATTTGCCAGATCTCCCCAAATGTTATAGCTGGAACTTGATTTTGAAAATACAATGAAATTAGTTTCCCCATCATTTTTAACTTTAATCACAGTTTAATATGGAGCTTTTAATAGATTTCTGCAGTCCCTTCAAGGAAAAAGCAGATCTCTTATCAGGAAAGGTCAGCCATGTCTGTTTTAATTTAGAAAGCTTATATTTAAATCATTGGCTATATAAGAATTTAATGCTTATTCAAGATTGACCCTGACTGTGTGTATTAACACAAAAGTTGTATCTCCGTACCGCAGCCAGCTGAAGTTTTCTTGAAAGTGGTAGCAAATAGAATGCTGATAGAAAGCAGAGGAGTGGGAAATGTTAGCTGGTATTTGGTTCCTCTGTGTTGTGCCTGACCTCATGTGCTTTGGGCAGGCAAATTTTGATCAAAGCTCGACAGCTAAGCTCTGCCTAGAGATAGATGCGTTTTAAATGCATAGCCGTCGGCCGCCAGCATGAAAACACAAAGATGTGCACACAGGCACGCACAGTCGCACACTAAAAGATACTCAAAGGAACAGGTTGGTATACGCAGGAGAGTGTGGGATGTTTTATTGGTTTGTGCGTGCCTATCGTGCATGGAAAATGATGTAATCTCTTGTGACAGGGATCACCAGAGAAAGAAGAACAGGAGAGGGGAGAAAAATAAAAGGAGAGAAAGCGCAGTCAGTATAGAGGCGAAGCCAAAGAGGGTGTTGTTGTGGAGCGGGGTGGGAGCAGGGATGAAGAGTGCTGCAGTGCCATTGATTTTAGCGTGGCTGTTTTGCAGTGTTATTGTTGTGATGCAGATCAGATAAAGGGTAGCGGATATGACAGACAGATCATTAAAAATCTCCTGTAGTCTCTCCTTCGGAAAGTTTAAAGTTGACGGGTTTTTTTGACTGCCCAATCTTGATGTTATTATGCATGTACTGAATGGAAAGAGGGTATCTAAAGGGATATCGGGAGATCCGACACCACGGCATCAAGGCCATGAAGCAAAGAAGACAACAAGACGGATGACACTCTTACTCTAGCCAGAATACGACATTGAAATCAATGGCACCCATTTGGCTTGAATGAAGACAAGCAGAGCATCTTTATGGGAGGCTCCGACTCTCTGCAGAACATCTGCTCGTCCTATCAGACAGCCAGACTGCTGGGAACACCTGGCATACGTGCGGCTTTCCTGCTCTACTTACAATGCTGTTTGAAGTACATTTTCTGTGTTGAAGTCTGTATCAGTCAAAATGCAGGCAAATCAGGCTTCCTTTACTGTCATTTAAAACAACATAGTTTATGTATTTGAAATTGAGCCAAAAAATACAACATCAAGCTCCAGTACATAAGCACAACAATCTATTATACAACCTAAAAGCAGAACCGTGTTAACTGCATACACAATGTGACAGCCCTGCAGTAATTACTACCTTTTGTGAACAAATAATTTGGAGCTTAAAAATGGTATTTGTTGCAGGATATTGCACTAGACTCCCGAACCGACTCTAAAATCACTAATTTACTGTAGCTTTTCATTTAAAGTGGTTCACGAATGTCTGATACTTGTTTGTATCCACACAGCAGAAACCTCACTGTCTCTTTACGCATACAGTGCAGTACCACGGCCTAGTTTGAGTGTCGACACCACATATATTGTTACAGGGTTGAAATAGCAGCAAAAATGCCCCAGAAAAAAAAAACTTCATTAAATTGCCTCATGTAACAGGAAGCTGCTATTGCAAACTAAGAGCTGAAACGTATTTCACAAGGTGCATTGTAAAAAATGTCATGATCTCGACATTAATGTGCAAGCTTTCATTTGTTTTATGCCAAGGGCTTGTAAATATGGCTTTGTAACTGCAGAAACAAATTCAAGTGGCGCGAATGACTTAAAGATGCTTTGAAATTAGTCTCCAAAATCCGATGGTAATGTTATACTGCCAAAGCCATCTCACTTTCCTGTAACTGTTAGAACCAATGCCTGTGAGGAGGAGTCCTTGATCAGTGTACCCAGTGCTGCGTTAAATCAGTTTTGTGTTGTGACATTTTGGTCTTTAGGAATGTAAAACCAATGCTGCTTTAATATTCCTCAGCCCATTAAGGCGTAACGAAAATTTTATGAAAACAGCTAATGAATCACTTCACTTCTCTCCTGTTCGTTTAAGCGAGGCCAACCGAAGTGGTACATCTCTGATGTGTAACAAATGCACCGTGCGTTTAATGGAGCCATCTGAGCTTTACATGCATGAGAGAAGCCGCAGCAAAGAGCGTAGTTGCTGTTTCACCTTCAGCATTTTGACAAAGACGCCTGGAGAGGCAGTGTATTTGTTCATACTGATACTTTATGCAGCCAATGCATTGCATCAAGGAAGAGAGAGCTTTGTGTGTTTTTGACAGGAATGTGTGGTGGTTGGATTTGACTACTAACAATTTATATGGAGTATTTACAACTCCACGTCTGTGCTTTACGTGTGCTTTTTAGAAAACATCCAGACCTCACATGCCCTTCTGACCCTCAGGGCTTCAAGGTGTATTCACAATCCATTTATGAGTATTAATGTGATGCTCCCGCCCTCTACAGTATCTGCATTGTGCTACTTTGCTAAAATTCAGCAGCTCTGGTGGTGAGCGGGAAGCCTTTAGTCACGGTCTGAGTAATCTGGTTCTATGGTGGGTGGCTGCTGGATTCTTTTGATTGGACAGTGGGCAATTGGTGGGCGCACACTAAAAGATATCGGCCCTCACGCAGTCCATGATTTATTCCTCCTGCCTGACTCCTGTGTGCTGTTTGTGTTAACGGGAGAGAAGAAGGAAAAACAAAACATACAAAGTATGAAGCTTGAAACACGGTGAAACAGAAGGTCTACTCGCACATATGCAAAATGGGTGAATGTGAGCGTGTGTTGTGTTTGCATCTAACTGTCGGGTTAGGTTCAAAGGCAAACAGCAGCTGGGACGAAAATCTTACTATGTCTTAATTACGATGGCTTGTTGCTAGGGGGAGATTTTCTAGTACAAGAAATTTGACCTCGGGCAGTATTACAGCTATGGTAATTTTCATCTGCAATGGGAAATGTAAAATCCTGCTCTCAGTGCCTTGTCACAGCAATTTAATGCCTTAGTCTTCAGGCCAGTGAGGGTCTTTCTGAAAATTCGGTCTGCAGCTGGCATTGTGTGTCATGTTATCGGAGTCAGGTTTTTGCAAGAGAAAGAGAGACATGGAGAAAAGAGAGAGATGTGGCTCATTCTCTTTGCAGGGTAAAAGGCTAATCTCCCAATTCCCATTACAGTTCCTCAGTTAGTAGACACCGTAATCCACTGTGGCACACATTTCCATATACAGTGTGCTGTAGGCTCTGCATCTGGCTGCCTTTGACTTAGAGTGGCAAGGCACTTTTTAGCATTTATTCTGAAATCCAGACCTATTTGAAAGTAGTGAGAATAGATATTGACCTTTCTGAAGGCTTTTAAAGAGTATTTGATTTGCTGTGTTGTGTACAGAAACTGGAATGTAATGACATACTCTGGGTTAACCGCAAGCACTTTCATAGATTACTTTAGTTTATGTAGTTTAAGATCAGCAGTTTGAATGCAGAGAAACCTCAGAGATCCATAGTCATGACAAATAGCTCTTGTTTTGGATCATTGGCCCTATTTATTTATTTATATGTGTGTGTGTATGTGTGTGTGTGTGTGTGTGTATATATATATATATATAATATATACATACAGTATGTATCACTGTTAGTGAGTTTAATCTCACTAACGGGGAAATCATTTTGGGATTCCCCTCATTAATTTCCATTCATCTCATTGCGCAGCGCAGACTCTCATTTCTGAGTCATACTTGTTCTCAAATTGCTGTGAAAGAGGGTTAAAGGCTGTCTTTCTTTTTTTTTTTTTAAACAATTCTTTAAAGTTGGACAAGAGTGTTTAGAAAGATGAATGTGCGTGCACATGCAAAAGTACAGTTTGAGTGTGCTGGGGCGTAGCCACACTGCAGATGGTATTTGCTACCCCAAGATGTCTTGAAGTTAAGATGTTTTTTAACCTTATGCTTCTATGAGTACATTTTGTGCACCTAATTAATTAGTGATCTTGCACTGTTTTACTGTAAACTCACAGAGCTGATATTCTCCCCCGAGATTCTTCTGTGAGGCTCTGAAAGTTCTCTGCTTCTAATCTGTGAACGGACATGTCAGATGTTGTTAGTTGTATCTTTGTAGTGATAGCTTTTATACCCGATTTCTTTTGTAACTTCAAAACTAATACTGAAATGTATGGGCAGCGATAGCCTAGATGTGTGTGGTCTTTTGATTTTGGAGATTTGAGCTCTACTTTGGGAGAAGTTAAACACCCTGCCTTTGTCTTCCCAAATATCTTTGAGTATCTGCCTTAAGGAAGCTTCTCAGGCCCCAGCTGTGCCACTGGAGCCGCTTGGTAGCTGATATATAAATGACAGCACTTTTGCTTAACAGCTGTAGGTTTAGGATGGTCTGAACTGTTTGGATATGGAGCAAAGCGTTGCTGAGAAAGATTACGTGTGTGCAGTCAAGCTTCCCTGAATCATTAAAGGTTAAAAACTGGAAGTCTGATCAATACATCTCTGGGGAAAAGGTCTAGGTAGACCGCTGTGACTGTGATGAGAAATACAAGACCTCAGGACTCAATAACACACAGCACAACACAAAGCAGAAGGGTGCAACCTCTGCAGAATCTGTAGGCCTACGTTCTGTTCACCAGGATCTTGGATTGAACTCCAGGCTGCCGACTGGGGTGTTTCAGGCCATGCAGAAGGAGCATCTGGCTGCTGGGTTGATTGGGAGTTATTTCCACTGAAGCGTACAGAAGAGGCTCTGGAGGGAAGAGCAGCAGTGGAGGTGTCAGCTGAGCGGGCAGAGGGACCCATCCTCAAATTGTATGTCTCCTTGTTTTCTAGACCAGGGTGACTTTATTACCAAAAACTGCGCGGCAGGTGACAGACTGCACCAACCAGCTTGTCTCCTCTCATTTGGATGGCACTGCAGTTGGAAGGGTTACCAGCAATAGATGTTCATTTTATTACATTTATCTGACAACGTATCATTATCTAAGTGTATATGTTTGCTTCATTAAGGCTTGTGATTTTGTGTGTGTGAGTCAGACTTTTATCAAAATGAAGCTTTCAGCATTTTATCTTGCCACAAGAGGTCCGACCATCTGTCTAGCAGGATTAGTTCTATCAGGAAGTTTCCTGTTTTTTCTGCTCATTTTCTGATAAAAGTAGGATTTTGGGAGTGCATGCACTGGCTCCAACTGCGGAAAAGTACACATTGTTTAACCCTGGCCATGGATTAAGAAACAGCAGTAGGGGCTGGTTCCTGCAAACTCCTGCTGTTAAAATCTTGCCTTCTTCCACCACTGCCCACCATAATTAGATTCCTCTGCCAAAATGTTTTATTTCTCTCCAAGCACAGGTTTCCCAATGAAATGCTCAGTAATTTGAATATATTCTTGAAAGGCCCATTTGTTCGTGCAGAAAAATCATTGCCCTAGTTCAGGCAGGACATTTAGTCACCTAGCAGACGCTTTTATCCAAATCGACTTACACACTCAAAGACCAAAGGCACAGCTTTAGAAGCAATTTTGGGGTTCAGTATCTTGCTCAAGGATACTTCAACACATGGCTGGGGGACGCCGGGATTGACCTGCCAACCTTCCGATTGGTGGACGACCGCTCTGCCACCAAGCCCACAGCCGCCATCTAAGTCATAGGTGCCACATCAGCCGATTCTCAGCCGAAACACAACTCCCTTTCAACACATGAAACAAGGTAGTACATACTGTATAAGGTGTATCGCTGCATTTCGTATCTGCATGCTCTGCTTCAGACGGGTTGTGCTGTTTTACTCCCCCCACCATCACACCTTCCTCCTGTGTGGTTCCTGTCGTCTGTTTCTGGAGGTGTTTCCCTTGAAGCTATATTTTCCATATCTCAGTGATATGTGTCTGCTTGGCTCTGTTCTGACACCCCTGGGGTTTGACTGTGCTCCCCGCTGAATCATTAACAGGCTGCTCTGGACACCACCGAGTGCAGAACCTGTACCACCAAATATAACCGTGTAACCACTTGTACAGCACTTGTTTTAAATCCATAATGAGACGTTAAATTCCTGGCTAAATCTAGGTTATACTTTCCAGCAGAAGGGGTGATTACATATGATTGGATGACATTACAGCTAGATTGCATCACTGATGCTGCTTTAGAAATACCATATGTAAGCTGTAAAGGAGGAACAGTACGCTGACATGCACAATATTGATAACCTTCCTCTGTTCTCGACTCTATTCTTACATTCTGATCTTATATATTCAGAGAAATGTTTATAAATAGGTCATATGAGTAATATTTTTATGTTCACAGACTTGTTCCTTGCTGATGAATTCCGATGCCTCCTTCTTGATAAGGATAACATTCAAAACCATGACAGCTCGCAATAGCAAAACAACAGAAATAATCCAAGTTACAGCAGCTTAATGTATGACACACATCATTTCTGTATGGTGGCTGTATAGAAAAAAAAAGTATAAGCAGGCAACTATAGTGGAATTAGACTCGTGTAAGTATTGTTCACTAATGCAGGTCAGTTCATTATCTGACTGCTCTCCTCTCATTCAGCAGCCTGTCATGAGTCACAGCGACCTACAAGATGTCCAGAATGTTTCTACATCAACCACATTTCACTGTATATTAAACACAGCAGAGGAAGCAATCAAAGCCCATTGAGCTCATGAACACATGTATCCATGTATTTTATTTCCATAATTGATCATTTGATAGCAAGCCACAGGTATTATGGGTCCAACTTCAGTCTTGTCCAAGCACTTTGGCGACACCTGTGGTTATGGGTGGTATCAGAAAGCGCAACTTGGAGTTGTTACCTTGCTGAGGGGTTGAAGGTCCAACAGCTCACGGTGGCTGATCGTTGTTGTTCCATTACTTCCTGCGATATTTAAAACTGATCTGCTGTGAAAGGATGCTGACCCAGTGACAGAAGCGTTGCGTTTCCCATGACAGCTTCACAATAAAAGCCACTGGCAGCCTTTGCTAATTGTCCAGAATCCTGAAATTTTACCAGTCGTTCAGATTTCCTTTTCACCCATGTTAAAAAAAAAAAAAAAAAATAAAACCCAACTGAATTTGAACAGTGTTCAGCTTGTTTGACTATGTAGAGTGCTCTGTAGCTTTGGCCTGCCCTCTATTTGTATAATGCAACAGTGTGTCGCAGTGAAGATTCCAGGCTGTAGAATGAAAGTGTTGACATATGGCGGTATATCAACCGAATTTTGCTTCTCTAAACGAGCAAACACAGGGAAAAAAGGAGAGTAGCAGAAGGTCAGACACATGGAGCGGGCATCGTGCGGTTAAGGGCAGGGAGGTGTGTGTGTGCGCGCGTGTATTTCTGTGTAGCCTATTTGCTGATAGTCAGAGCAGTGGGAAGCTTTACTTGTACACACCGATGCATGTGTTATCTTAGAAATCTTTGTCAGTTTGATTTCACCGCTATGTGCATCTTTTTTGTGTGTGTGCGCAGAGCGAAAGGAAGTGGACCGCCACATGAACATGAATTTAAGAAAAAAAAAAAGAATTGCATCAAAGCTTGAAAACGGTGATAAATCCAGACTTGTTCTGAATGTTGATGGGGCTCAGCCATGTCCTGTTTGCTTCTTCCTGACACCGGTGTACAACCACCTGTACCTTTTGTCTGATATTGCTCTGTCAGACTTCAGGCATCGTGGTATCTTGGGGTTTAGCCAAGCTGAACCAAACCCTATTCAGTATAAATCACTCTCAGGCTGCCTCCAAGGAACTAAGGCACTCTGCTAGCTGAGCCTGCCTGGTCTCTTCCTTGGTCAGGAGGTGTTTGTACCAATGCGACCTGACAGGAGGAGAGAAAATATGTCTTTTAGCAGGCTGAGAGCTATAATTAGCACAGTATGTGTCTTTGATCAGTGCACAAGGTCAGAAGAAATGCTGGCCAGTGAACCGCACCGAGTAGCCTCCCTTACCTCTAGCATCCTGAATGTATTGTGATGCAGACCTGATAGCAGGCTTTGTGACGTACCTAAATATGGCCGTAATGTTCATCTTTACCATGATTGTTATTAGTCATCAGTAAGGCTTATCCTTTTTGGTATATTCCAGTGTTGCTGATGTATTGATATTCATTTTAAATAGTGCCAACAGTGTCCAACACCATGAAGGCACATCATGTGAAAAAGCACATATGTCAATCACAAAGTAAATCTGTAGTATGGCGACTGTTCACAAGTCATGCTACCAGAATAAACCTCTACCTCTTTGTTATACATACTCGTGCCAAATATTAAAAATATAATAATCATCTTTTCCTATTAGCAGAATATACTCTATTGTGATGGGACTATCTTTGCCAGGCACTAGCTTTGTCAACTATACTAAACAAACAATTGGGACAACCCATTGGCTAGTATCGATATGACAGCCAATATTATGAAACCCACCAGTGTGCATATCTTCTTTTCTGTATTCAGTATCTCTTCTGTAAAAATCCAGGTTCATGCATGTTTTTTACCTCCATCACTTTGTCTTCTGCTTGCCATTCCGTCTCAAATTTAATTTAAAATCTTTGCTGCTGTTTTATGATTCATAGCTGCTACTTTAAGTACAATTAGTAGTTTGAGTTACGTTTTATATCACGATACATCTATAGAATGGTGAAAAGGACATACCATCAGACCAAATATCATAAAGAAATGCACATCTTCCTGCCAATCAGACTCAAGTTAAGTCAGTTTTATTTCACCTTTATCAGCCTCGATTTTGGAGAGACTCCACCCAAAACAACAACTGGTAATGGTATAAAAAACAAATGATATGTGATGAAGTTTGCAGCCCAAATTGGGTTTACCATAAGAGGGTAAGCAATCTCATGCCATACCTTTTAACTTTATCTTTAACATTTGGTTTGCTCAATTTGTCATAAAGGGCAGAGAGAGAGAGAGATTCAATCAAATCTGTAGATGCCACTACTCAGTGGCTCTATGTTGCTAGATCAATACTCAATATTCTATCAACCAGCGCATAGTTAGAGCTCAGACCTGTTTGGCTTTTTGTCTTCCTGTTGGTTCCACTGGCTCACTGCTCTCCTCACAGGCCTGACTGATGGAAACAGGACATGGTGACTTCCTCTATTGACAGATAACGGGATGGAATCAACAAGAGAAATTACGTACTGACACTTTTTAAGTCACCTGGAGCTTCTACTGTAGGTATACAATAACTGAGATACATTAAAATATAGAAAATTTGAGAACTTCTGCCTTTGCATCTGGCACTTCCAGCAAACCTCAACACTCAAATTAGCCTAATTAAATTCTATAATCATTCGCAAAAGTAATTTCAAGAACAGCTTGTCCCAAGTCTTGTGATGCCATGCTGTATTTTGTATGCTACCATGATATCCCATTAATTTTGGAAGGTTTAGTCATTTGCATGCCGGTTTAAGCCAACAGGATACATTATGTTTCCGGCTTCGACAACACTCCCCTACTTCACTCTGAGCTAATGAGGCCATTTGTCTTCTGATGCCCAGGAGAATGTGCTTATCACTGCATTACCTATTAAGCTTCTCGTGGCCTCCTAATATAACGAGCTGTCATTAATATCCTTCATGGTAAAAAAAAAATTAAAAAAAAGTTTTTTTTCACGGGGTAAGAGTGTGTGTGTGTAAAAGTCAAATGACTGAAGGCTGTCTGCTGCTCTTGAACATCACTGAATGATTGAGTGGGCTTAGTTCTTGACAGGGCGCATTAACAATTACATCCAGCAGCCTTAAGCTCACACATAGATATTCACACTAAGGTTTCACCAGTATGACTTTTTGAAGCTTCCTATTTGGCATTTTTTACCAATATTTTATACCTTTGACTATTTAGAGGCTGAGGAAATCTACAAAGCAAATGGTTTTCCATGTTCATTATCTCAGTTTAGCATATTAGCATGCTAACATTTACTAATTAGCGCTAAACACAAAGTAGAGCTGAGGCTGATGGGACTGTTATTAGTTTTGCAGGTATAGAGTTGTCAAGTGACAGGAGCTTTTTTTGGGCAGTTCAAGAAGTCAAATTCCCAGTAATTTTCCTCACAGACAGTGTTACCTGACGCACAGTTGGAGCACTTCAATGGCTTGAATGGACACGAAACTTTCCCGGTTAAGTCATCAGTGCAAAAGATTAACAACTGTATCTGTTTTTTGATGAAAAGTTGATGGTACAAGCCTGTGTACATAAGAAATACGGGGGAGAAGTTAACTACGACTCTCAAAGTGCATTTCAGCAAGAAACATTAATGCCCTTTTTCCCTTACCAGTACCAGCTCGACTCGACTCGGCTCGCTTTTCGCTCCGTTTTCCATTGCAGATAGTACCTCCACTATAGTACCTGGTCATCATAGCGACGCTGCAGGAAACTGCCGTGACGTAATGTTCTACGCGACACACGCACAGGACAAGGGAGAAAATTGAGTGTGTGCTGTTTTTGATCCTCGGGATGTGGCTGTTTCTCACAGCAAGAAGACAAACGTTGTCTCGTATTCTTCCGAGTTGCGATACTAGTAATGGGTATATCACGCAATCTCTGGCCAAACTATTTAAAAAAGGGGGGGTTATTCAGGATACTCCGTCTGGCGCGTGCAATAATGACGCAGTGAATAGTGACGATTCTCTCTGACCAATCAGCAGTCTGCCGGGTTTTTTTAATTTATTTTGAATTAATTCAGCAACTTTGGCGCCGTATTTTGTTCACAAATACAACAGTGAAGTGCTCTGAATTTGCCACCTCTGACTAGCTTTGTTTCTCCATGGCAACAGCAGCCGAGGCTTGTAGGTACTGTAGTATTTTAAGCCGTCCACCATGCCAAATTGACAGACAAAAACACGATTTCTAACGCCGGGGACACACTGGAGGCGGAAGCGCTGCGAAGTGTCATACCGGGTCATTTGCCTGGCTGTTCACACCAGAAGTGCGTTTCTCCACGTCAACAAGCGATTCTGCTCCACTGCTCTTTTCTAATCACAAAAAAGAGTTGCTGTTTATAATGACCTCATGAATTTTTAACTTAAAGCTTTTTTATGTGTTTCTGCGGTTTTGTACAAATGTTAAACGCTGGTTGAGCAGCTCCTGAACGCAGGATAAGGAAGATTTCATTGCAGTTTTCACACTCCCCTTAAGCTGTTGAGGAAAATCATATATCTGTCACATCTGTGGCGAGCAAAACTGACATCCCCATATCTGATCATCTTATAAAGCTCAGCATCAACCCAATGTAACTGCAAACCCGTACAGCATAAACCGTTGGTCTACGGTGCACATTCACATGAATTTCGTTTAAGAAAGATGAAAAGGATTAGAAGCGGTGAAATGTTGACAACATCGGCCCCAGAGGAGAAGGCTCCAGGTGGGGTTGTTGGAGCGTGGAGCTCCTTCCCACTGTACCTCCTCCAGGAGACATAACCTGACTGGGTGAACTCCCCTGTGCAGGGCCCTCATTCTGTCTGTGTCACATCCCATTTGTAATGCTTGCCATAGGTGACTCACACAACACTGAATTGCTATTGTTTTTGTTTTGCCTTAGCGTTTTCTCAGATGTACTGGAGCTGTGTCTCTGCGTAAAAGTCTACCATTTATAATTGAACAGGGAGACTGTGTGTGTGTGTAAGAGTGAGGGGGTTTACATATGTGCAGTGCATGTCACAGGGATTAACGTTCAATAAGTGCTATCCCTGCCATTAACAGTAATATTGCCTGTTTTTATTCAGTATCACACTTTCCATTAGGATTCCATGAAGCATTATTACTGCGTATGTCACTTCACTCTCCATCTCTGCTATTAATCGCTTCTGGTTTTTCTCGGCTTTCTATCTAAAGACTTGCCTTCTTCTCATTTTCCTGTCACCCCCCCCCCCCCCCCATGAGCCTAACATTTTAAAACCTCTCCTAATTAAAACAGAAAGTCATTCCAAGCAGATGGCATGAGCTGGCCTAGGTAATTATTGCCAAGTGAACCATGGCCCCAGTAGACCTCCACTGAAATGAGTAGCAAGCTCAGTTGGATTGGGTAAGAAGCTGAGAGGAACTGCACAACGTGGGCACATCTGACCTACAGAGGCCACGGCCGGATCAACGTAAGATTCTCAAGGTCTTTGTCGTGCGATCAATTAAAATCTTGAGCACAGTCTTAACCAGCACATAGTGCTTTGCCTTAGGTTCTCTAGTCTGCCCTCAGCTCTTTTTTATTTTGTTCATCTCACGGGAGTCAGATTGATTAATTAATTGAAAAAGAATTTTTTTTCCAGGATTTGTAGGGTGTTATGAATATAATTATTCTGTTGCCTTTAAACCTGGTGTTATGCCTCAGGGTTTCTCGTGTGTTTCTCTCATTCTCTTACACCGCCACACCTACCTACATGAGTGATAAATAGGCTGTGAAAATATGCATGTGGTATGAGAATGCTTGTGTCTGTTGCAGGAAACATCAAAGTTTGTTCTTCTTTTTTTTTTATAATGTGAGCACACCACTAATGAGTTTATACACTTGAGGGAGGTGTTGGTTAAAAGGATGTCACAATCCTCGTTTGCCCCATAATCATCCGTCTTCTCCTTTTAACAAAGGCCCACATTCCTGCTCTCTAATGAGGGCACAAGTGGCACTTAAGCTGCACTCCGGAAAACCTACGCACTTTATGTGATCTAAGAAAAATGACAATCAGAAATGTGTTTGTTTATTTTTTTTGTGGTGGCAAACCTAGACGGTTGGGGTTTAGAGAAGGGAGACCCCTGAAGGAACACAGGGAGGAGAGGGAATGTTTGTCTCAGGAGTTTAATGGGGTCAATTCATTACCTTTTTAGCAAGAAAAAAGGAAAAGAAAGCATGTTAATTGACATTTTTGAAGTGAAAAGAAACAAGGGTCGCTGATCGTGGTTACAGGCTGAAAACACATTTCCCATTAGAGCGACACTATTAGAAATTTCATAATTTTCTTTTGGTAGCGTCAACAAGCCAAGATGGGCCATTATCGCTTTGACTTTGGCACTCTGACACAGGAGATAATTGAGAATGAGGCAATTAAACAAGATTTAGAATTAGAAACAAGCAGTTTCTAATCGGAGTGCTTCTCGGTGGCAGGCTATCCTGGACTGTAGCTGCTGGACTGCAGTAACAAGACTTGCAGTCTCATCATACATAACGCGCAAGTGGCCCATACTGTAAACGTGATCATTTGATTTCATGGGGGATTTTAATGCGTGTTGAAAAACAGCCGGCGAAAATGAAAAAGGGTCTATGGCTTTTCAAAATCCCACTTTTCCTGACTATATTTACAGATTTACAGGTTTCATCACTGAAATCTCTCTAAGCAGCCCAGTCCTTACTGCCCAGCTGTCATAATTGACAATAATCTCTCCTGGAAGACCTTCCTTGGCTCGAGAGCGAGAGAGAAGTTCAAACCCTTCCCAGCCCCACACTGCTGGCCAATCAGGACGGGAAGAGTGTGCGAATGTCGAATTGTACATTTTGGAAAGTTAGAGAAATTGTTGGACAGAGCCCCCGCCCACCCCCCCATTCGACATTGGAAAAGGTGTCAGGAGAGGGAGCTCCTGAAGCTAGTTATCGTTCAACAAGCACACTGGCAGGCTTAAGGTTAACTGTACATAACAATACAGAGTGTGCATGTAAGGGTCATCAAACATAAAGGGATGTAGTCCGTCACGGGAAATGTACTCCCGACGTGACGAAACTTCCCTCTTGCTATTCTATCATTGTTCCCTACCTTTTTTAAATGAACTATTCCACCATGACAGCAGTTAATACGGAATAACTTGCATGTGCTCAGGGGGAGGCGTCCATTTAAACTTTTATCTGCACTCTACATTGTAATTAACGTTTGCGATGCAGCCCATTTGGACTAAGTTAAAGTATAACTCCTCCACTATGTTCAAACTAATGCTACTTTCGAACTTACACTTGCACTTTTCTGCCCTTTGATGCCAAGGTCAAGAAAGAGCAGGAGTTGGAGAAGTGCGAGCAGCGTTAGGTTAGTGGGAGCACAGTAAAGAAAGACTCTTGAAAAATCAGTGCCTGCTCTCTTTCCTTACAGCCCCTCAGCTAAGCTTAAGCTCCCTGCACATCTCTAAACGCTCTTTCTAATTTAAAGCATCAAAGCCAAGATGGGGCCATCTTAGGAAGAGTTGCAGCTGTGTAACAACACCGCAGAGCTCAGCTGAGGGCCTTTTAGCCAGTGATTTATTAGACTGTACTGCAGGTCCTCCTGGAGTAACAGGCTGAGGAAATTGAATGGCTCTGACCTCTGTCTGCTTCCGGCTCTCTGGCCGAGCTTGCAGCCTAGTTGCTACAGGTGGAGAGTGTGTTTTATGTGCGAAATACATGTTTCTCTTTGAACGCAGCAAGTTAGCAAGAATTGGATAGCAACCGTGGTAAGCTCTAGGCTGTTGCGGGAAAGTGTGATCACTTTCAGTTTTCTTCTTTCTGCTTAAACAGGCCTTTTCCTGACATGTTTTTTTATTTTTTTTATTTCCAAGCCTCAGCATGCTTGACATGTTTATCACCCTGTGGCTTTGCTGGCTTGTAGCTTTCTCTGGTAAACAGGTTTGGGAGGTAAAAGGTTTAACCTCCTTGAGCTCGCAGGGTTCACCAATCAGTATCCATTTCACTGCTCTGTGATGGAAACCCTGAAGGAGATACTAGACTTTTGGAGACCAGCACATTGGGGGTGGGCGCACAATGAGTAAGAGTCAAGATAATAATGAAAGTGGAGATAATTACTGAGCGCGCTGGAGAGGGCTGCATAAGAATAATATGAGAGATGATGAGCCTGATCTCCTCTGATGATAGAGACGATTGCTGGGATTCCGATAATGTGACCAGTTTCCTGACAGGGATGAAGTCCTACTGCAGACTGACCATGCGCTTACCCTTTTGGATTGTCTTTACACTTCCTGTTCTCATTGTTGTTCTCTGTCTGTGTTTTTCTCTCTCTCTGAGCAGCCAGGAAGACCTGTGCCCTCGCAGAGTTCGCCTGCTTAAATGGCCAGTGTGTCCCGGGACGCTGGCGATGCGACGGGGAACCAGAGTGTCCCGATGGCTCTGACGAGGCAGAGGAGACCTGCAGTGAGTGAAACCAGTCATGTTTGTTTTTTCAGATTTTAATCTTTGCGTGCGTCTTGTGCAATACTGCACAGTTTTAGCTCTTCATGTTTTAAAAAAAAAAAAAAAAGGTAAAAATGAAACTGTCTAGTAATGGAAACATGCAGCCTGAGGTGGGGGATTACAAGTAGATGTTAAGATGTCGCAACCAAAAGTGAGCGCACCCATAATGTCAGTTATTTTTGCATAGGAGCATTTTTGCAACAGTTGCACCAAGAAGTTGTTCCATAAACTGCAGTAGATGTTTACAGTGGGCAGTTTGGATAATAATTGTACCATTCCCCTTTTTCTGTGACTGTCCGACTGCTTGTGCTTCTTGCCCATTGGACATCTTTTCACTTCATTACCAGATCTCAGCATTTAACTTGTTATTAGTGATAGAAATCAAGGACAAAACTACAAAAATAACAACCAGGTCGTATGAAACTGGAATTTCCGTTTTAAGGTTTTTCAGAATTGTCGTCTGTGTTGTTTTTATATATTTTTTTTACCTCAACTGGAGCATCTCGGAGGCACAGTGTGATCTTCTGTTACAGTCAATGAGATGTTTTGCACTAAGGAAAAAAAAAGAAGCTCTGGCTGGCTAAATATGTTTGGCATTTTGCGTGTTGCATCAGGATACGCTGTGACGCCTTCACCTCGTTTTAGACCAAATTTAATTTGACTCTCCTAAAACCTGTATTCAGGTTGCTAATTGCCCTTGTTATCTCGGCTCTGGCGGCCATTCAGCCGCCTCGCCTGCCTCCACTCACCCACGCACTTCAAAACTCAATGCTGTCTGATGGCGAGTGCAAGAAAGGCCTCTCTGGAAAAAGAAATTACCTCTCTGCCAAGCTGTTAGAGCTGAGGATCTCTGGCTGGCTCACTTTAGCCTGTGCCAGTCTGGCGCACCCACACACTGGCCCTGATGGGGGTTAGGTGAGTTGACGTCTCCACAACCAAGCAGGGGCCCAAGAGTGGGAGGTTTGAACCACCTTTTAATTGTTTTCTTACTTTCTTAAATGCTAATTTCTTTTTCTCCCATGGCTGCTTGCTTCTCTGTTGGGGTTATATATATCAGACAGAGCTGAAAGGACTGCACTGATAAATAATGATGTCTCAGGGAAAAGCAGAGCGTATCCACTCACTGGAATATAGCGGCAGAAATGAGTTAGACTGAACAGGTGTTCCAACCCTACCAGGCCTTCATCAGACAAATGTTATCTTCACTGCAATGCAATTACAGTGAACCAAGACCCGATATCATACACCACACTGCCTCCATTTATTTATGAGTGTGGTAAGGTCTGCACATATAAGGAGCCCGAAGTACACAGAGGGAGTGCTGTTGCACAACATTAACTGGCCCATTAAATAAAAGAACTGTGACCTTCAGCCAAACCAGCAGCAGTGTGGCAGCAACAAATATTTCAATTTTGACTCTGAGGACAAAATCTTACGTAGATTATATCTCAATGTCCGTACAAAGTCAGAGCAAATTCTCATGTAGGCATTATTTTGGAACATACTTGAAATCTTAACAGTTAATTTCTCACCCAAGAACAATCGCAAACTAACTTTGGTGACACATGAACATCAGCTTCTTGCTATGAGTGATTGGGTCCTACTTGAGCAAACAAATGTTCTACCAAAGTTGGATCAGTTTTGGTTAACTCTTTTTTTTAAATTTTTTTTTTTTATATGTACTGATATTGTTGCTTATTTATCCATGAATATTTCCTGGTATGGAGAAATACTAAAGATTTGAAGCCAAGTCTTGAAAGTCAACTCCCAAAGCTGATAAATGGGCACTTCTACTGCACTTGGCTAAATGTGGGGTTGATGACTGATGACGTTTCATAAGTCCACAAGAACAGAAACCTATCACCTGCAAATTAGAGAAGGTGTAACTACCATTATCACAGTAACAGGATGACCACCCATACCACGATACGTATTCTGGTATCGTGGTATGGCTCGTCATCCTGTTATGACCAGCCATACCACGATATGGTGTCGTGGTATTTGCTATACCACAATACCAGAATACATTCTACCAAACCAAAAAATTCAAATCCAGTTTATAACTTACAGCAGTAGGATTCAAGAGGAGAACTTTCCAAAAAGGAAATAATGATGTGAGTGTTCAGATAGGATAGCGGAGGTTGATGAATGAATCTGATAATGATATTGTGTAACCTGTTTAAAACTGATATTTTGGGACTACCCACCATTATCATGCCTTGATCTTTAAACTCTAACGTTATTGTGGGAGGGAATTGAAATGCGTCAAGCGGAGCGGGAAATTAATCAAGAAAAAGCCGAATGAATCGTTCAGAGGTTAGTCATTCTAGTTTTGTTACATTTTATTGGCTGTGGATGTATGGGTCGGTCTGATGAATAATGTAGCAGCCCCGCAAAGCTTCTAATGTCACCCCCGGAAAGTTGAGTGCAAGGAGAGAGAGACATAAAGGGACCTCTGAAGGATAACAAGTTTATATTGGAAATCCAATTAAAGATAAATGAAGAAAGGATTCATCTCTTGGCTGCAGAATAAAGAGATAGAGATCTGGGCAGAGAAGAAAGCCATTTATATGGAAATCACATATGTATTCATATGATGTTGTAATGTAAACATTTTCAACACTAGCAGTGAAAAATTTTGTCAAGGTTTTTATTTCTTACTGCGAAAAAAATATTAGTATAGATAGACAATTATCTTTTTAGGTGTAGAGTGATGTTTTTTTTTAATATTTTTACGGTGCTGTAGGCAAAATGGAAACATTTATGTCCTCCTCCTCCTTCCTCCTGAAGTCAAACTATAATACAGGTAGCCCGCACCACTGTGTAGCCCTCCTGATTATGTGTTCGGCTGAGAAGTGTCAGATCGAGGCTGTATCCTGAACCAGAGGGACTGCTAATGAGATCCACTTCATCACAGCGCTCTTTCAGTTTGAGTGGATCCAACTGTTTCACTAGTAAATGACATGTCTTACAAAGCTATAATGAGACATGTACGTCTGTCAGGGAGAACCTCTGCATGTGCTGTGTTCTTCTGACTAGAGTGAAGATGCATAAAACAACCTCTGACATGAAAATTTAGCATATCCAGTCTGAAATGCCACCAGCATCAGCGTTTTTCTTAACGCCCCAATCCCATGCAACACTTCCCTTTTAAAGTCAAAAGCTACCAAGCTTCACATTTATCAATTAAACTTTGCTAAAGTGAGTCTTGTTTTGCTGTCGTAACAGCAGAGGGAAGGGCGGAATTTCACACAGACTGCATCCAACCAATGTGATCGAGATATGAAATTTGCCATTATGTAAATATCAGAGACCGCTAACTGCACGGTCGTTTTACACGGGCTAATTACATATAGCACAGCATACACCTTAATGCATCATGCTCCAGTTATGGCACAGCCCGATAAGACAGGCTGTACTCTCACATGCAGAAAACCCTCATCTTGTTTTTCATTCAATTTGCCCCCCCAACTCTCCTGTACTTTCTGTCTATTTCAGTTTCACATGTGCACAAACATACAGTACGCACTCACACACACACACACACACACACACACACACACACACACTTGGCTATGGCATTTTGGACTCAGCGCTGCAGACATCTGTGCCACAATCATTCTGGCTCACTGAGTGGATTCCCAATTACACGCTGGAGTAGCGTTACACTGCCGTATTAAGAATTCAAATTCGGGCCACACGGAGTTACTCGCAAGTGCTGAAAAATGAATGACTCTATGGAGAAACGTGAAGTGCCAGAGCTCATAGTTTTTCTATCAGATTAATGTGTAATCAAGGAGGAACTGGGCCACCGCAGCCATGCTGTGCAGCGGCTTCTCTGCTCCCTGGACAAGGCAGTGACATTTTTATGCACTCTTAGTTGCCCAAGTCAGTTTCAAGGAGCTGACATTTTTGCTCTCTGGCAAGATTGCTGAATTCAGCTCAGTTCTGCGTGTCAAGTTTGTCCTCTTTGCTTTTATATTCATTTCTAGGAGTTGACAGGTGTGAGAGAACTTCACAGTGCTTCGGCTTTCTTGAGGAGTCTTTCATTATGCGAGGACGTAACCCTGAACTGGGGTATATTTGCAAAATGTGGACTATTCAAACAGATGGAACTTTTCTTTTTAAATCCACCATATTGTGTTTTCAGTTTGGTTAGTGTTATGTAATTCTTTAGTGGATTATAGATATTTCTCCGAAAGGGTTTTTGATGAAAACTTCCTTCTATAAACCTCTTTGGAGTTACTGAGCTCTAAAAGCCTCGCTTTTTTATTGACTTTATAATGGGGAAGATTTTCTTTGTAAAGATGTTTGCATTGCCCATACTGGATGCTACAGTTCTGTGTATTTTCTTTCATGTGGAGATATGGATTGTCACTGTAGGTGTTATGAGAGAACGGTTTGTAGGTAAATTTACTGTAGGCTGTGTATGTCGACACTGCTAATAAGAATAGAAAACACACACAGATGTACAGTACATTTGCTATGTGACTCATATGCATAGCTTCCCATTCTACGTATTGTTTTTTATGACTTCTTTGTTACATGAATACTTAATATTATAGAGTTCAGAAGAGGAAACAGGTGCGCTTCACCAGCGCTGAGTTTCAATCTGGTGCTCTGCCTCAAAAAAGAACTGAAATGTGTTTGTGTCCCCAAAAATAATTCAGTTTTGTCAGCCCATTAGTTGAAAATAAAATTCCACAAGATGATCAAGACATATGTTTAGATGACACTAGGACTGCATCTGCATCATGATTACATTCATTATCTATCAATTATTTTCTGGATTAATCATTTAGTCTTGAACAATGTCGTAAAATAATGAAAAATGTCCATCACAGTTCCCAAAGCCCCAGTTATTTGTCAATAACCCATATTACGATCACATAAGACAAAGAAACCATCCAACTAGGAACTAGGTAATGGTTGCCGTTTTTGCTTGGAAAAATTACTTTAAATGATTCCCGATTTATTTTCTGTCCATCCACAAATCGATTAATGTCGATTGCAGCTCTAGCTGACAGTAACGTTTGAACAATAACCTTGTAAAAATGAAATCATAAATAATAACAATGAATTAAAAAGAAGGGTGGCGTGGTAGCTCAGTGCTTAGGGCTGTCGCCTAACAGCAAGAAAGTCCGGGGTTTAAATTCACTAACTTGGCTATTCTGAACTGCCCCTCGGCTGTGTGTGTGAATGGCTGTCTTCATGCGTTAGCCCCGTTATAGACTGGCAACTGTCCAGGGTGTACCCATCGCCCAGTGTCTGCTGGGATTTAAAACCAAAATAAATGAAAAATATTTCAAACTGCCAATATATTAGTCTGGCTTACTGCAGCTGATGAAGTCACATTCAGAGGACTCCGGTACAGCGCTTGATATTAAGCAGAGGTGATTGCCACAGTACATTACTTGCCAATGCACTTTGCAGAAAATAACAATTTTCCACCTTGTAGTTTGCAAGCAGCAAATGTTCTCTGCTGTACCAGATCTATAATTCAGAGAGGAGGACATGGCCACGCTAACCCAGTTTAATGAAGCAGTGAATCTGACTATGACTCATGTCATTGGGGCGTTTTGTGGCTTTTTAGCTCTGAGGTAGAGAAGGTGCGTTATCTCCTTCACCATCAGAACCTGAACATTAACATACACAGGTGTACATGCTTGGACTCAGGCTTACAGTTCACAGACCCATATAGATGCACACATAGCCACACAGACCCCAATGCCTTTTAGCTCTGGCAGTTTGAATAGAGGGCTAGGATTACTCAATGATGAGTGGTTAACAGTAACATGTTACTAACTGGAACTAGCTATCTAGACTAGTCAGGCTGTCACAATATACTGAGTGCACAAATTCACATGTAAAAGCTGTCATGACCTGGCTGTAGGATGAATCATCACTGTACAATATCTATTAGCAACTGGAAGCAATAAAATAGACACATTTATATGAATAGGCTGCAAATGATTAATTTGGGAACTACGTGCCATGCTGTAGTGTGGTAAATACATTCGTTTTGAAGCCGCGGCTCATTATATCAGATAAGTTTAACACATTTTTCAGCTCCACAGTGCTTATTAGGCCCCCCTGTATCACAGTATTACACCACATGCCTGGTGACAACTGACAAATTGAAGAGTCTCTACACTTCTTCATTGAAAACCAGGTTTAGGGTAAAAGGCTGTCAGCAGTAACAACGCCAATTGTGATGATCAAATAGAAAAACTAAAGCTATTACACCATTGCAGAGTTGAGATGAGCACTGCCTTGGGCCTGTGAAAGGTGATGAAGTCTAAACAGATCTCCTGCCAAAATGCCACAGTGGAGATGAATCCTCATTTTTCACTCTGATGGGAAACAACAGCCAGGCAGTCAGTTTGTCTGTGAGTAATTGGCTTTTATTATGTTGCCTCCTTCTCAAGCAAAAACCCATTACCAATGTCTTTATAAAATTGCAGGTTTTACTAATCAATAGCCGTCATGAGGAGCAGTGAGGTACCACTACTTTGTCGTAGCGGAGTTTGGCATCTTTGTTCGGATTTGGGAGGAACAAAGCTCACGCTTCGTTAAAGAGTCATCCGTTAAAAGGACAGGACAGCTCGGCCTCCGTTTGGTGGATTCAGATTCTGCTCAAGTCTGCGCTCTGCCTGCCTTTCCTCCTTCATCTCTTGCCACTTGGTATGGATGGCTTTGATTTTGCTTTAGGATAAGATTCTGAAAGGTCATGCAGCACTTTGTCTCTTCATCCGTTCCCCCCTTCAGTATCTTGCTCTTGGCGTGTCTCCCTTCTTATGGATCCTTTTTTTCCTCAGAAGCTGTCCTCTGTATTTCTCTTTTCTCTCATCTGCTCTCTCTTTCAGCCTTTCTTTCATTTTCTCTGTCTATTTCTTGTTTTCTGTCAGGTCCTCGTTGGAGCTAAATTATTTCGAATTCATTCAGGCAGCATGTAATTTCCTCTCTCAAAGATTCCACCTCCTCGCCTATTTCATCTCAGACATTTCTCAGAAATGTTTCCTGTATTTCCTCCCAGACCAGCAAGTCTGTCATTGGGTTTTCTGACTTTACTCATTTCTAATCATTCCTTTTAGCTAATCATTCCTTGCAATCTTCAGTTTCCTCAGTCTCCATTAAGCTTGTGTGCTCACTTTACACTCTCGACAGTTGTGTCTGGAAAGAACTGATTCATTTTTGACTGAAAAAACATATCACGGGGCGTAATTGTCTCTGTTGCGTGCATGAAGAATTTAGCAATGACGCAGGCAACATCAAAGACGGTCACATATCTTTTGCCCTGGTAAAACACTTTCCAAACTTCCTTTCACATGTAAGAGAAAGAAATGAAATATCACTTTTAGAACTCGCTCACATAGTCATGAGGGAAATGACCGCCTTGCCAGAGCTGGCAGGTGGACGACGTTAACTGCACTCCATATCACTCTGCTTATTTCTTACTATCCTGCTGTTTTACACACTGCACCAGTAATAGCAGGACATTGTGCCACATGATATTTTAGTATACAACTGTCAAGAATGTCGAGTGACAGTGTGACATTACAGTAAGCTTTTGTTCACTGAGCTCTCACTGCAATTAGTTCAGAACTGCAATTTGTGGACGCGTGAAAATGATGACAGGTAGATGTCACTACTCAGCAAAAAGAATAATGCAATGTTCTCTGAGAGAGAAACAGCCCCAGAGCACTGCAGTGTTCACTATTTTGTGTGTGTGTGTGTGTGTGTGTGTGTGTGTGTGTGTGTGTGTGTGTGTGTGTGTGTGTGTGTGTGTGTGTGTGGGGTCAGGGCCTGGCTGCATCAGCAGCTCACTGCTCGGTCTCCACAGGCACCAGCTGCCTCTCCAGCCTCCGCTTCCCACCTCTCTACTGTCACCCCTCCATGGTGCAGGGGCACACCGAAATGAAGGGCTGAAAAACGTACCTTCACACTCAAACGACATCTAATGGTGGTTACTTTACCAATCTGCCAGGGCGATTATTTCAGCCACTATTACTTTATTGGAGTATCTATCTCTATCGACGTACTGTATATGTTGGCCGATAAGTAACAAAGTGCAGTACAGAAGTGCACACCACTTGTCTATCCACTACACTATCTCTCATCCTGTTCAAGAGTCTGGTGCTGGCCTACAGGGCAGTGAAAAAAATGCATCCTGGTTGCCTAGCGGTTAAGCTTGCATATAATATTCTGGTTCAATTCCAGCTAGGAACCCTTATTGCATGTTGCACCGGTCTCTCCTCTCGCACCATACTCCCGTCTGTATCTACGCTGTCACTATAGCAAAATGCCAATTAAAAAAGCCTTTTAAAAAAAGAAATGCCAAAGATATGTTTGAGGTCATTTAGAAATAGTGTAGCCATTATGTAGTCTGTAGCCAGTGAGCACTTCCAGGTCTATTTTTCAGCTGTTAAAGGAGCAGCGTGTAGGATTTAGTGGCATCCATGAGTGAAATAGCAGTTTGCAACCGTTTGAATACCGCTTAGCTCACCCTCCCCTTCCAAGCGTGTAGGAGAAACTACAGTGGCTGCAAACGGCCCTATCCAGAGCCAGTGTTCGGATTGCCCGTTCTTGGCTACTGTAGAAACGTGGGGGTGCAACATGGCAACCTCTGTGGAAGAAGACCCGCTCCCTCTGTAGATAAAAACAGCTTATTTATATTGATATAGGTATTAGCGTTCAAACTCTGGTGGCACGTGGGAGCAAATACACTAATCTTTTACAAAGGGATGAGCATTATTATTCTGACTTGGAAGAAACGGTTCTTTACCATTTGTTGCTTATTGTAAAAGTGATCACTGATACCACAGAATATGAATTTTCACTGTAGTAAATTAAATAAAACATACAAATTAACAAACGGACCCAGGAAAAAAATCACAAATCAAAGCTAAAAAGCACCTTGCAATGGAAGCTACATTGTAACTAATTTATATATTTAATCTTACTGCATATTGAATATACATAAAATAAAAAGGAATTCAATTTTAGCTTAAGACAGTATTCTAACAAATGTATTTCCATATGAACAGATGGGCTTTGTTTAGAAAGATGGTTTGGCAGACCGTCTCCCTGTCTGGTCCACTGTACAGTTTACGCATTAAATTGCTAGTGACAGCATCAGAGATTCTGTTATAACCTCATAAATGGTATTTATTATGGAGCTTGTTTTCAGTCATCACGCTACACATGATCCTCTGATTGCATTGTTTGTCAGCTTTAACAATGCCGGCTCAGCGAGCTCATGGGGGAAAAAAAGAAAACATAACCGTTTTAGAGGTTTCAAAAGCTAACCTTGATATGCAGCTGCAAAGGGTGGTTTTACTCATAAAGCATTCTAATAATTGTGCAGTTGCCAGGGGGTGTATGGAGAAATTGGAGAGTAGCTCAACTGATTAAAAACATTAAAATTACAATTTAATGAAAAAATCTATCCACATAGTCAGCTGTATGATCCAAATACCACGTGTTGTGATGTGGAGCGTGCGAAAGCTAGTTTCTCAAGCAAAAAACTCACAAACCTGACCAAACCGACCTGAACATTGACAGTTACAAACATTATTGTAACCATATCCACTTTCATAGAGATAAGTGTTAAACAGCATCCAGTTTAAAATCATTTTAAAATGTAAGTGAACCCATTTGAAGCATGACAGCTGGCGCTAATGAACAGGATCTTCTGTTCATCTGACAGGGCTGTGGAGGTACGAGTGCCAAAAAAGGTTAGGGACCATTGTTCTTAGATATAATATGAAAATAAAAATCATCAAGATAAATGAGTTGCCATGTAGGCTAACCCTTTGATTTCATTCCGGGAGGCTTAAGGCGGCACTGTAAGCAAAGATGTATAATTAACAACATGCTTCATATTAAACGCAGTGTAATCTGGATCAAACCTGCCCTGTGCCAACTACAGCAGATTGGCAGGAAAAAAAAAAAGCAGGGGGGGGGGGGGGGGGCGGGGTGGTTTTTTTTTTTTTTATCCTCCCGTGGTTTTTTTTTTTTTCCTGATCTTTCACAATATCTTTTTAGGGGGGGGGGGGAGG
>CM022487.1:8714830-8796126 GCA_011952105.1 Coreoperca whiteheadi | reverse complement strand
GGGAAAGGTGGGGGGGGTGGGGGGGGGGTGTGGGGGGCAGGGTTGTTCTTTTGCTTTACAGCCAACAGTAGATTTGCTGTATTTCATGATCTTTCTGCCTGTCTCTTTAGAGGCAGCCTAGACAGTAAAATCAATTGGCCAGAGTGGTGGAGTTTTGGAGGAGTTTTAACTGCGTCGTGGGAGCGATAGAAATCGAGTCCAGCGGTGTCTGGTGGTTGTTTTTGTTGCTGCCTTTATGGGACCATAAAACCACTGCAGTAATTCCCCTCTCCTATCTCTTTTATCTCTGCCCACAGGCAAACAGACGTGCCCTCCAGAGAAATTTGACTGTGGGGGATCCACCAACAAGTGTGTCTCGTTGTCATGGAGATGTGATGGGGAGAAGGATTGCGAGAACGGGGCGGACGAGGAGGACTGCGCGTCTGGTGAGTGTGGGGAAAAAACCTCCAATAAATACATGAACCAATGTTTCTGTTCTGTTTTACTACCATTTTTCGCTGCTAACTGCATTTCGAGAGGATGTTTTTTTTTTTTAAAAAGTCGTGGCAATGACAGATGTGAGAAGTGAATGACCTGACGCGGCTCACAGTCAGTAGAATAAGGAGAGCCTGATTCCTCCTCTTTTGTATTTTATGTGGTTTCATCCTTTCTGATCTCACCTATAATCCAGAGGCTTGAGACATTAAAGCAAACCGGGGAACACTATATAATTAGAGGGATCTGAAGTGAGGTTTGAGTTTTAAGCCAGCTGCACTCGACAAGTCCTCTTTGATGTGGAATGATTTTTGGTGTGGAATATCAGATATTTGCAGCTTTCTTCTGATATCTGGGGGTTTCTGTCGTCACATTTTGAACCTTGAGTCTTTAGCCTTTCCAAATGCAGGGCCCTCAGAACCATCAAGAGTGACATCACCTCCTACCCAGCCAATCAGGCAACTCAACCGTGCGTTGCCCCCACCCCCCGCCCCCTGCAGGGACTATCCTTGCCCTACTTCTGAGGCGCCGTGAAGAATTGGCTTCTTCTTTTCTCTCTCTCCCTTTCCTCTTCATGTCAAGAAAAATTGATTGAGGCAACAGAGCTGTAGGGGGTGCGGTGTTCAGACTTTGAAGATTGTGCAAAATGGCACGTGGCGGCGAATGCAAAGGGAGAGAAAAAAGCCATCTCCTTATTATCCTATATAAATGATGTTCGTTTTTTTCAGGCATTTGCTTACTGTCAGTTGTTAGTGTGGGTGGGTGTTGAGGCTGTGACTGGCTGGCATTTGTTAAGAATACACACAATTTTGAGTTTTTACTTAGAGAGGATGCCAAATCAATTTGTCATCAAATTAAAACAGAAATCAGAGAAATTGTCTTCATAAGTAGACATTGTAACCTTTCCTCCTTGAAAGATACCTGCTTTTAATTTGTTGTGCAATAAAGGTATTTTTTCGCCAGATCAGCCTGCAAGTCGCCTGTCAATGGCTCCTTGTCTCAGTGTCCCCACACGCTCAGGCATAGTGGTAGTGATTCCATTGATGTGAGATCTAATGCCTTCCTATCTTAGATGGCTTTTCACTGTGCTGTCCATTGAGAGCCAGTCTAGCCTGTGCTAATCCTTTTTTTCATTCTAATGTCTGTATTGATGCAGCAGTCTTAAACCTCTCCGTAGTGACATGAGGGCAGGCAGGCTGCCGCCCACCCAGGCAAAGGCCAAAATCCCTCCAGAGGTAAATGCCCAGCATGACCAGGAGGGAAGAAGTCGACACTGACACCAGCACAGCACAGGGCTAGATAAAATCGCGAATTAGGCCTATTAAGTGCTGCTCAGGACAGTTTATCTGAAGGCTAATTAGGCCCAATGCCAGCCTGAAAGACGATGTCTGAATCGAGGGCAAGAATCTTTTTTAAATGTTACCTCACTGCAGATCAATCTGAAGGTACCAAGCATTGATTCTCCAGTGTTGTGTGTGTGCGTGGTCCAGCCCAGTGACCTCAGGAATTATGTTCATATTGGACATTGCTCCATTATATTTATGTCCAATACCAAGGGTCATGCCAATGCAGGAAGTAGTCTAATGTTCATGTAGCTTAAAAAAGTGAGGTTAACTTGTTCGCCCAAATTCGTCTCCTATTAGAATTTAACAAAGCTTGCTTTAAATATTTAACAACAACAAGGAGTTTTCCCTTAGTTTAGTGTTTTAAGTGATTTAATTTCTAAACCTAACCAGACCTCGCCTCATAGTGTCATGCCTGGCCTGTATAGGAATAAACAATAGAAAAGCATTCGCAGTGAAAATTCAAATCATTGTCCTTGAGCGTAGTCCATGTTTTGTCGAATCAGCGTTCTAAGTGGTGAGTGTGCTGTATGGTTAAAAGTGTTGTAAATGACATACAACCTGTGTAAATGCAAACTTAAGATGTTATAATTCACAGAATTAGAACTGGGCATGGATGATTTCCTTATGTGTCAAAAACACTCCGTGCTGTATTAATCTTAAGTACTGCAGACTGAAGGCTTTTGATCTTTCACATTTACAGTCATGAAGTGAGGCGAAGGAGAAGTGGTGGAAATTAACAATTGGTTTGAGTATGTCTCAGTGTGTCGGTTTGACGGGGGTTAGTTGTTGGCACAGGGGCAGCTGGAGAATTCACTTCAAAGCAGCATTAACTCGGCTGTGTGTTTGGGTTTAGAGGCAGAAGATGAATGAAATTATGCAGTCGCACAAGAGCGAGAATAAAACTGTTTTATTGACAGTGTATGCATCCAATTGCATTTTGTTCCTGCCAGCCAGCCAGTGAAGGCAAAGCTGCAAACGTCAGTGAGTGAGGCTGCAAATGTACTTCCAAATATCTTTGGGTGCAGTTAATTCAAAGCAATAAAGGGACTCCCCAAATGTAAACAAGAAACAAAAATGCATGTCTGTCCTCTTCACAGCAGAATCAACACTGTTTGAGAGAACACTCTGTAATCTTTTCTCTTAAACACCTGTTGTGTTAAACATGCTCATTCAGAGCATGGATAATCTGTTAAGCGGTGGAAAGTCCATCTCAGGAGGTCTGAGCTCTGCGTTGCCTAATTTTTGGTACGTCCCGAAACCAAAACTCTCTCTGGCATGGCCAGGTGTGCACAGGTTTAAAAAAAATGGGCAAAGCGTTAAGCATTGCACAATCTCTGGTGTGTAGCACACTTTCAAAAGAGTTCAGACTGACACATAAATCATTTATTGGACAGTTTTGGTGACCTGGCATCCTGCAGCTCTGTGTGGACCCACCAGGGAAAATTTATTCCAGTGACTGTCACATCAACTCATGCTCCACTCCACTGCACCTTGTGGCTTAAAAAAAGTTCATAGGACAGGTAATAGTTGATTATTAGAAGTATTAGTCTCTGTAACTGGTCCTAAATAGTGATGAACAGGGGAAAACTGAGGATTAGTTATTTTGCACCGCAGCATAATTTAGGAAATGGCAGCTGTTAATGGCAACTTTTAGTGTCAGTACTTTGTTTTGTTTAGCAAACTTTTTATGAGAACGCAAAACAAATAATGGCGGCAGAGAAGTCCAGGTAAAAAAATAATCGAACCAAGAACATCCCACAAAGAATCCGAGAAAACAAAGCAGGAACCGAGACGAGAACTGGGGGGAACAAGTGCAAACGGAGGGAAGACACATGGACTAAATACACTCAGGTGAGGGCCGATAACAAAACAGGTGCAACTAATCAGGGCAGGGAAAGCAAACGAAGACGGGAAGTAAAACTACCGGACACATAGGAGGAAAGAGCGTTTCAAAACAAAACAGGAAATAACCATACACAAACCCTCAAACCATGACACATACATAATAGTTTAGCTGTTAAACTCCTACAAGTGTCACAAATCCACCAGCTGGTCCTCTTTGCGTTCGCGCCACAGACATGTTTTGTTTCACACCAGAGTTTGAATGACCGTCCTCACACCAGCCTAAACCAGCCAACCAAATGGGCAAACGCACCGGATTTGGCTGGCACTGCACCGGACCGATGAGTTGTGAAAGCACCCTCAACATGAGCCTGCTTTTTGTTATCTTTCACACTTCACATGCTTTCGTGAGCATGCTCAAGCTTAATCCTGCTCACAGTGAGAACAACATTCCAACTCGCTTTCCCCCTTTTCCCTTGTGTTTACCCAAATGTGAGTGGAGAGGTTGCACTCCCAAAACTGACTGAGCTGGAATGTACCCAGTTAGCCTCAGCGCGCTCCGCTATTAGTAGAAATTTGCAGCGCGCATAGCCCACCGCAGACTTGAAAAAGTAAATCTTGCAGAGGCGCCCTCATGTTGAATTATGTATTAAGTAGAATCTAGCGCTCACCAGAGGAAGCTTTCCCTGATCAACATTACATTAAGCAGCAGTTCTAGAGAGGCTCCGCAAGAAGGTTGAACTGTAGTCAACCCTGAGCGATGTGGAGATGCATTTGCACTTACTCACTGGGCTTCTCTCCTGAGCACGCCTGTCTGCCGGGATCTACTGCGAGGCACAGGGGCTGGTCTGGATGTGTGTATTTTCATGTGTGTTTGCATTCGCACTCAGCCTTAGGTTGAGTTGACTGCCTGGTGTGTGCATGTAATATTCCTGTGTGGTTGTACTTTGGCTTGTTTCCTTCTTTCATATTTAACGCTGCTTGGATAGTATGAGGCAAACAATTGCTTCCTGCCCTCCTCACAGCTGTCTCGCTGCCGCCGTAGTGAAACGGAGCTAGCAGATGCTGCGCATTCCCAATGATGAAAAATCACACGTTTTACTGCCACTGCCAAAATTCCTATCCAATTTAATAACGTTAACTTATTTAAACGGTGAGTGTTTTGTCTCGTCTCAGCTCTCATTCTTGTCTCCTTTGCCCTGCCCTGCTGGCTCTCAGTCAGCTTACCTTCTCAGTCAGTAATGATATCAGATGGAAGATTAAACTTCCCTCACTTTGACTTCCATCTTGTCCTCTGTTATCTTCTCTCGGTTGTTACTGTAGATGAGAGTTGTTTCGTCTCTGTTACGGCTGTTTCCTCTGTAAATGTGTGTGTGGCATCACAGGAAAGGTCACTGAGCTATTTCCCTGGTGAGCCACTGTGACCCATCTGAACTGGCAGGCAGTGTGAGTGTGTGTGTTTCTGCGTCTCCAGGCTTGTCTTTAGTGGATGTTGTGTGTGTGTGTGTGTGTGTGTGTGTGTGTGTGTGTGTGTGTGTGTGTGTGTCTGTGTCTGTGTCTGTTCCGGTGACCTTGCTGCAGTGGCTGTGGCTGCAGTGGACCTCAGCTCTCTGAGCAGAGAGGACAGGTCTGAACTGTCCCTTCAGTTTAAATCTACGAATACCTATGAGAAGGCTGAGAGGACTTTAAGCAGCACAGACAGTGACTGATTTGCTCCGAAGTATTTGTGCGTGTACAGATTAAAAATAAACGACTCTGTTTTTGCATGCTTACGCACAGCCTGGATATCTTTCTTTCTGCCTCTTTCCCTCCTCCCATACATTTACAATTATATATTTACCTTAATTTTGTCTTTCCTTTATGCATCTTGACTATTCAGATGCACACATACTCATCAGCTGTAATGCTAATGGGAGTAGAACGACCAGACCTCTATTGCCACTGCATCTGAGCCACTGGTTGCCGCTGGCAACAATCTCCCATCACCGAAGCGCCATAAAAAGTAGTGGGTTAGGCTGCCAGCTACCACAGCTACAAAAGGTTCTCCTACCCAAGGAATTAAAAATGAAGGGGCAATATATGACTGTGTGCCGCCAGTGTAAAGCTCTCACTGAATTGAGCATATTGATGGCGTTTTAAGTAATTGACATTATAGTGAATTTTCTCTTCAATTATGTGTTATTCATTCATAGCAAGCAAACAAAATTTGTTTGCCTCGATAACAAAGAGAAGGAAGGTAGCTGCTTTTGTTAATAAACTGTTAAAGTAAAGAGAGAAATAAAATTAAGGACCAGAAACGTTGCTAGTCTATCAGCAATTTCGGAAAGTTTGCATAAGTTGCTCATTTTGGCAGCGTAAAACAGCACGGTCATAAATTGTGTCTACAATGCCAGTTAGATGCCTGCTTTGCCCCATGGTTTGTGATTTATTCGTTTTGATTGTGTGCAACATTAAAGCCAAATGTAAACTAAGTCAAAATAATGTTTCCTTTGTAAGCTTCTTAATATTTTCATCTTGGTGCTAAAGGAAAGATCTCCCTTGTTGGTGGAGAAAAGGGTCTCATTACCGTATATGTAAGGTGATTTTAGTTTTAGCCTATTCAAATTAAGTTGATTGACTTGTTCACTTTTCTTTCTGATATTTATTTATGCATTTTATTCTAATTTGCATCATACTTAAAAATCCAGTGTGGTTACATGCAATTTGATTTTCGTCAAATGATCTCATTGTCAAACGGTGGAACCCATTCAACAACGCTGGATGTTTCTATTGGCATATTCATATACTGACCCATAGATGATTTAATTGCTGTAGCAATCATCGATCTGAAGCAGGGAATTACACAGCCGGTCAAAAGGAGGAAGAGTACGATAACTGGGAGCATGGGCGCCAACATTTTCATCGACACATTCTTCCATCCTCCCATAGTCAGCCATGCCCTCATGTCCCATCCTCCCGCACTCTGGGAGTCTAGGCTTTTCTCTTTGAGTGATAAACATGTTGTCCACATACCCCAATTAATTTAAAAGATTAATAAATTAATTAATCCCAAAAAAAAAACTACACACATTTAGTAATGTCAAAACAAAGTGTTTAAAAACACGACTAAGAGTTGACAGCCATGCCAGCGGCTCTGGGAGGGGTCCCTCTGCGATTTATTTATCATTTAAAACCAACTGACTTGTACAACATTTTTACGCAGGCACTGTGGACTCAAAGTTGCTCAAATTGTGAAATTCATTTACTCACCGCTCCCTCTGGGAAACAAAGTCTCTCTCCAGTGTAACCAGGCCACTCATGTACATTGCTAATGGTCTGCCCCCTGTGTAATAATGTACATGTCTATTGAATCCTCTTAATTATTTAGTGCCAGATTAGTATGGAGTTAGGGTAGAGGCATAACAGGGACAGTAGTTATAAAACACATTAGAATCAGGAGCTCGTTTAATATTAATGAATATAAAACCCTTTCACTGAACTGAATCCACTACACTTGTGTTTCGTTTCAGTTGCTTTCCCCGTGCTGGCAGTCATGTCGGTACCAGTGAATTAATTGAACACTGATGTTTGCAATGGAGGAAATAGATAGTGACTTTTAACATATGGTATAATTACATAGGATAGTAATTAGAACACTACCTTGCAACCCATGTTTGTTCACCCATTTGAACTCAGCACGTGGGAATAGGATTTTCCAATCTACTATATTTCATTGTATTTTTTCTGAAGCTGTTTTTGAGTCTGTTTGCTTTTTTTAAACAGCCAACCCGAGGACAACTACTCCGCTTATCATTCTCGTTTAACTGATGGTTAAATGTTGCTGCCTTTTTATTTTCCATTCAGAACATCTCAAACATTTTTTTTTGATTCTCAGTGACGGTAAAAATAACTGCGTATGCACATAAAATCTTGACTCTAAGACCAAACCAGCTACTTGATCTTTTGCGGGATGTGAGCTTTTCTCCTGCATGTCACTGACAATATGCTACCACTTTGCAAAGTGCTGACTTTGAGTAAAATGTTTTAAAACAGCAATCCATTCCTGTAACCAGCCTTAACACCCAAAGGCAGCGGTGTTGAAGCTGACCTCCCTGTGGTTTGTGAAAATATCAAATTCTGCCTCTCCCTGTGCTGGCCTCTGCGCTGGGCTCGCAGCGGGAACCCTGACTCTCTTCACAGCCTAAGTGCTTTTGGCCAGACATTAGTATAGACAGAGAAAGCTTGGGAAAGGTAGGGCGAGAGAGCGAGGAAAAAGGGATTTACAGAAGCCTTGATGTTGGCTTTGTGAAGAGGAGAGGTACAGAACAAACTCTTCCTTTCTGCATAAAAAGGTCAGTGCTGCCCTATCAATCCAAAACGCAGCAACTACGTATTAAGTCAAAATTCACTCAAGACCAGAATCTAACCTTTTGAAATAAGATAAAAAATAAAAAAAAACATGCCATAGAAATGTGTGCAGCAACTGCAAATTTTTTTTTGCTGTAGTGCCTGTTTCCTGTAATTGAAAAATAAATGTTGGTGCTTCAGTATCTTAGTAACTGAGTTTGTTGTAGCCCATAAATAAGGCAGTAGCTAAATCTACATTTAGATTTAGTCATTTAGCAGACGTTTTTATCCAAAGCGACTTGCATATGAGAACATTCACAAACCGAAGGCGCAGCTGCGGGAGCATTTTGGGGTTCGGTATCTTGCTCAAGGATGCTTCAACGCATGGCCGGGGGATCGAACGGCTGACCTTCCGATTGGCAGGCAACCGTTCTGCCACCAAGCCACGGCCGCCCCCATATCTACTAAACCGTAGGCTGTCACAAATCTACTAAACTAGCTTCCTAAAAGCTAGGCCCATTTAGCAGAGGGGTAGAAACTGCCGTGTAGATTAAGCCTCTGACTGCATGGCAGACTTTATTTGAATTGGTATGTTTAAGCTACATTTAAATCACATTTTTAAATGTATAAAATTTCAGATTTAGTTATTATATTACTTAATTAGTTCAAATGGTTCAAAGAAAAGCTGGAGAGATGTTTTTTTTTGTAGGTATTGTTTTTTCTGTGCACTTTAGATTCTTAGGTCTTGTGCAAGGACTATGACAATGATTTTATTTTTTTGGGGGGGGGCACTCACCATTAAAAAGGCATAAAAGTCCGGTTTTACAACTTATACATCTGTTACACAGCTTCACTAGGTAGCCGTCAAACTTCAAACCATTTTTCCCAACTTCACTGCGGCAGTAGTTCCTGCTCTCTACATTTCTAAGATAGAATGTCATACAATGTCAACTGTAACCTATAGTATACGGATAACCAATGTCTCCTCGTTGGTCATAGACCAGAGAAAGATGAGCCAGGGTGCAGACAAGACAAAACTAACATACTAGAAAGAGAGAGCTCTTTTGAGAGAGGAGGAAGTACCATGAAAGAGATCCGTCACAAAGAGAGAAGGACCGGCTTATGGCAGAGAGAGCTCTATTATCTTTCACTCCACAGGAGAGGAAGCCTCTCCCCATCTTGTGATAACCACTGCCATCCCTTCTCCAGCACTCTGTCTCCTACTCAGTTATCATACCAATATTATAATAATTATAATATAATACCTATATATACAAACACTGGTGTCCTTTTTTTTTTTGTCTGTAAAATTGCTTGTCACGGTTCAGTTAATTTTAAAGATCAGGTCTTTAAACATATTCATTAAATTACACTTTTTAGCAATTAAGGGAGATAAGGTAGTATGTTGACAAAACTGTAAATTCAGAATTAATGCTACAACTTCCCTTTTTTATACAATGTCAGATGTTCATACTAAATGTGGCCAGTTTCAAATAATGACGTAAACATATGTAAAAGTGATCCCTGTGAGAAAAAAGCACAGGCTTCAGACTGCTAAAGTAACTGCTAACCGTAGCTGCCGCTAGCTAGATAGCTCAGTTAGCTGTGTAGCTAGAGGTCCCATTAGCTTAGCTGACTCTGCCCAGACTGGGATCTCGGGGCCCAGGCCTCAAAACCTCTTTTAAAACTGGGCTTTTCGGGAGGGGGGCCTTCAAGAGACAGGAGCTAAAACGTGAACAGGATGAACTGAGGGTCTGCATAAAGGGCCAGTATTAGATAAATAAGGATTTTTTTTAACTGTGAATCATGCAAAGCTAGAGGAATCGCAGAACAAAAATAGAGCTGGGAATGAGCATATTAGGTCCCCTTTAATGTGGGTACAGTAAGACGTAAGATGCAGGCACTCTTTTGCTCTTCAAAATTCTCTCTGAGCTTTGTTCCTTTCTGCTGGTCCTCTAGATGCAAAAGCCTGCCCCAGCGGTGAGTTCATGTGTGCCAACCGCAAGTGCTTGGCCACCGTGTATGTGTGCGACGGTGACGACGACTGCGGAGACGGCAGCGATGAGCTCAAGTGTACTTCCCCTCTGACCTGTGGGCCCAACCATCTCCGCTGTAACACCTCGGAGTGTGTGCCGCTCATGTGGAGCTGCGACGGAGACCCCGACTGCTCCGACAGTTCGGATGAGGGGCCGGAGCGCTGCGGCGGCGACGGGGTCCCGTACCTGCCTAACCGCCGGGCAAACTGCACTTCTGGGGAGTTTCGCTGTGCCAACGGGGAGTGCGTGCGTCTGACGTGGAAGTGTGATGGAGATCCAGACTGCAAGGACAAGTCCGATGAGTCTGACTGCCGTGAGTTTCTCTTCCTGTGTTTTCTTCTTATCTCATCTTCTTATACCGTACTCTCTGGTGCACTTTTTTCCCCGTCTTTTTTACCTTCCAAGAGCTCATTCATTGTCAAGGCTATCTCTCTATTCATTTTCAAAAGATTGCATTGATGCAGGAGAATGATGCTCTGTCTGAAAGGGTTTCTGTACATATGGAATATGTAACTGGGGGAGGGATAGAGTCAGTACAATAGAGAATGGTACATTCTGTCTGTAGCCATGGTTCTCTGATTGAAGAGGCCATAGCTGTGTTCCAATTCCATACTGCATAGTGATTCTAAGCAGGTTTTGTATATGTAGTCTCACTGGAAACATATACTCAAAAAGGTCGTTATAAATTGTAAAAAATTCTTGTTCATGAGTGTGCCGTTGTTGTACAATATAGTTCCACAATGCTGTGCACAAAGGAAATGGAGATGCTATTTTATAGCTGCAAAACAAAAATATTACAACAGTATAGCTCAGGTAGTTCCAGCTGGGAGATGTGTGCAAGCGGCAAGTTCGCAATGTTACACAAGCTCTCTTAGCTTTTTTTATTCTAATAAATAAACAACAAAGGAAATGTACGTACAGCTATTTTCCTTATTAAACAGAAAAATACAACCGTACATACTTCTGACTTCAAGTTTCTCTTTCACCGAGCTAAGACCAGCTTAATTGTTAACTCATTGTAAAACTCGACAGAAACAAAATAAAAATCACTGACACCGTCGTGGTTAGTCTTTTAAACTGTTCCAACAGTCGCCAGCTCTGGTTTGGTCAAAATAAATCCTTAATCCACCGAGTTAGATGTGAAAAATATTCTGGCTGTACACGCTGCCGCTGCCTCTGATGCCCTGACCTTCCTTTCGCTGCTCTCCCGCTGGACGTCTCTCCTTTCCTCGCCAGAAGCCGCCGTGTCTCCTTCATGCCTTCATCGTGTCTCCGACAGAGTCCTGGCCGGAGGCGTACTGTATTCCCTGTCGTCAAACTGGCCTCCGTTGGTCTCGGAGGCTGTGTTTGGTCCTCGCCTGGCCATGTTCACTGGGAGGTTGCCTATCCCGGTTGCGTTTGCCCTCTCGCCCGGCTCCGGTTCTGGTGCTCAGTCAGTTAATTGCACTATAACTACGTTAGCTGCATGGCCATCTGAGCTAATTAGCTAATGGCAGTAAGCAGTGGTGATGACCTGATATGTGATATGCTGCCCCCTATTGATTAGGAGTATTCAAGCGGTGGAGAGTAGTCTCAATTCATACATACTACTCCTTTAAATTGAACAGGTCATATTATGTTTGGGTTAATGTTTGAGTTGTTTTTCTTTCTTTGATTCTGCATATACCACTATGAATATTTTAACCAGTAGCATCTAGAGTTTTTACATTTATTATACCCGTCTTGTTCAAAATAAGCTTCAGACTAATCAAATTCCAACACAGTCAGAAGTAATTACACTGAAGGTCAGTTTTATTTTATTTATTATATCTCTGTGTGGATGGTATGTTAAGCTACCTGTTTGCTTTGAGACCATAGAGTGGAAAACATCTCAACTAAACAATATTTCCTTCCTCTTCTGAGGTGTTACTTTGTCATTTAGCACATTTCCACTCTGCTGAGAGTTTCTGTTGATGAAGATGGGGCCTTGTGATAAAACAGGTTTGCCTATTAGCTGGTCATGGATGGTGGAGCCCTGAAGCTCTTGTCCCACTAAGCCTGAGTGCGAAGCCCACATAGTGCCACTATTCATTATCAAGATGTGCAGTGCACACATTATACCCACCTCCCACACTCTGTGTCATATAAGCAGCACATACAAGAGATTGATGTTTTGTTAGCCAACTGGATCCCTGCATAAGAGAGGGGACTGGAGACGGTTAGAGGCACAACCTCGTATTTGTCCAGAGGTTACTGTGCCACCCACCTATGTTCTACCTAGATAAATGGAAAGGCCGTTGACTGTTGTGCAAGTACACACATACTTCATCTCAACACCTATAAGCCTCAGTGGTTTGAATACTGTGCTGTTGTGTTAGGATAAAGTCAGTAAAGAATGTCTATTCTTATGGATATACAGTGTGTACATGTGTCTGTCTATATGCAGCAGTAGGTTATTGGCAGATCAGATCTCTAGATTAATCTCCCAGATACAGAGAAACACAGTATAAACTTTAAAGAGTATGCGCCTAGATATGTGTTTGCATGTGCATTCGTATGTGCGTCCAGGCTACAGCGGCCCTGTCTCCATTACATTCCCGCTGTTATGCTCGTCTTGTGATAACACTAAATCATATCCCACTCAGTCATGCAGTATATTGCTTTTTAGTGTGGTTTAGAAAGGAGTTATATGAGCATAGTGGGCCCCGTTGATGAAAACCTTGTCTGTGCTTGGGATATTAATGAAATTTGGTGTGGCTTCATGCAGCCTTCATCTTTGCATTACTAAATTGAAAATCATTCATCAGGTTGACTGTCTCTGTCGTAGGCAGCACCTAACACAGGCTGTGAATGGATAGAAGTACAGTACTGTACATGTTATTGCATGACATTTTTTATTTCATGCTTGCTTCTACAAATGATTTTTTTTAAATAAGTTTCTGGGCATGTCTTGCCTTTTTTAGACAGGCGATAGTAAAGAGACTCTGATTGGGTCAAATGCAACAAAAAGGTATTTGGTTGTTTTCCACCACAGGATGTTATTTTCATCTTGAAGGGATTAAAGGGGGTTTACAAGTCCAATTTCACATGTGTGTTTGTTTGTGTGTGCGCGCGTGTGTGTGTGTGTGTGTGTGTGCCTCTTACAGCCCTGTTGACGTGTCGTCCTGATGAGTTCCAGTGTGGTGATGGTTCCTGCATCCACGGCACCAAGCAGTGTAACAAGGTCCATGACTGTCCTGACCACAGCGATGAATCTGGCTGTGTCAACGGTGGGTACACCTGTCATCGCTGTCTGCATGTCTGGCTGCCAGTATTTCTCCACCTCTCTGGCTGTTCACCTATCTTCTTTTTTTTTTGTGTGCAAGTGTCTGTTTTCCTATTTCTTAGATTTATATTTGATTCAGGGTGTCTCTGCCTTTTGCACATGACTGCCTTTGTGAAATACTTTAAAACAAGAGGGAGTTGGGGCGCCCGGTGGCTCGCCTGGTGGAGGGCGCGCCCCATGTGCAAGGCTGAGTCCCTGTGACTCCCCTCTCTGTCTCCCACATTTCCTCTCTCCCTTCAGCTGTTCCTGTCAAATAAAGGCATATCAGATTGTGCAAAATGTAACGAAAAATGATGAATCAGACCTGGCTGATTTGGCGACACCCGTTGTCACTGGTGGTATCAGCAAGTGCAGTTTACTGTTATGCTACAGCAAACACTCGTTGAGCAGCTACTTTGTTGGAAATGAAACCGAAGAGCAACCGGTGTATCTGTTGACAGCGCGGCTAAACTGACTCACGCTGTCTTAATAAAGAAGTCAGTCAAAAATATAACCGCACCGGGATATGATTTCATGCTGCATGTGGTGAGAGGTTTTTTTCCATACAACAGCAAGGCAGGGTAGCAGGAGTCGGCTACCTTGCTAAGTTGTTGGTTTTGTGCAGCCTGTTGCCTGCAGCTCATCATCTAACATCTTACTGTGGCTGCTCCTTCTTGTTCCATTACTCCCTTCCATATTTAAAACTCATCCGCTATCAAAAAATGCTGTTTTGCAAACGCATTTTTATGAACGATCGCGTTTCCTGGCTGCTTTAATAAAAGCCACCCCATGTTGCGCCAGTCAAATGCATTTATTGTGAAGCAGGAGCAGCAGTAGGAAGTGTTCGCTTAGCAGTAACTTCATACAGCTCTGATACTGTGTCAGGGGAGTGAACAGAAAACAGTCTGATATCAGTGAGATAATATAACGCTGGATTACATGCCGCATTGCTTCCTGACTGTGGATACCTCGTGCATAGGTAGGCAGTTTGAATCCATTGTGGGAATGGCGGACCCCGACACTAACAAAAAAGACTACAGAGGTAATCACAGAATGTAAATGAATAAATAATGCAGAAAAAATGCTGACCATAAATAGTACCAGAAATAGGGATTGATTTCATGTAAGCCATAAGGATTATAACTTTCTTTTAAATAGACTTATTTGGGATTTTTCTGGACATAAATGATTGTGAAATGAATTGCTCTAATGACCATTGATGTTATGTTGTGTGGATCCAGCCCAGTGCTTTTTGTAAGCTGATTTCATTACTTGTCCCTCTTCTGACTATGATGCATAATTTACAAGCGTACTGCGAAATTACTTTGCAGGAAATTAAGCCTTAGCACTGTGAAACTTGACCAAATTAAAGTTCAGTTTTCATTACACTAGGCTTTTTATATGGGATGATGTGAATATCTGAGTGGGAAGTTTTTTGGGTTTTTTTGCTGTCACTTTCATGTTTCATGTGAGCTGTCAATAGTTTGGTGAAACACTGGAGATATTCAGTTTGACTTCACACACTTTTTGATGCATGAGGTTCTGAATCAGTTTGCGATACCTTATGCAAATAAATTCTCATGACGTTTATAGTGTAGATGCTGATCTGCCTTCTTCTTTTATGTTGCAGCCACCAAATGTGAGGGACCCCTGAAGTTTCTGTGTAAGAATGGAGAGTGTATTGATAGCGCCAAGGTCTGTGACTCTGTCAAGGACTGCAAGGACCGATCAGATGAGCCTAAGAAAGATTGCGGTAAGAGGACTTTTTCTACACGCAGTTACTCGGTTGTAACCTTGTGTCCGCCGTTACCAAAAGCTCTTTTACCCTTGAAGCAAATAAAGTTTATTTATTGCTTTTCATCTGGTCTGTTTATAGGTTGAAGCTTCTTCCTAATTTCCCAGTAGTGCGAAATGAGAGAAACTGTGTGCATCAGCGGAGCGTTTGTGTCCGCCCCGTGCAATGTGAGAGCATGTACATATCCATTGTAAATGGATTCAAGCAGTTAATGTAGCAGGGTAATCGTGTTTGCCATAACAAAATGCGACTACCTCCCCCCATTACCTTGCATTTCAAAGGCTTTGGAGGTGCACTCAAATTAGCAGCAGCCTCTGTTGATCAGAACAAGAGCCTGCATGTACTAATTACCATCAAACGGTAGAAAAAGGCCTCTTCTGCTCTGTGATAATCTCTCTACTGCATCTCTCCTCCTGTCTCTATGTACCTTCATCTCTTAACTTATTTTACTGCCCATGTGTAAATGAAAGCGAGGTCTTAGTTAAAGAAGTTGTTTCTGACATGAGAAAGTGAGAAACAGACATAAACTCTCATTAGTGACATTTCCTCAGAGGAACACAAAGTTGGGAAGGGGAAAGTGACAGCTGACCGAGCACGGTGACCTCTGCAGGGGACGGAAATTACAAAACCAAAATCACTCTCCGGTATTCCAGAGAGATTCTCTCCCTTTCTCCTTCCTCTACCTCCAACTCTTCTTCCCTCTTTCTCCTCAAACCCCCCCCTTCAACTCAGGTCTTGTTCTCAGCTCATTAAAAGCGTGTCCACACACACCTTGCTCATCGCTCTGCTCGCTCAACCGTTTACTCGCAAGATGTTCACCAACCAAAACACACACACACACAAAAAACCCCACACACAGAGACAATTATACTCCCCGCCGCTCAGAAATGCACTTATACGTACAGTAGATGTTCGGTGTGATTGCATTTGCTGCATCAGCCTTACATCAGTGCAAAATAAAGACAATGCATTCCTCTCTGTGCGCAAGCAAATGTTTTTCTGTTTCCCATCTCATTAGAAACAATGGCATATTACCACAGTACTGACTACACCATCACTTTCAGCTTTCACCGAGAGGAACGGCTGAAAATAGGTAGTACATGATGGGTTACCAGTGTGTAAGAGATTGAGAGAGAGTGAAAGAGACATCGAGGTGGCGTAGAGAAGGAGAGCTGTCCTATTTGTTTGCCCGTGGGAAAGGAGAAGTGACCTCTAAATCATGGCTGTCCTTGGAGAAGGTCTGGAAGCTGTTCATGTTGTCACACAGGGCCTCTCCTGGGCCTCTTTGTTACCTATCCAGCCCTTCTCAAAGAAACAGGAATGAGTGAGTCTTCAAATACAGCTACATCTTGGCCTTTCTTCTCTCTGCTGTTAATTCTGAACTGACATGAAGGGAGTTAGCGGGAGCTACTGTGAGTGGCAGATTGCTGTCACCCATCCAGCTGGATTAGAGATGGGAGTTTAATGCTGGCGGTTGCAGCGCTCGGAGTCTGCTGGCACGTACACAAAGCACCGATGAAATTTTCCTACAAAAGTAACCTTCAGTCAGTCTTTGGAGAGTCAACTTTATCTCTCTTTATTTTTGTTTTAAATTTAAATTTAGTTTCCTCAAACCTCCACGGATGAGAAGAACAGGTCAACTTGGATCCCTGCAGTCAGTGTATTGCTGGTAGCTGGTCTAACTCTGTGCTGTGTTGTGTAGTAAATGAGGACCACACTTCGCAGGACTGACTTTAAGCATTCTTTTGCAAGGCATAACTTCCCTATGATTGTAGAGAAACAAAGCATTCACAGGGTCTCTCTTGCATAAATGTTCTTTGCCTGCGTAGCGTGTAACAACATAAACAGAACATGGCCACAAGACTTTACTGTAGCATTGCAAGCTACATGGACGCATGCCTCAACGAACTGCTCTTGTAATTTTTAACTTTCTTGCGTATAGTTAAGTGAGATGATCGATTCAACTGTTATATCTGTACGGTAAAAATAAAGTTGGAGCCAACCGCTGGTTAGCATACCTTAGCACAAAGGCTGGAAACAGCTAGCCTGGCTCAGTCTAAAGGTAACAAAATCCACCTACCAGTATCTTTTAAAGCTCGCCAATGAACATTATAGCTTGTTTGTTTAAAAGCCTAAATGTTGAATTATTACTTTAACATCACATATACAGCAAAAATACCAAAAATAAAGTATGAGAAGAAAATACACACCTTCTCTGGGAAAAGGGGCTAATGAAAAGAGGAAGTAAAGGTTGCGGAACTGCACACAAACAGTTTGTAAAATATTCATTTACCTTCCGGTCTAAACACAAAACGTTCCATTAAGAACGCCTGTAACATGAAAATATATTTACGCCCATAAAAATGTATAACCAACTCTGGAAGTGAGCCTGTACGCTTTCAAAATAAAAGTCCCCGCTGAATCCATATAGGATTTTATTAGAATTGAATGTTTATTTAGCACGAAAACATACACACTACTACACTGCCTAAGGTAAGAAAAACATCCACAAAAGGAAAGTGTTACAGATATGTGGTCAAGTCTTAGTATGTAAATGTGAATGTATTTTTTCAGTTTGCTGTTCATATAATTCATCTAGAGTTCGCAGATGCTGTGCTTTGCTTTAGGCCAAATGCTTACTAACTCACTCGCATACGGTAGCCCTGCTTTCAGTGACATAAAGCTACATGTATGAAGCTCACTGGCTATCGACAAATGTGTTACACTAGATTGGGTAGGATGCTGTTGACAAAATTAAGCACTCGTGCGGTTTCTCTTGCAGATTATGCATTTTTCCCTTTATCACCCCTTTGCAGTTGTCATTGTGCAGCCATGCTCAATTGTTTGTGTGAAAAGCAAAGCCTGTATGCTGTTGAATGAAGTGTTGGAGAGAATTGTTTTCTGGCGATCTTAGCTTTCACTCAGTCCTTCTATGATTCAAACAGACAATAGTTGTTTTTTTGTTTTTTTTTGTTGTTCAAACCAAACGTGTAAAGGAACGAGCTTTACACATGATATACATGTGCACTCCTAATAAATGCTGTGAAATAATACAAAACAGTGAAATAATACATAACTGCTACTACTGTATGTAACAGTTGCGTCGGCAGTTGCTAGATGATACTTTATTCTCAGCCGTATTGAAAACATTTGTGGAGGAGATAACAAAATAAAAATAAAAATGACCCTAAAATTTTGTCCGCTGACTTTTGAGCGGACGAAAGCGATAAAGCCATTGTGTGCAGCACAGTCAACTCGTAACTACCTCTGCCTTGTGTACCAACCTTGTGCCAGCTGCTTTGACCTAGTTTTAAATGAGAGCGGTTATGTTTTTACATCTTGCTTTTTTTCCGCTTCTTTCATTCTCTGGATGCTTTTACATCACTCTGTCTAAGCGGTGTGCCTGTTTTAATTTAGATGTCCTCACTCACTCCTGTGATAGATCCTTATGGGCTATCTCAGAATCCCAGTTCACAGCATTAATCCCCTCTACACACATATTTCATATCCCTGCAGATGGACCTGATTCTCGGTTTAAGAGCTTACCGTGTGTGATGTTGTGTCTCTTTGATTCCTTTTTTCACTTTTGGGAACATCTGATAAGGATTGAAAAAGGATGGAAAAGAGCGGAGTACAAGAGCCGAGATAAAATGAAGATTATGAAGATGATATCCATTTTCCCCACCTATGTGCCACACATACTCCTTTATATCACAAGTCATTCCACTGCTCTTACTTCTTTAAAAAAAATATTTTATAGTAAATGAGACTGAGGCCTTTTTCTAAATCTGATTTTGACCTTTTAAATGACCTACTGGGCGACCATATTATATGTCCCTACCGCTTCTTTTCTTTGTCTCCCAGGACTGAATGAGTGTATGATCAACAACGGCGGCTGCTCCCATGTCTGCATGGATCGACCAATCGGCTTTGAGTGCCAGTGCCCCACTGGCTACCAGCTACTGGACAAAAAGACTTGTGGAGGTAAATAAAGAAACTTTAGACGGACAGACAGATTAAAAAAATCGAGTGGCAGGCAGACTGCTGACCAAGCTGCTATGAGTCTGTGTGTGAGAGAATGTGTGTATGTGTGGCATACTGCTTTGGGCAGCTCTCGGCTTTCTAGCTGTCTGTCTTTGTTTAGTGTGCCCAGCCTCAGTCACTCCCACAGGGAAACAAGCACAGCCATACTACGCTCTCTCTCTCTCTCTCTCTCTCTCTCTCACACACACACACACACATATGTCCTTCACACCTTTCCCCATCGCTTCCCCATCCTTTTAGCACTAACATTTCCTCTTCACACCCAAGGAAAAAGCCTGAGATCTGTTGGTAGAAAGCAGAGCAGAGAAGTCGACAGGGACACGCCCTGACTCCCAGTCGACTTCTTTCTTCACATTAACTGCCAATGACAACATGTCTGTGTGTTCCTCCAGCACCCGCAGTTAGTTATATTATATATTCATTCATCCATTACAGCTGTTATTCTCAGAAAAACATTGCTATATTTACATTTTAAGAATTTAGTTGCCGCTCTAATCTAGTGCAGCTAATGAGGGTGAACAAGTCATCATCCAGCTCTGTCTGACTGTCTCTCTCTGTCTTGCAGTTGATTGATAACCTCTCTTCCCTCCCTCTCCCGGCAGACATTGATGAGTGTGAGAACCCTGATGCTTGTAGCCAGATCTGCATCAACTACAAGGGCGATTTTAAATGTGAATGCTATGAAGGTTATGAGATAGACCCCGTTACGAAGACCTGCAAGGCAGAAGGTGAGTCACAATGCTCAATGATCAACCATGCAGGGTGTCTGAGACAATTGGACATGCAGCCGAAATCTTTTGGGATTATGTTCCTGCGTTAAGTAAATGCAATATTTTGTTTGTTTTATATTTATGCCGGAACCTACATAGCTTCTGTTAAACCAGCTTTTGCGTTGTAAAGATAAATCTTTCTCCACGGAAAGTTTAAAAAAGCTGTGTTGTGCTGTTGATAACAAGACATTCTCTCAGATATTGCGTTGCCTCATTAGTGCAACACTCTACTCTCAGCTTTTGTGCCACAGTGTCAAACCGTCTCATAATCACAAACATCTTTCTGCTGTTAGGTTCTTATCATTGCTCTGCACTTGCTTGTGTACTTGACAGAATTGCTAAATCACGTAAAAGATAATTCAAGCATCACCAAGGCAACCACTCAGCTTCTCCCGGGCCAAATCTGTCCTCCAGTATTCCCGTCCCATTAGACAGTTTCATGAGTGGCAGACTGATGTGTTCAACCATGCTGAACACTTATAATTAGGTATAGCAGCTCTTCAGGGGCACCTGGCTGAGTCATGGCGGAGGCTAATTACAACAAATTTAATCTGGTCTCCCGTTAGGCTTGTTGACAACAGTTGTTAGACTAGTGGAGAACAAAGTGAACTGCTTAAAGGCCAATTAATTTTCTTTGACCTCCAACTATGGCCAAAAGCCATTAGCAAGAAGATTACAGAGAGAGGCCAGTTTCTATGTTTACACTTCATTTCCCCCAAAATGTTCATTATTTAATTGGCAGGAAACAGTGAGTCAAATGAAATGTGGTGATTTGGTCCCTGTGGCTGTCAAATGCTGTGATTCCATTTCTCTCAATTAAACTGAGCTGCTATCAAAGCTCAGCACTCAATATGTGTGTGTGTGTGTGTGTGTGTGTGTGTTTGCATTTGGAGACACTGTGTGTGTTTGGATTGTGTCTGCCCCATGCCTCAGTATACACTCGCGTATTTTTTTGTGCATGACTGCCCAGTGTGTTTGCTATCAGTTTATCAAGGCCTGGAGAGACCTGTTTGTCTGACTATGTGTCAGAAGCAGTGAAAGCAGAATCTCAGTGAATGCAGCAGTTCCACCGCTTGGTTTTGAGGCAATGAAAACTAGCCCTGCCGTGACGGCCCATAAAACCAGCAGGGGATCATTTTCCCCTTTAGAGGGGTTGGAAATGTTGTCATTCTAATGGCCAGTTTTGGAGAACACTTAGTCCTGAACAGCACTGTCATCATTCAGATTTTGGGCTGGGAGACGGATGAAAGGGAAGGAAGAGAATGCTAGAATACGATACTACACTGAGGCTACGACACAGACTGTCAAACGGAAAACCCAGGCAAGCGAGCCATTAATGAGAGAATATCATATCTGCCTCTGGAGATAACTGGCTGCAGCTGCCATCCTATTACCATGCAGTGTCAGAAAGAGATAGGCTTAATATAGATGTTACAAGACAAAGGTGGGCTGTAGTTGCTAGCCAGAGTGATAAAACCTTCCCTGCAGGCAAACATTGTTCATGTATCTGTTACCCATTTGGCTTTTTCTTGCAAGAATTGAAACAAAATAAGCATAAAGACATAATATAAATGTGTCTAAGGCCCCTGTTCAGATTTCAGTCTAATTAAAATGCACCCTGTGCGACCTTATTACAAGTGGACAGCTCTAAAAATAGGTGTGAATGCACTCAAATTGAAACAAGGACACTCTGTGATGTAGACTGTGTGCTAATACTGTAGCATCACAAAGCTACCAAACACAGTCTATACCTGCAATTAATATTTTGTGTCTCTCTCTAGGATAATGGAGGTTTACATTGTCATATCAGGGTTTAGTTTTCATCTTTTTCGTTCTGAGTGTTTTTTTTTGTCTGTGTAGTTTTTTTTTATCCAAATATCCAGTGCAGTCCTCTTCTGTAGCTCTGTGGATGAAAGGAAGTATGTATTTTTAGCCATGCTAGCGCCATACAGTAGCTCTAGGAATGAAATGTCAGTTGGTCCACCGCTTTGGTACAGACGGACATATCTCAACAACTATTTGATGGGGGTGGGGGGCAGGAGAAATTCGATTTAAAATAATAGTAGTGGTAGTAATATTAATAATAGTAATAAAGACTAATAATAATAATAATTGTGGTAGGGGTTGTTGAGCAGGAACTTGGGGGCAGTAGGTGCCTTGCAATCACAGATCCAGACTCTGCAGCTCTGGAGGCAGAAATACCTTCTGAAAGCGACAGAAGGAGAGAGGAGAGGGACGAGAAAGCACAAAACTACGGGCGGGAGAAGATGTCGAGTTAGTAACGTGCATTAATGGGATAATAATCATGGGAAGTCTAGGCCTATAGCAGCATAACTAAGGGATGGTTCAGGGCTCACCAGAGCCAGCCCTAACTATAAGCTTTATCAAAGAGGAAGGTCTGAAGCCTACTCTTAAATGTGGAGATGGTGTCTGCCTCCCGACCCCAAACTGGGAGCTTAATAGCTGAAGACTCTGGCTCCCATTCTACTTTTGGAGACTCTAGGAACCACAAGTAACTCTGGGAGAGCGCAGTGTTCTAGTGGGGTAATAAGGTACTATGAGCTCTGTAAGAGACTATGGTGCCTGACCATTAAGAGCTTTGTAGGGTGAATCGTTACGACTTTGTTGTTGATCTTACTTTTCCTCTAGCGCCACCATGAGGTTCACATTTGTGAAACATCTTAACAACTATTGGGTGAATTGCCATACAATCACACACTTTCACACACATTGGTGATCCCTTCTAATCTAGCACCATCATCTGGTCAAGATTTCAGTTTACTTTGGTTTATGGCTAAACACTTGTGTAACTAATCGGCCTCAGCTGCAGTTTGTGTTTAGTGCTAACTAGTAATAAACAATAAAATAAACTAAGATGGGGATCATGGTAAACATTACACCTGCTTAGCATCAGCATGTTAGCATTGTCATTTTGAGCATGTTAGCATGCTGACTTTAGCATTTAGCTCACAGCACTACTATGCCCAAGTACAGCTTCACAGAGGCACTAGCATGGCTGTAGATGTTCTCTTGTGGCTAGCAGTGGTCACAGTTTCCCTACTGATAAAATCAAATGGGAGTGGGGAATGGAAAATCTAATCACAGGTGATCATATGAGATACACATGAGATGCATTCTGGTGCAAGGTAAGACCTGCAGTCCAAAGCTACCCCTATAATAGACACAGTGCAGGTATAGAAAGATCCTGTTTATTAATGCTTAACATTCTGCTGCATTCTGTGGGTTAAACATTGTACCAGTTCTGTGTGTATTGTCTAGTCCTGAGTGTATTGAGGAAACTCAGTATCTGATCCTTATTGTTTTGTGTTAGGTGGTTAAGACAAGGGCAAGAAATCTGTCTGATTCAAGGTTGTTTATCAGCCCTCAGAGGAAATGACTGCATTGCTAGTCTTTTAGTGCCAGCGTGTGTGTGTGTGTGTGTGTGTGTGTGTGCTCATTTATGTCTATTTAGTTGTACTGCCTGTCCTGAAAGTTGACAGCTTGCTGTTTAAAGAGGCGCAGCTGAATGCTAAGGTACTTCTGATCTATATTTGCAAGGAGAAGATAATAAGGAGTGTACAACTTAATGATGCATACAGACACATTGATCAATACAGCAACTATTCAGCAGTTTTTAATGAAGGATTATTGTCCCTGCACTCTTGTTAGAGGAGGATATTGAGCTGTATCACACAAGTGTTAAAAAGATGACATTTAGAGCATCGACGTAGGTGCTACAAATGTGCAGCAGCACGTTAAGCTGCGATGCTTTTTGACACTGTGGTGAAGCCTCTGCGTTATTACTGTAGAGGAATGCCAACATCAATCCATGACACGCAACCGCCTTGACTCCAGCACACAAACATTTCAATGTTCTGCTGAAAAAACAATCTCTCAGGCTTACTGGCATCATCTTTTTTATGTCCTTCCTTTACAGCAGAATAATGCTGTATGTTTTGGGTTTAATTACTGACACACATTCAGGTACAGCCATTATTAATTCAGTCTAAATCCAGAACATGTTTTGTCAGAAAGTGTTTAGAAGTTAATTCCACTTGCTACAGATTAAAATTATTTTATTACACTATGCTTGCTTGGTAAATTTGAATCCTTTAAATTGTGCTGTTCATAGAGGATCTGTGCAGCTCCTGAGCAGTTTTCTAATAGGAGATACCGGCTTGGACCCTCCTCCTGGCCCTTTACCCATTTGTCAAAATTGATTTGACCAGCCATTATTAAAGCACATGCCAACTCCGCCTATATATAATGTATTCCACTTACTAACAACGTATTCATCCCCTTTTCTGTATTTGCATTGCACTGTGACGGTTCTGTGATTTGTAAATTTTAGCTGGCTGAACTCACTAAGGCCCGGGCGTTCACGCTTGCTGTTTTGCGAATTTTGCAAAAGCCGGGCAATAAATATTCTTTGCTTTGTGTGCAGGGAAGAGCCCTTACTTGCTGTTCACCAACCGGCATGAGATCCGACGCATCGATCTGGTGAAGAGGGACTACAGCCAGGTGGTGTCCACCCAGAAGAACGCTGTGGCTCTGGACCTGGACGTGGCCAACAACCGTGTCTTCTGGTGTGATCGCTTTCACCGGAAAATCTACAGGTAAACCATGAACAGAAAACTTAGTTTAGAGCCGAAACCTGAGTTACAATTTCTAACCGAATTTAATTTCAGAAACATTGTCATTCTTTTACATGTGATCTTTACGTGTTTTTAAATTAGTTTTAGAGTTTAGATTAGAACACGTATCCTAAATTTGAAGCCTAATCTTCACATTAAAAGTACTCTGTGAAGTTTTTTGTAATGTTATCTTTACATTCACTGTTTCTCACCAAAACACATTGTGTGTATCCTTGAGGCCTAATTAAATGTGTTGAATGTATTTCCTTCTTCCTAAAACATTTCCAAAGTAAATTGATGTAAAATTTACATAGATGTAAAAATCTATGTTCACTTGCTAGAATTCTTCTTCTTTCCTGCTGCGGCAGTAATCTACATTTCTTGGCAGATTACTGCCACCATCTGTTGATCAAGGGTGAAACCACCGGCAGATCAGTGTATTATGTCACTCGCATGCGCTTGGGCGTCTTTGTGTGTGTGCAGAAGATACTAACAAAATGGAGGCCCACTCTTAAAAACGTTGCTCCATAGCACCACTAGTGGTCAAAAGGGCTACACAGGTTAACTTTTTTAATTTCGATCACAAACCTGATCTTAAATCTTAAAAGCCTGAGTTTAGGTCAGAGACTGAAGCTGCATATAAAAAGTGAGGCCTCACTATACAGTTACACTATACAGCCTTATTTTACTTGAGGGAACAAACCTGACATTACATTGGGCTCCTGAGTAACGTGTTATTGGACTCTGCTATATGCTTTTGGTTTTTATGTTGCATTCAAATCTGTCAGAATTGGGATAAGAATGTTTTAACCTATAAGATTTCAGATAGCTCGAGATGCAGCTATCTGATGTTGTACATTACAACATGAATCATAAATGCTGCACACCTTTAGTCTAATAATAAGTGTTTATAATAGTTTATCCATACTTTCCTATTTTAAGAAAGAAAAGAAGAAAGACATTTAATTCTATCAAAATGGCTGCAATTTGAATGCATATAAACTTGAAATATAACGATGCACTTATCTCTTTTACAGATGAACCACTGGAACATTCAGCTGTTTTTACAGTTACTGAGAATTTACAACAAAATAAAACAATCTAAATACGACATTACAGACCCTTAATATGCCAAATCATGTATTGTTGCACCCTGACATGATGATGATGCACCTTTTTCCATTCTTGATGTTTCTGAAATGTAATCAACTGAGTTGATCGCTCAGCCCTGCTATTAATTCCATCCTTCCTATTGTTATCCCAACTACATTTTCTCCCCAGAGTCTATACTAATTGGAGCACTGTGTTCTCTTTATAAAATGGATGTTAAGAGAAAGATCTCTGGGGAAACTAAAACTAAAATTCCTGTTCGGGAGCACAGCTGCCTGGCCCTCACCTCACACCTCTGCCGGGGTCAAATCATTAGCGAGCAGGGCAACCCCTCAGGTAGGCCTTGTCTATTCTGATAAGTGGTCCACGTACGAAGGACGCTAACCCCCGGACGAACTTGCTCAGCGTATGGCCCAAGGCCGCAGCTCACATACCAGTCCCATTCTCCACTCTCTTTACAGCACAGTGGAGATTGGAGAATTCGTATACACATCAGTTGTGTTATACATCTTTAGGCTGTGCACTTGTCCTGTCAAAGTCTTGTATGTGCTCATACATCCACTCACAATTTAACAAAGTAATCTGCTGTAATCATTCATTCATTTATTCAGTCATGGTTATTGCTGGATTTACTTGCTGTGATTGCACTTACGTTTCTATAGTTACAGTCTAACTTCTTTGTTAAAGCCTATCTCTACTTTAAGTTTGTAAAATGCTTTAGCTTGTAATGAAATCACTAAAAGCCAGTATCTTACAAGGATAAACCTTTTGGGTAGGGTGCCATGTAATAACAAGAATATTGTATTTAGAATCATTATCACAAAAGAGGGCCCTACCAGGCAGTCAACATCCCTCCACTAAACATTGATTTTGCAATAACGGCTGGCTTGCTGTAGATTATGACTTACATATTCTCCTCCCCTAAAAATACTCCCTCCTCCCTCTCTCCCTTCATCACCCTCCCCCTGCAGCGCCTTCATCCATGAGGCCAGTGACCCCTCCCAGCAGGTGCCGCTGGTGGATTCATCCCTGCAGACCCCTGTGGGCCTGGCTCTGGACTGGCTCCAACACAACCTGTACTGGACCGACTCCGGGGACAAATCCATCTCTGTGGCCTCAGTGGACGCCACCAAGAGACGCGTCCTCATCAACACCGACCTGAGTGAACCGCGGGCCATAGCGCTGGATCCCCACCACGGGTAAGGAGGAGGAGATGTGTGTACTTGGGAATGCGTGGTTCTTTGTCCAGAAACACATTATGAAACACATTGAAACCCGGCCCAGAAATCAAGCATTGACCCAATTATGTAATACCCAAAATTGTAGATACAAATTACAGGATCAATAATTATGGCCATTAAACAATGGTCTCGGTTGATCATTATAATGCAAGCATCCACTGACCTGCACAATTCATTTCTAATTTCAAAAGCTATGCTAATTACTAAACTGTATGCTATGAATTTACATAACAATGTCAGCATAAAATAGTGTCAAACTGAGTTTATAAGCGGTACACTCCTCTATCTCCTCTATATCTCTTTGAATATGCTGGCAGACACTATAGTAGACACTGATCCCCCCATTCTATAAAATTGAAGGTGATGGTCAATGACCCCAGATAAAAATGTGTTAAGTGATTTCAGCCCAGGACCCAGGAATTGAATAAGCATTATCTTCTTCTGGGACCACATCTAATGATAAACATAAGAGAACTCCGGTTGTTGTATATGCGAATCCAGAGTAACAAGCCTGTGACCCATTTAGCATCCTGACTCAGTAGTTTTTTAGAAATTCTGTCCTAGATGATCGCTCCTAATCTGGGAAGCTTTATGAATTTGTGCCAGCGTGTGCTTCTGCAGCTTTTGTGTTCTGGTGATCCAAACCCAGATGAAAACAAACAGGCCCAAAAATGAACTAAAATAAACAGGCACGTAGCCGAAACTGAGGCATGCACACAGTGACATTTTCTACACATTTTCTATACAGACCCAATCATAACAGCCCAACAGGAATCCAGAACGCACAGATTTCTTACTGTGACACCAAATGACAGTTTTGTCTTTGCCGGAAAACTCACTTGATGTCAGTAATAAACATTTCCATAGAAATGACTGTGTAAATCACTCTGTATTTTGCTGCTGTAATTTCTGGCTGATATTGCCCAATAACCATTCAAACTATAATGAACTCATACAATAACAGCTTTTAAATTTGGTAGTTTAAACACTTGGGGCGGGTTTGTTTAAGCCTACCACAAAGCACTGCCATGGCTGCAGAAGTTTGCATCTTTTCCATGTGGCAGAGTATTTACTAACACTGCTGATGTAAATTAGCACAGCCACAGAGTTAAATTGATTACTCAAATTGCGACATAATGGGTTTTTTAAGATTTGCTCTGGAAAGCAAAAGTTTCTGTCAATGAACCAGAAACCAATAAATATATTTTAGGACTGACAACATATACTCCTCCCGCAAGGACAAAATCTCCATGTGAGGAAATAGTTAAATATTGCTGTCAGCCCATCAAACATGTCAATGACTGAATAAAAACAGGAATATAAAAGATCTGTCGGGGAAATCTGTGGTTGGCCTTACAGCTTTAAAGAGCCACATCTACACACGACTACTTTACAAACACAAATATAAACTATATTCTTTGTAAGTAATATGATCTAATAAGTAATAACTATCTTAACCATCCTATCACAAGCCTATATGATAGATGCTTCAACAATGGACTCGACCTATAATGGGACATCTCCCATAGAGTGCTCTTTACACAGGTCGAATTTGCTGCAGGTGTCTTTGTTTCTGTCACTAATGTTTTTGTAATATACCTGTAGTTATTAACAGACATTTCTCTCTTTCTGTCTCCCCGTCAAAACCAGGGTTCGACAAACTTTTACAGGTGCTATCTGACTTTTTAGTACCTAAACAAAATGTGGCATAAAGTTACTGAATCAACCCATCTGGTGTCTGGTAGCAGTTTCTTTGTTATGCGACAGACAAAGTAAAGAGCAACACGTAAAGAACTCAAACGCTCAGCAAAGAACGTCAAAGTTCCAGACAAAGTAATTGATTGGACAAGTGTCTCGGTGCAAAACAACACATCAGGGACTAATAATTACATTATAAATGATGAGACTCGTCAAACATTTGTGAACAGTATAATAATTGTGCACTATAAGATGACTACTTCCATACCTCATGCTGAACACAGCAGCACTACATGAACACTCCATAATAACACAATAAGTGTGCTTCCTTTGTTCACTCCAGCTTTATGTACTGGTCAGACTGGGGCATGCGAGCCAAAATAGAGAAGGCCGGGATGAATGGAGTGGACCGACAGGTGCTGGTGGCTGATAACATTGAATGGCCCAATGGGATCACTCTAGGTAAGAGGAGAACAGCTGTTTTGCAACTCTTTTCCTCACATCACATGTTACACAGTGCTATATTTTACACTTTTTCGCAGTTGTTGTGTGTTGCTAAATGTGCCTTAAGCGCAGTCCTGAAAAAGAGCTAATGCAACTCATTGTAGGTAAAGCTCAAGGATAATGTTAAATGATTATGGCAAAAAAAAAAAAATCTTTATAAAGTTATCACAGTTGCTTATGAGTGATATTTGAAGTGTTTCAGGAGTTATAGATCGACACAGTAAAACTTGCAGTGATGTAATCGTGAGAATCTGACATTTTAAAAGGTAATCAATATCACCTACAGGGATTTGTTGGTCAGAGTGCACGAGTGCTTACTGCAAAGAGAATCAATTTCTACTCAGCTTGGGAAAGTCCTATCCATGTGTGCGTGTTTCTCAGATATAGCCAACAGGCGCCTATACTGGGTGGATTCGAAGCTGCACCTTATAGCCAGTGTGGACCTGAACGGAGCTCACCGCAGAACACACATGTCGTCTGCAGAGAGACTGGGACACCCCTACGCTCTGGCTGTTTTTGAGGTTAGTGTGTAATAGACTGCTAGAATGTCGGGCCGATGAACATGGTATCACCTCATCATATCTATGTCTCTCGTCAGCCTCACAGGGGCCTGAAGTGCGACTGGGACTTTGAATGTAATGACTGTTAAATTCAATTTACTGTATGCTCAGTTTGTGTGTGTGTCCTTGTGTATGGGCTGTCTGTTTTCCCCTGTGGGATTGACTGGCGTTGCATACTAAACAGAGGACAACTATAGGGAGTAGAGAGCAGCTTATAACAACACACACACTCATGCTTTTGGCCATCAGCCAGCTTCCCTGTGTGTGTGTGTGTGTGTGTGATATGTCATGGCCATCAGAGAAACTTAAATCTGGTTTTGTCCCAAGCACTCCTGCAAATCTGCCGCCTCGTGGTTTCTATGTTGTGTTTGTGCCTGTGTGCAAGCATGCTTTTGCTTACAAACTCTTGTCTGGGATGTCCCTGTTGTTGCCACTGCAGCAAAGTCCCAGCCAGTTTCAGATGGGTGCTAACGACATCACCCAAGTGGCCTTTTCCCCAGTGGGACTCCTCTCAAGGGGAACTGGTCTCAATGGGAACAGAGATACAGATTTCATTCAGCAGCAGACCAGATTTACAAGCATGGATTTTTGAAAATATTAACTTGGGTTTGAATTACATTTGTGAGCTAAGGGTTCATGAAACTCGTCCCAGGTGACTCTTTTTAGTCAAAACACCTACACTGGATTTAAGTGCCCCTCATTTGACAGCAGCAACAGATTAAAGAAGCCTCAACTCTGCAGACTTGATCTAAAAAGCAGAGGTGGAAAGATAATTTACGCCGATCATTTACTCAAGTAGAAGTAGCAACACCACCATGTAAAAAAAATACAAGTGAAAGTCCTGCATGGCAAGTTTTACTAAAGCTAAAGTACAGAAGTATTATCAGCAAAATGTACTTAAAATGTCAAAAGTAGAAGTAGGGCTACTCATTTTTCGGAATGACCCCAGTCAGTGTTTTAATGTCATACAGTATATTATAATACCAGATTATTATTGATGCATTAATAATAAAGCAGCATTTTAATTTTGCGGCAAGTCGAGGTAGAGCTAATGAAAATATTTGACATACTGCTGGGAAGTTCATTCTATAAAATGCTATACTATAACTGTCAAGTCAATGTAGTGGAGTAAAAAGTACAATATGTTCCTGAAGTACCTAAAAATGTGTATTTAAGTACCATCCTTGAGTACCTGGATTATTCTAGCCCTGTAAAAAAGCTCTCTCGTTACAGAAAACTCTTTTTTTTTTATAATATAAATTGCTAACATCTCTCTTGTTTTTCTCACAGTTTTAACCTTTGACCATCAGTGTTAAGCTGTCCAAAGCATAACCTTGAGGAATTTTGTTTACTGTATTCTGCTGTTAGTCCACCCTGCAGGCAGCACTGTAGCATAACTCAGAAATGGTGATAAATTCCCTCTGGTCTAATACATGATCGATTCGGGGCTTCTCTGCTCAGTTGTGACTACAAGGTGACCCTTATGTTCAGGATGTTGAACATGCACCAGCTCCGTGTTATTGAGTGGAGCTGGTTGTAGTGAACCTCACATCACCAACTCTTCCTGACTCAATCACTGACTCAACACAAACACACACATACACTCACTGGAGATTAGCCTGCAGTTTCTAAGGCAACCGAAAAAAAACAAAACGTCAGCTCCTGTCTAAAAATGTCTTTTTTAAACTGTTGAGGGAGTGAATTAGGGAAACAAAGCAAGCAATTCAATTAATAAATAACAAGCATGGTTAAAATGGGCCTTTAAGATCCTATATTTTGATCTGAATAGAATGTGTTTGAATCATTTAAGACCTAACGCTGGAACGAACCAGAACGGATATGCCAGACACGGCCCCATTTATTACATGCCGGCTGTTTACTGTTGCACTGCTGCTCCGATTGAATTAAAACATGTCTTAGTTACCATTAAAGCTCTGCATATGCATTTCCTTGATGCATTTATTCCCTTCATATTCATATTATTTGCAGCAAAAGTCAAATTAACAGGCTCTCTCTTCTGCAAAGGATAATGAATTTCACTGTGTGGCAACAAATATTTATCTGTGCGTATTTCACTCGCACTAATTTTCTCTCTATTATTTTTCCTCAGATAAATTAGACTTTTGAGTACTCGGAGCCAAGTATTGACAGCCGTTAGCTCTGTGTGTTTTCCCAGAGCATGCATCTTATGTCTCTCTGTTTAGGTCATTTTGTCTCTCTTGTTTCTTTTCAGTCATCTGTACTTATGTTTTATTCTATTGTTCCTCTGTTTCATTCACCCATTTTCTGTCACTTGAAAATTAAAACATTTTAGTACAGTCCCTTTCAAATTGAAGGATTCCTTAAATGCATGACTTTCAGAAATTGAACTGCTTTATCAGCAATATCAATACATTTAGCTGAATACTATGTACAGTAAAATGCTATAACATATGTACTATTTTTATTTTTAGTTGAGTTTATTGGACATTACGAGGAAGAGGACATCAAATCACACGCATCTACAGAAATTCTGAGGATGACATGATTAAGTCCAAGACCTATTTCCATTGTGGTCCTTGATGTAACAAGACATGCTAGCAGCTATGTGAGGCTTGACACAGCGGTGCTTCTAGCTAAGTGCTAACATGCTCACAATGACAATGCTAACACGCTGCTGCTATGTAGGTATAATGTTCACCATCTTAGGATAGCGTGTAGCATGCGGACATATGCTTTTTATCACTAAACACAAGGTACGGCAAAGGCTGATGGGAATGCAATTAGCTATGCAGGAATTTAGTCATAAACGTAAGTATTGGACAAACTGAACCAGACCAGGTGATGTTGCTAGATGAAAAGTTAAGGGATCGTTGAAGTTATTTCAATTTACATTTTAAAATTCCAATTTCATGGCAATCCATCCAATAGTTGTTGAGACATTTCACCTAAAAACACAAATGTCGACCTCATGGAGTCACTAGAGGACAAGTCAGAGGATCGCCAAAGTCTGTAGGATTTATCTTCTGGGGACCCAAAATTTCTGTTCACAATACTTCAGTCTGGACCAAAGTGGTCCAGCATTGTCATCCCTAAAAATAGCAAGGTGCACGAGTCCAGGTAACTGGGCGTCATCGATATAATCACTCCAAGTCGAACATCAAGTAAAATAAAGAATATTAAACAAAAATCATAATTACATTCAAATTATAACTAGGATCGTAAGCTTGTATTTCTAAGTTTCCCAAATGCCATAGAGTGACCATCTTCTTGAATTGTGTATTGTAGAGATTAGATACAGTTGCAGTTGTATGGTTGTGTCCTTCAGAGGTTACCAGCTGAGCAGTTAGAATTGCTGTTTGCCGATATATGCTCTTAGGTTCAAGCCCAACACCACCCTGACTAACTTGTTCTGTGTGTTGCCCATATGAAGACAATGCTTCTCAACGTGTTTCAGGATCGTATCTACTGGACAGACCGAGACAGGGCGGCGGTCTTCATGGCCAACAGGCTGACAGGCCAAGACATCCACACGCTGGCGGAAAACCTCAACGACCCCCATGACATTGTGGTCTTCCACCAGCTCCGACAGCCGCAAGGTGTGTATACGACGGGAGCGTGGGAGACCTCGCATGTGTGTCTGCACGTCGGTTCGCTTTCCTCCCCTCGCTGTGATTGTGTGAGCGGAGTCGCATCTCTGTGACCAAGTTTCCTCCGTGGGTCCATGTCATCCCCGGAACATGAATAAATGATGGCGAGGCTTGTGACTGTGGTGGAGTGATCAAAGCATTGGGAGCAACAGTACATCCACACATCTGTCAAAACCCTGCCTCCAACCCCGGTTTTCTCTAACAGGACAATCCAGATTTGAGTTGAACTGAACAGAGCTCTTAATCATGAATGTGATGGCTGTGTATTTCCTTTTTTGTGTGTCAGTTTCCATTTCTATCTCTGCCTGTCTGTCTCTTTTTATTTCTTCCTTCCCGTGCATAGTCCATGCCCATTTATATTTCAATCTTCCACTATATTTCATCCCTGTCTTTCCAGTTCAATCTTCATACATTCCTGTCTCTCCTAGTTTCTAACTAAACAAGACTTTGGGATAAACACCGTGGAATTGTATCTGGCACAGTATCACAGGAACTGGTTAATATTTACATCGAGTTTCTGTACGTTACCAGATTTTATTCTTTGTATTGTTTTGGATTTTTATTTTATTTTATTTTTTTATTTTTTATTTTTTTACACAAAATAATCATTATAAGGGAATTAATCGGTGTTCACAGTGGGGAGCAATAATGTGTGGCAACTTCTCTCTGACTCTCTGCTATCTCCCCTTGTTGAATAAGTGATAATCTTATTTACATAACCATAACTGTGTAACCATGTCTCTCTCTTTCTCACTGTCTCCAGGCCCAGACAGCTGTAATCTGGGCAGTGTGGCCAATGGAGGCTGTCAGTACTTGTGTCTGAAGGCTCCACAGATTACCGAACACTCGCCCAAATATACCTGCGCCTGCCCCGACGGCCAGGACCCGGGGCCTGATATGAGGGGATGCGTGCCAGGTGAGCGCGTTTATGAGTCATGAGTAATTGAGAGTGTTTAGTAATCAATAGCACCTAAAGGGATTTGTTGGGCAGAATGCCACAGTGCTTACTGTGTAGATAATCAGATTCTGCTTCACTTAAGGAAGCTTTTTTTTTTTTATTGAGTGTCATCAGAGGGGAAACTTAAGGGATTTTGGGCAGTTGCCTACTGGATTAGTAAATCTTTAGTATCCCAATGTAGATAGTGTAATAATAATAATTCTGATGATAATAATTAACCTTTGTACGACTTTTCTATACACAGTTACAAAGTGCTATACAGTAATAACAATGAAGCAAAACGGAGAGAGAATGTGAAATTTGCTGAAATGATGAGATATATTGTGCGTTCTGACTTCTGGTAACTTTCTTCAAGACTGCTTGAATTAGGCTGATTGTATTTACTTTTCAAATAGACATTTCTCTGCTTGACGTCGCTCTATCTGCTGTGTTGGTTAACAAATCATTTAGTCTTGTGGTGTTAGTTGACTGTTATCTACTCTCGCTCTGGCTTTTTCCTGTCTTGAATTTTTACCACTGGTGATTAAATACTCTGTGGACTGGATGCTTTCTGTTCTGAGATGCTGAAGCACAGACGTCATGCTTGTGGTCGGCTAGTTCAGTTCTACAACAGACACACTGCACAGAGTTTTCATAGACACTTTGTTGTCGCTTTCTCTGGCCTGTCTCTTCTCTTCTCTTTTTGCTCTTTGTAATCCGTTCTGTCAAATCAGACCAAAGATGCTCTGAATCGTCTCTGATCACACACAGTGTAAGCGCGTTGTGCGACACTAATAATCATCTGTGTGAAAACCCAGTGCGCTGTACATAGTTATATGGATTAAGCAATGATTTTTAGTAATCGAGTCACTCGAGGAATCGTTTCAGCCCTAATCTTAAATTACTTCCAAAATGTAATACATTATAGATTACTAGTTACTGTCATTTGAGAGTAATAAGTTATAATTACAATACTACTGTCTTTGAATTGCAATGTTTTACACTACTTTTGCGTTACTTTCACCAAAATAACTGCGGCAGTATGACTTGGCATTCTAAAATGCTAACATTTAGTTTATTGCAGGTCATTATACATCCACTGGAGGACAATGTGATGTGAAAATAATGGGAGTAGGTGAATCTCGCAAATGTAGAATCAGTCTCTGCAGTCGTCATGTCAACCACCGAATTCCAGCAGCAGGAAATAACGTTACTCTTTTACTCACAGATTTATTTTCTCTGGTGCCAAAATGTTTCGCGGTGTTGGTGGATTGCTAAAATTCTTAAAAGAGAACACAACTTAATTTCAGGTTAAAATGCTTGTAACACGCGTTACTGAGATTATAACGGGCATAATATTACTGAAATTGTATTAGTAATGCGTTTTATATTACTGCGTTACGGCAAAAAGCATTACTGTTATTGCGTTACGTTTGTACCGTGTTCCTCCCAACATTGTGGCCATTGTGGTGTTAATTAATAGGGGGTGTGGTTAGCACTTCTGTAGCTAATTAAGCAATCAGCATGTGTGTTTTACTTGTATTTGGTATTATTACCAGCTCAGTATAAGTAACTATAATTTTCGAAAAAGACATGTAATTGTCATTTCACATTCAAGTAAGCACTGTACTGTTTATAACTGTCTTAATTCATTTCATCACAGACGTATACACAGTAGAACGCATGTAATAAAACAATGTATATGTCATTTTTTAGTAGGTAATAATTAACAATAAATTATTAAACATGCTCCCTCCAAGCAACATTGAGCCTGTAACTAAAAAAGATAGTTGCTAAGCAACACATATGCTTAGCATATGCACACGACAGCTCTGAAACAGATGCTACATTTGTATAGCTAATGCATTTTGATATATGAGGTTCATGCTATCTTTTCATGCCAAGGAAGGGACAGCTGCTTTGAACAGACGCTAAGATCAGTTGTATTTCCTATAATTATAAACAATGTTTCTGACTGAAAGATGCATCGTAGGATTCACAAAGGAAGAATGTAATGCATGACCAGAAGTGCACTGCTGTGTATTGACCATTGTTATCAAAATGTGATGACAATTGTGGGGTTGTTTGCTTATGTTTCCAGGCCACTGTCACTCAAATTTGATCAAATGACACCCACACTGTCCTGATGAAGCAGAGTAGCAGGGTTTTGACTGTGAAATACCTAAGTCATTTCTAAGGATGTTTTACTGAACTTTAACATTGAGGTTAAGGTTGCTTATTAGTTGTGAATATTTAAAGGAATAGTTCCGAATTTGGGGAAATACGATTTTCTTTCCAAAAGCAAGACGAGACGATCCACTTTAGCTTCCGAGGTGATGGTAGGCAGATATTGTTTCTAGCTGTTTCCACTTGTTTCTAGCCTATATTAGTTAATAAAACTGTTTACTGGCAGTAGCATCATATTTAATGGAGGAAGAGTGAACTGAGTGGTATCCATCTTCTCACCTAAACTCTCTGCAAGAAAGTGAACAAGAATATTTCCAAAAATGTCAAACTACCCCTTTAAGGTTGTAGAGAAATACATCCGATTTGAATGCACATTTTCAGGGGCTTTAATGCATTTACAATAAGTCAGTTTCTTGACCTGCAGCTTTCTTTCTTTGCAGCAGCACCAAGAAACGACATGACGCCGACATCCTCACCTCTCTCTGGATTTACACCTGGCACCAGAACGACTGTTGCTGAAGACTTCCCGCCGCCCTCGGGTGGAGTATCACAGGCGGACGCCACCCCCCACTTGACCACAGCTCCCTCTGGTGCCCCTGATCCCCTCACACCCCTTTCCACGCTTAAGCCTGTGTCGTCACAAGAGTCAAAGGCACTGGGCTCACACTCCACCGCCACCACTATGGTGGTCTCCACCACACCTGCGGGGGACAGCAGCGTCTCTCAACACTGTAAGTGGGCTGTGGATCCAAAACAACGTTGATCAATGCTGCCTGTGTGTGAAGATACTGAAATTACTACTACAAATCCTGTAAATATGTCTCAGTCAGACACTTACGTGATACGTGATGATGTCACTTCAAGAAATTCAGCACTATGTGATTACCCTTTTTCATGTGACCCCCTGGGGTCATCGGTATGATTTCGAAAGGGCAGCTGGCCCATTCGGGACTTAACAAGAGACGGGGCCCGATTCTCTGATAAAGCGTCACTTCCAAGTACCACATCCTGCAGTCCTACTCACACCCATAATGTGGCTAACAACCTCACCCTCACTGTAATGATGACACTAAAGTGAGATTTCTACAAGCCCTAACAGCCGCACTCGACTGACTTTAATACGAGTGATGGATGGTACCTTGTCGCCTTGCAAATGTCGCCTTTCCATCCATAAATTGTGCTCCGTGTAGGCTGATGGGTGTTGTATGTCTGCGAGGGCATGCACACACTTGCGCAACTGCACAGAAATAAGTGTGTTAGTAAGTATGTGATATGTAAATGAGTGTGAGGTGACATTGGAGCATGACGGAGCACGGGTGGATGAGGTGTTGAAGGTCAGGGGTAGTGTCAAGGTCACACTCCGGCAAATGCGAAATGCCAATTTTCTCTCCCTCTATCTTTTTTATTTCAGCCTCTTTTTCACTATCTGTCTCTCTTTGTAAAACACTCACAGCCGTGCACGCATGATCACCCGCTCCCCGCCTCCCTGCTTTATCTCCCTCCACCCCCCCCACCCCCTCAACCCCTCAACCCCTCAACCCCATCCCGGCCTTATCTCTCGCTCTGTTTCTCACACTTTTTTTTTTTTTTTCTCCCGTACGCTTACCTTCTCTCGCTCTGCTTTCTTTTCTGACTGTGACATTCCTCTTTCTCATTTCATCTCTCTCCTCAGCTGGAAGCGAGCATTTCCTCCTGGGCGAGAACCTGACAGTGGCTGTTTTGGGAGTGGTCATTCCCATCGGTAAGTCACCCGAAGCCTTCTTGTCTACGTGTGTCTGTCCACATTAAAGGCCTGCAGGGCTGCATAAAGCTGCTGTCTACCTGCTGCCTATGGCCACTGTGTTTGTAGTCCGTTCACACTGACCCTGCTGTGTTAGGATGAGAGAAGCCTGGCCCACGGGTTTTCTCGCTGAGGTTTCTCAGGAGTCATTTTCTGTGCGTCTGACATTGCTGCCACACTGCATTATTCACTTCACACTGTGTTGTTGTGCTGGGTTCTCCTACAGCCAGACCTGTCAGTAGACCTTTTGTCTTTGAGTAGTTAGCATACTACAGTGCAGTAAGAAAGCAAATAAAGGGCTAGTGCAGATAAATTACCCAAAAATATTGTCTCACTTACCACTAGTGGTACCACTCTTGGTACCGAGGCCTCCAGATAGTTTTGGTTTTATTGGCCCTCATTCATTTTTAAAACCAATGCAATGGACCCGCCCCCCATAGTTACTGTTGCTACACCTGTCAAGCTTTCTGTTCTCGCATGCAGTTTACACTGCTAACGGTGGCAGATTTTCCAATCCAAATTCTTAGTGATTTTTGAAACAATGTGTCCTTGAATTTGGACAGAGGTAGACAAAAGTAGCCTCTCATTTCACGCCGCTAACTGTTGATTTTGGCAGCTGAAATGACAATTGTAGATAGCAGACTTTATCAGCTGTAGCTAGGTAGCTAATCAAACTAACATTAGCTCCATGAATTGGTTGAAAATGCCTTCTGTGGCTATCTTCAAATATATAATACTTTATATTGTATTATAGGTATGTTAAGGGAAAATGGAAGATCAGGCTATTATTTGTTCTAACATAACTCTGTTATATATTGTTAGTATTTACTGTTAGTAAACAGTATGTTTTCACTTTAAACGTTTCTAAGAGAAAAGGCTTGTAGGAGGCGGACTCCCTCAAGAGTTTGGCAAATGTAACGCTATCTGAGCTAACATTGGCTGGGGTTGCTGGAGTGTAGACTGATAGGAGAGATGATGATTGGACAATCACTGTCATTTTCTTTCCAAAAAATGTGTCTCTGTTACTGTTGATTAAAATAATCATTTTACCCTGGGAATATTTACTTTAGACTAAAGCTGGTCTATATAGCTATATCTAAAATCTGTATATAAAGGTTGTACTGTATATGTGGAAAATATTACCATAGACTCTGCTGTGCATCTTTGAGGTTTACAGTAAACACACAAAGCCAGTGCAACACCTAAATAAAACCAAAATGAGTCAGACAATAATTTCAGATGGACTTTTCTCGTTATATACTTCATAAGGTGAACAGACAGTACAGGAGAGAAATGAAAGATGCCAATAAAGCATGAAATCATTATTGGCGCTTAATTGGTGTAACTCAATGAGGCATTATTAAATGATATTGCTTATTCAAGGTCATATTTTCTGATGATGAGTTGCCAAGAGATTGTGATGTAATGTGATAAATGCTCCCCTAGGATAGTTGGGGACTAATTTATTCCAAAGCCAGGCCAGGTGTGTGACCCGATGTTTAGCCGAGCCACCCACACACACAACCCGATCGCTGCCCCCTGCCCTCTCTGTCCCCCGCATGCCTGTTCTGCTCCTCTCTGTGCCTCTCATTTCATGCCATGGACTCGTTATGCCTTCTTAACGCTCCCCCCTTCCCGTGTCCCTGCCGCTGTGTGTTAAACGCATGCAGTTCCTATCATTGCCACAGTGGTGTTCGGCCTGGTGTGCACCGGAGTCTACCTGGTGTGGCGTAACTGGCGGCGCAACTCCACCAAGAGCATGAATTTCGACAACCCCGTCTACCGCAAGACCACTGGCGAGGGCGAGGAGGACGAGATCCACATCGGGCGGACCGACGGCATGGGACACCACGCGCACCACCATCCGTACCCGCAAGGCGTCAGCATGGGAGTTGTAGGAGCAGGGGGTGGCACCTGCCCGCAGTTCATTGCCCTGCCACTTGGGGGCAGCATGCCTGATCCAGGGACTCACTGGTACACGGAGCAGCCCATGCTCTCCACTGCGAAGTGACCCGCAAGGGCAGGTTCCCGGGGGAAGATGGCCGCTCGGTCACACGCACACACAGTGAGGGAGTTTGCAGAAGGATGAACAACATATCATCAAGTGTTACATGCAGCCATTCACAGCCATGTCCTATGCCAATTTCCATTTGAAAAACAGCAGAATTAATAAGACTAACACGATTCTTTGAAAAATAGTTCCATACCTTTTCTGTGCTGGAGCTGGATCTACTTTTTCTCCGGTAGACGCTGAGAATTAATTACAGAATTATTAATGTGTTATAATGTGTTCCCGACATTACCCTGAACTGGAATATGGAGTCAGACTTCCCTCTTTAGAGTCTGTTGCATTGATATGTGAATGAGATGTGTGTCTTATGTATTTTGTGACGGGGCTAGTGAGTTTTTTTTTTGTGTTATTCCTGGTGGGCTGTGGAGCTATGGGAACAGTGTTTAGGAAGATGGGGCTCTGAAACTGGGACGGCACCTGCGTTGTTGGGACAATCTGTACAGATTCATGTTAGAATCAATCACAAATGTCATAAATGTCGTTTCTGGAGCGGCCTTTTGTAGTTAACATTTTCCTGGATGGCTTTTCTTTTGTAAGATTTTTCCATTCTCTGATTGATTTTAAAGAGAGGTTACCGCCCACAGTATGTGCTTTCTTTGTGGTTCAGAGGCGCAAGCCTTTAAGGCTGAGTTGTCTAACATTTCAGAGTGCCGTGGAACACGGTTGATTTGAGGGGTTATGTTTTTATTTGACCTCCAGCATCAGTTTCGGGAGAGTGCAGCAGGTTTGCGGATTGGAAAGGAGAAAATGGAGACACTATTTAGACCTTTGTTTCTGTGAGCAGAGAGGCTGCGTGGTGGATTTTATAATGGAGTTCTATATTCTTTGTTGTGACTTATTCAAGTGTTAAATGGCTTGAGAAAAGCAATAGACTGCAGCTTTTAGTCAGGCTGCAGTGTTACGTGGTTGACAAAATTTCTCGAGTGTTAAGAATTTTATTTGATCGCCTGCTTTTGACTGTGACAAATGCACACATTAATACACACAAGGTGCAGTGATAGCAAATTCATGCTGTTCTCCAGAGGACGGAGACAATGTGCACTTGCCCTCCGAAAACACAAACCGCATGCATAATTGCTCACCAGCTGACAATGCAGCCAGTCATTGTACCAGGCAAGAAACACACACACACACACACAAGTAGGGAAGCAAACATTCACAACAGCAAGCAGGAATCCATAGCCGGCTGTCCTCCTCCTGAGAGGGCCGATATCTGAGCAGACAGTTTTGGATAGTGCCATGTGGGAGGGCCCAGCTGGTGTGTGCATGAGTAAAAAAGAACCGTCATGTGATGTAACCACAGAAAACGAAAAGCTGACTCTGATGTAATGAGATTGAGACCAAACTGTCCTATCGGTGAACATGTTTCATGCTGGTTTAGTCCATTCATAAACCTTAAACGTGTGTGTGTGTGTGTGTGTGTGTGTGTTCATTATTATGCATGTATGCGCTAATGTTCATCCCACAGCCATATTTGAACTGTTTTGTATGCTCTTTGTTGCACAACCCTCTTAGAATGCCTTCTGTATTGTGTATTGCATGGAAGAAAACGGTGTGTGTAAGAGCGCGTGTGTGTTGTATGTGTGTGACACTGGAGAAGCTTTGAGGGTGCTTTTTGATTCATTGATTTGTAAATATGTTTTCATAAGGTTTTTGATAATGTATTATACAATTATGTAAAAGAGAAGATGTACATAAGATTTTAGATAAAGTGTTGACAGGTATATTAATTTATTTGTATAAAAGGAGAGCACTGCATTCCCTGATTGTAAGAAATCGGAATTATCCACCAAAGTAGTTTGTGTTGTTTCTTGCTGTGCATCATTTAGCATCCTTTTTGTGTGCAAACCTTTTTTTTTCTTCGTTAGCCCGCGTAAAACATGGTGTGCCCTCCTGAAAAACTCCCACATCTTTGCAAAGCTTCCCAACCTTGGTGTTAATGAGGTGATTGATTATTTTTTTTTGTTTATTTGTGCCTTTTTGTTTACTTTTTCATCTTCCTCTAATATTTTTCATGAAAAGGACAGGGATCCAGCCAACACTGTACATGCAAAGATGAACTGTATTAAGACCAAACTGGTTCCACTTTTTGATTTTCTGTAATGGATTACTTTTGAATATCTCTATATATTGATATATAAAATCTGATTGAAAATGTCCTTAATTTGTGCTGTTCATTTTCTTCTACAAAATATAAAATTACACACATGCATATCACAGACCTACTGCTCAAAGACAATATACTTTGTGTCATTGAAGATCTTTAAAGTGAGACTAAGTTATGCTGAACTGTGGCCACAGATGGCAATAACAGGATATTGGCATTGATTTTACTTTCATTTTTCATTCTCTTAAATTAGTTGCTTTAACCTCTTCCACTCCATGTGTACCAAAGACCCATTTTTTTGTCTTTTTTAGGGGAGACAGGGGATCTTTAGAGGGAGATATGTATATGCTACACAGAAGTGGTATATGAAAGCTGGGAATCTGAAGATTATTTTGAATGTATTTTGATATTTAAGAATTGCATTTTTCGCCGGTTAGATGGCCAGCACTTGTGTTCTGGAAATTGCCCCTTATTGTCAATATACCAATGGAAGCCATGCATCCTTTGAATGCCCTAGGCCTCTAGTTTGTGGTTGTAAAGTTTCATCAGGCTGTGATTATCCTAGAGGTCCCAATAAGTCACATTTTATACAGTGAGGTCAATTCTGGAAAAAGGGTCTCACTACCATGAAATGGCTAATATGGGGAATAACTTCATCACACATGAATACAATTGGGCTCATTGAATCCACAAGAGTCTCAGATTTCCAGTCATACCCAATTTATTAATACTGTTTGGGGACTCTAGTATGCAGAAATATTCAAGTACACCATTTTTAGAATAGGCAAAAATAGCACATTTATGCTGCATGCAAAAATCTGAATAGTTTTTGTCCAAAACGTCGTGGGATTAGCATAAAGTGGGCATGTCTGTAAAGGGGTGACTCGTGGGTACCCATAGAACTAATTTATATTCAGATATCGTGAGGTGAGAGGTCAAGGGACCCCATTTAAAATGGTCATTCCAGGTTTTCCCTCGTTAAACTTTAGCCTAACCTTTGAGCGTTATTTAAGTGCCTGGCAAGCTAGCAGGACATGGTTGGTTACTAGTGGATGCCTGAGGTCATCTAGTTTGACAGATGATAGATATGATCTGATATCGTCATTTTAGCTTTAAAACTGAGCTCGTGTCAACCTCTGAAAGACAGTAATGTCGGCTGAGGGCGCCGCCGTCCTAGCGGAGTTGAATTAAAGCAGCACTTTTTTTTTTTTTTTTAACAACAATGACTGCGTGTAATGTGAAAGGTGTTGTGACGCACTCACAGAGAATGATTCCCCAACTCTGCAGTTCCCCACAGCTATTAAGCTTCAGTGCCTGTTTTAGCTCATTGTTTTGGTTTTCGGGCCCACAGATTTACTGTTCGGTTCAGTCTCACCGCACCCCATTTCCTGATGCTACAGGCAGCTGTTTTCAGTAAAGAAGCTCTGATAAACCAAATGTGCAGTGCACCCTGCCCAGCACCAACAGCAGACAGACAAAGTCACTAGCTGGTGACCACAGATGAGCATTCAGAAGCTAAAGAGCCAGATATTTGCCTCAGGATGTGGTCAAGACTTACATTCATCAGGTCACCCGAAATTAATGCTAATATCGCTACGTGTCTGCTGGATTTGTAAACAGGCAATTGTCTGAACAAACAGTTTAGCTGTATCAACCATAGTTGTTATATTCCAAATGTGTGTGATTTTTTGACTAAAACTCGTGAAGGCAGCTTTAAAGGCGTCATCATCTTTAGGCCACCTGCCTGAGAAGAACTAGCGGAACAGGCCCACAAGCAGGAAACAACAAACATGTCACCTGATAAGGTATGGTGTGTTTACTTCGTCTTTCACTTTTGTGGGACTTTGCTTATGTGTAGCACAAGTAGAGCCACCAGCACTGACTGAAAATGTCTTCTTTTTATTAGTTTGTTTTGTTTTTTTTTTACACAGCAATACCTGTCTTAAGTTTGATAACATTAACTAGCATTAAGGCTGTAGCAGTAAAACCCCTGAATGTACTGAATTGAGCAAACTCTGCCTTCCTGCTTATGAATTCAGGTTTTGCTTTGAGTCTGACTGAGCTGCTTTTCACATTTGTCCTCTTACAAAGTGATTCATCAGCAGACCGAAAAACAGTAGTAGATAAATCTAGTCCATTACCATTATTAAACTGAAGCAGGGAAAATGCCTTCAAACTCTTCCTTGTTATACAACACCCCATAAGGATATTGTATTATTTTGTTAGACCAGTGGTTCCTGCAGCAGACAAATAGGTGTCACAGATGTTCACAGCTGCACGAAGGTTAAGATGAACACCTTTATTCAGTGTGGCATGAAGGCCAGTTTGGGTGGGGGATGGTGTTTTTACACCTCTTCATCTCTGGAATAGGCACACGGTCTGTGCCTACATATTGCCATATAGGGTCATTACAGCAGCAGGACAGTCACTCAGCCAATCTGCAAAAAATCCTCAAGGGGAATTGAGGTGGCTTTGCTCTGTTAGTCAGAAATCCAGAAATTTGTCTTATCTCACCAACATAATCTCAAATCCCTGCAGCAAGACTAGAGCTCTGCCCCCTACGGTTTCCCAGGGGGTTACAGAAGAACAAAGGCCGCTCAAACACATGTGCTTTCATGCAGACGGGACCATTCCAGCTCACATACAGTTGGACTGCAGGTGAATCTCATTGTGTCCTCTCTCACAGCGGAATTAGTACAATTTGGTGGGTGTCATGTTTATAATTGTCTGTCACGCTTGAAAGGGTTTAGATCTAATCCCTTGGATATGCTCATTTTAGAATTCCAGATTTAAGTATATTGTTGCTTTCTGTACGTGTGTCACTGTGTATGAGTTGGCTGGCAGTAGTAATAGTGAAATGGTGGAGCTGTGCCACCTGCTGGCCAGGTTTGTTGCTACAGCAACAAAGCTGATGAATGAGTGCAGCCTGGCAGCTCAACCACTGTATTTTAAGACAGGGCTCCACACTAACTTTTTCCACTAGTAGCACACACATTCATATTTTTGTTCCCATCTTAATGATATTACTGATAAATGCTCTGGGAATAAATAGACAATTTACAGAAATAACAATGTGCTGTGCTCAGCCACACTGAGAGCAGTGCGCAATACATGGCGTTCCTGTCTTTGCAATAGCCTATCTATCATTGCCCACAGTTTATGTACTGAAGATTAGTGACCAATATTTATAACAATAACTTCAGTAAAATAGAACACGGGGAACGTGCTGCTCTTAGGGGGCGGCTGGCTAGAAGGTGCACATATTGGTGCACTGGCATCCAGGCTCTGGCTAAATCTACCTCTGTCCACGTCTGCAGATACACTATTCACAGCCTAGATGACTGGTATGAATTAGTGTAAAGTATAATAATATAACATTAAATAAAAATCATAATGTTAATATAATAGTATAATTTTAGTATTATATGAATGATATAATGTTAGTATAGTCATTATAATTTTGTAGAATAGTATGCTATATAGCCTACCACTATACAGCAGTTTAAGAAATACACAACCAACATTTAAAAGGTTTTGTTCCTTCATTAAAATGTTGTGCAAGAAAAATGGTTCACATAGGGTGACATTAGTCTCAAATTTAGTAATGCTAAGTAGCTACTAGCTTGTCAATAACCATAGCTTTTCAAGCATAACAATGAGTTCAACATGTGAAAATTTGCTGTAGCACACACAGACTGTATACAAAAAAACAACTACACCGCACGTCAAGCTTTTTTTTTATGTCCCGCCCCATCCTGGCTGTGATTGGTCGGTTTGCGAAAAGCTACTCAACAAATGGATGCACCCGATGGCTAAATAGTTAGTTGCTTATCTTATCCCCACCGTGTTCTGTCGCATCTCTTCAGCGCCAGAACCTCAACTCGTCTGTTCCCACGGGGAGCGACACTGCGCCTGCGTGCTCGCACTGCGCTCCTCCTGTGGACAGGGAACCAGGGTTTTCTCCACAGCTCAGCTCAGCGTTACCTGACGCACATGCGGTCTTGCGCCGATGCTCTACCATGCGAAAGACCTCCTGTTTATGAACATAAATGAAGCCTATGTCGGGGAACTCACAAACGTCAAGCACCCCCTCGCCCATTGATTTGCAGGGCGCACAAAAAAAAGTTCTAGACAATTCAACTCTGGCAGCAGGTGGGCGTGTGCGCGAGACGAGCCCGCCCGCTGGCCTCCACCAGGCGCGTCGCTCGCTCCCGGTGTGGAAAGATGTATAGTGGGCTGGCTCAAGAGCGACAGGCCCACCAGGATTCCTCCCGGTGCTCCCGATGGTCAGTCCGACTATGGGAGGTGCTCCTATTGTCGGACTGACCGTCTTTTCAGTTTTCCAAAAGAAAGCGAGAGCATCTACGAACCAGACACAGGTACACACACACACACACACACACACCAGTTATCGCTCCTTCCTGGTGTTTCACACGATATAGGACGATGTTTTTAAAAAAAAAACAAGAACAAACCAAAAAACGGGGGGCATATTGGCAAGTCGCACTGGCGCTGCCAGTTATAAAATTTAGTAGCACTGTCTACAAAATGGTCGCAGTCTGGATCCCTGATCCCTTTGAAACAACACAATATTATCAGTTTTCTGTCATTTTATTACATTTCATTACAAACAGACAGTTTATACATCAGTATAGCAATTACTAGTGAGTGAATTCAACAGGTTGGTTTTTTGGCATCAAACATTGTCTTTCCCTCATGTGCTTGGCATGCAGCAAAACAACAAGTGTATTGCTTTTCTTTGTATATTTTACACACATTTTATTTCAAAAGTGCTCGGCTGCTGCAAGAATTCTAATAGCAATCTGTAATTTTCCTCGAAAAACATAAAAGCACCTGGGATAGTGAACCTTGTATTCTAAGCACAGAGCTTTTGATAATGGTTAACATATTCCTGTGACCAACACAATAAACCATAAATATCTTTCCACTCCGTAGTTTGCAAAGCTGCTATTTGGATGTGCAAAGGTCAGACATAACTATGAACATCAACAGTAACAGAAGACTGCACATTTAGTGAATACTGCAATCAGCAATCACGGCAAACGCATCTAAGCTTTACCTCACTCATTGATGATGTAGAGTCTTGTCATGATGATGTCACCCCATCCAAAGTTCAAGCTAATGCTCGTGCAGATGTCCAGAATTCAGAAACAATATCATGACAGCAACAGCTCAATCCAAGCACATACAGCGGCAGCATTAAACTGGGCTTCGAAGGGCGTCAGACAGAAAAGAGCACATGTGCGAGCACCGTATGTGTCTGCAGATTCTCTTCCGGTTTTCCGACGCTACAGAGCTCGAGCTTTAGCATGGGCCTGCAGGAGGGCGGCTGTATCCGCGTGGGAACCCTGCACGGCGATGGAGAGTGCAGTTCGACCACGCTGGGGGGTGGGGGCAAAAAGGAAGAAAAACTGGAAATTAGGATCAAGACACAAATCTTGAATTCCTGAACCCATATTAAATTAGACACATTGGTCACATTCGTGCGAGCCACGTTAGCCTTTTTATACAGCCTGTTCAAGGCAGGAATGTTGTGCCGTTCTGTATAAAACGTACAAACATGGAATTGGGCAGCATTGTTGTTGCCACCGTTAAGCCGGCAGCGGAGGTAGTAACAGAGCCGAGTCGTCATTTGTGTAAAATGGTGGAGCTGGCAGGACGGGACGCACTAGACACCAACGCTGTTGTGTTACACGTCGCACCTCTTGCTTACGGAACGCCAGCGTGATTATCTAAAATCACACACTGTGGCAGCATGATGTGGTGTTGTGTAGTGCAGTGTAAAAAAAGCAAAGCCGGCATAATGACGGGAAATCTTTGCGGCAGCATTGCTAGATATCCGTTTAAAAAGGGCTTTGGTTTGTTTCCCATTTACAGACACCCAAAACATTTTCAGCGCACACTGAGAACGGACAGCTAGCGGACCGTGAGGAGATATTCACTGAATTGGACAAAAAGTGCGTTACATAACAATTACAGCCTCACTGAGCCACCAACATGGGTGTAGACTTAGTGTTGTTTTCATGTGAATAGTTTCAAGGTGCAGATTTAAGGCTCCCAGAAGACATTAAATAACACAGCTACTGTGTGTGCATTTTCAGTCCTTAAGATAAATGGGTTAAGATTTAATTTCGTCATAATTTAATTAGTCTAATTAATCTGAGTTTGAGTCAAGGTGAAACACGGCTTAGAGTCGAGACAGGGCGGCTGTGGTTGATGGTCTTTTTTCCTGCTTTAAAGGCAGACTGTGTCAAAAGTAGAAGATACGTTTGCATCCTCTGCTCTGCTCTCTTCCCTGCCTCCCTTCGCTCCAAGCTGGCAGATAAGGTACTGTTAGTGGCTTAGCTCATCTCAGCCCAGGGAGATTTGTCTTACTGTAGCCCTGATTAATCCTGGGAAAGCTCTATTCAGCTGCATCCACACTGTCAGTCCACCCACGTCCAAACAGTGTCAGTCAAAACATTCGAGCTTTCGTACATTTAAGCTCCTTTTTGTGTTCAGTTATGTGAATAGAAAAGTAGATATGCCGTTTTGTTAACAAAAATAACAGGATTTCACAACAGAAATGAAGTTGGAGTCATCATACGAACTCTATGTGCTTAAATTTAATTTAATGGGAGTGCAGCCTGTAGAATTGTTGCTTTTTGTTTTGTTTTTTTGTGGTCCAACTAACTCTGATTCCTTTGGTATACCGACCAAAAATAATTCATTCCACGGACGAGACAACTTGTAGCCTGTACTGTGTGTGGCAGTTACGATGAAGACTAAACTTCTTACTGTTTCTCTGGTCAAGGGCTTAGAGGTTAATATTGGAAGTAAATTGTCCATGGGACTTGGTTTTCTGTAGTATCACCTTGTCAGTCAGGGTGAGGTCACACTGGCTCCTCTCCAGCAGCAGCCTTGCGATGTGTGTGTGGCCCCTCTCAGATGCGAACATCAGGGCCGTGGTTCCCTGGCTGTCCTGGATGTTAGCGTCTGCTCCACGGCTCAGCAGCAGGCGAACCATCACAACTCGCCCGTGTCTCACCGCCAAGTGCAGAGCTGTTTGGCCTGTCTGTGGAGAGGGACAGACAATAGGACAGAGACAGAAAAACTACTATATTTATCTGTCCTTCTTTGCCCCTTATTAAGATGCTGTTCATCTGAAATGTCAGAGTTTAACACATCGCCTTTGGACGTTCAGTCTCTTGCTGAGGGACATTTTAGAGGGACACTAGCAATTTAGTATTGCACTTTTATCAAGTTTGGGAAGTAACAAGAGGCAAATTTTAAAAAAGAAAGGTCAAAATGGAAGCAGCAGAGGCCGCAATATCCTGATTGTTTGTCCCTAGTTTTGGTCAAGCTTCAAAAACACTGCATCTTACATTTCCGTTAATGCAACTCAGTTGTGTCTTTCATTAGACTCTCTCTGCCTGCTAAAAGCCCACATCTGTTAAACTGCACCTAGTTCTAATATCCTGTCTGTTGAAGTCTCACGCTCATGATGACATCATCAGTGTTTTCACAGGCTGAGTAGTGCTTTCTATCACAAGTAAACAGCTTTTCAGTGGGATGGGCCTTTAATATTGTGTGTGATTGTTTGATTCGATGCAATCTTCCATCTACCACTTACAAAGCTGGAAAATAACCTGCACAGAGCACTTGCAGTCAGATTACCAATCTTATGGGAACTGTGGGGAGTCCACTCTTCACCTCTAAACCCCCACCGTATTAATTACCCATGTTACTTTTAAACTGTGGTCGCATTGGTGGTGTTACCTGGCTGGAGCGAATGTGAACGTTGCCCAGCTCCATTAGCTTGCGGACGACCTCCATGCCAGCTGGGCCATCAGGGGCTGTCAGTGAGGCCAGCATCACTGCTGTATAGCCGGCGTTGTTCTGAAGGTTCACGTCACTCACGCCTGTAATGTGAAGATAAAAGTAAAACCCAGCCAACTATTCCTATATACAATAGCTCTGGCGACACAATACTATTTACCTGTGTCCAGTAGCAGGCTGACGATGCTGTAGTTGCAGTGGGACACGCTGTAATGCAGCACTGTGTTGCCATTGTCGTCAGCCAGGTTGACCAAGAAGGCCAGCAGTGAAGGCGTGGTCTTCTTCACTTCTCTCAGGTACACAGCCAACCTGCTGGCCACTGAAGCCTCCTCTGCTGCTGCACGGAACCAGTGCTGAAACAGCACGACCAGGGCCTTCCTCTGGAAAACAAAAGGGGGGAACATAGGAAGGATACTAACTTTGGATTATGTTTTCTGAAGGATTTGGCCAACACATATGTATACTACATGCTGGAATAATCCTCTTTAATTTAACAGACACACTTCACAGCAGTGTTCATTTTATATGGTGAACATGTTAGCAAACAATTGCCCATTTTCACAGCCAGCAGACACAGAGCAGCATTAGCATTCATTGTTAGCAGTGTTTCTGTCCACCCATCGCATGAAATAGTCTAATATTCACTCCCGACACACATCCATTCTTGATGTAAAAATGTTGATAAGTGCAGCTTTAAGATAAAATAAAGTCTAGTTAGTTGGAAGATTTTTCCAATTCATTCACTACTACGAGCAGCTTCAATATTAAATAAATGAGTTTCTTTAGGTTTCTGTGGAAGAATCAAGTCTGCTTACCATGTCATCATTGGGGTTATCTAGGTTGTCCATGTGATCTTTGAGGAACTGACAAGCAGCCATGAAATCTGCAGTCACTGTCTCCCTAGAAGAAAGAGCATGTGTGTATGTGTGCATAAGGGAAGAGAGAGTAAAAAAAGGGAGTTTGCCTCATAGCATTAGGTATATATTCATATGAGATACAAATAAAAACACAGGAGCTATTCCCTGAAGAGTAAACATCACAGTTACATTATCCAAACTAACACTGATAAGGCGTTTGTTCCGGTCCTCTCACCTGCCCCCGGTGGTGGTTTCTGAGCCAGAGTCCCCCTCCATCTGTTCTCCCAGGGGCTGTGGTTTCATCTTGGCCGTTTTCTCAGGAGCCTCCGCTTGCACAGACGCTACGCCTCCATCTGTCCGCACTGATCCTGCTCCTCCCGATATCATCTGTCTGTCTGGGCTCGTTTGCCTCTCTCCCTCCACCCGTCTCTTCTCTGGGTCTGCATCCACATGGGCAGCAGCCATCTCCCTAGGGCCGACGCTGCTCTCCTTCTGCTTGCTGTGGTTGACACCGTCCTGCTCCACGCTTGCGGTTGTTTTGCGTCTTTGAAAAAAATAAAGAGGGGGGGAGCAGAGATGAAAACTGTTTGCTTCCCGAATGCTGGTAGATGCTGGCAACTGCATTGACCCGGATCAATTTTGCACGCCGCAGTTCACAAAGTTCACATACTGTTTAAATGCCTCAAAAACGATGCTTCTTTTAATTTATTGTCAGCCAATCAGCCATCTTTCTCACACAATGAGTTGGCTCATTTAGGAACAAGACAAAGATTTTTGGAAGAGATTTCTAATGTTTTATTCATGTTATAAGGTCCAGGATAATTCAATCAATATTCAGAGTCCAATCCTTTTAAAGCTTCAAAGCTGGAAATCAAATTCAAAACAAATTAGATATAATGCCTGTGTTGCTTCATTTTCAAAGAGTACAAATCTCACTGTGTTGACTCATACTGTAGAAGATTTGTCTGTTACAGTATTACAACCAAACAGATTTAATATATTGTAGTAATACTAAGCCAAAAAATACCATGAGCCCCAGGAAGCCGTCCTGGAAACAGTCACAGTCACTTTTTCCGTCTTTTCTGACTAACCTTTCTTTTTCTTTTTTTCTCTCGACATTTCAGCTTTATTTGATAGTCACAGTAGCGAGTCTCTCTCTAAGGAAAGGCAGTGGAGAAAGAGAGGGGACGACATCAGCAAAGTGCCCGGCCAGATTGGAATCCAGGCCTTGATACATGGTATGTGCTTTACCAGGTGAGCTACAGGGGTGCGCTTGACTAACTGACTGAAAAAGGAATAAATAAATTCTCATTGGAGGCTTTTGGAAATGGGAAATGTTTGGTCTCAGTCATCCTAAGACATGGGAGTCACCGCTTTCTTCCTTTAACTGACAACTTTAGAGGGTGTGGCGTTCATGTTTCATTCTTAAATTATGATGTTTTTCTCAGTCAGAACCATACAACAGTAGCTTAAATAACCTCAAGTTAGTATGTCTGTCAACCAAAAGTATGGTTTAAGCAGTAATCATAACTCTGAAGGTTGCTAAAGTCAGAGAGAGTTATTTACTAACCCTTCATTAACACCCCCAGAATGTAGGTTTTTTGATGTCTGGGCACATCCGTCTTTCCTCATGATGGATTTAGAGGCTACAAGGAAGACAAACACAGAGGATATGATGAAATATCAAAACACAGCCCAACAACAACATTACATGCTCCTGAGGAAATACATATTTAGAGTGGTTTATGGCTTATTACTTTTGCACACAACTACTTCTTCACAAAAGCTAACAAAATGACAAATATATAGTCAAGAATTGTTTACACTGATAATGAAGAGATTCACATGAACCACAACAGCCATCGGTTTACGTCCAATGGGTATATCATGATGTAGCTTCTTCGACAGTAAATGGCAATACATTTTGGATTTTCATTATTGACTTTCAATTGGAGCAAAATAAATATTTCCCTTTTATTTTCCCAAGACTTCTGTGCTGTCAGACGAATGTGTGGATACGACTTTGAACACATTTAGTAACTTTTTGAAGACATATAGTGTTTCTTCATTGAAATTAAAATGAACTTGTGGTTTTTCAACAACAGCCAAAATCCACAGACAAACTGACTCTTATTCCTGGGTTGACACAGCTGTTAAGTTGCCACAGCTGTTAGCATCGACAACAACTGGAGCTCTGTTTTACACAGGCTTTGCACTACACAGAGCTCCACCAGCTGACATTTGGATAACCCTATTAAAAACCTATAGGCCTCCATCTAATATAAAAGCATCAGCAACACAGCTCTTCATCCACTTCGTCTTCAGTGACTTTAAAATCATATTTCTAATTATTAAATTTTAAAGGTTGATGAATGTTTTAAAGGTACAAAGTTGAATTTCAAAGTTTGAAATTATAATGTCTGTAATAGCTATTTCATACCCAGTGTTTGCAGTTTTTGCAATTTAAGTTTGGTTTCTGAAAACTGCCACTGGAGATCTGAATTATTTATATTTAGAGATAAGTGTATTCAATACACAGTCTTCTCCAAGATTCAAATCTGCTATTTTAGCTTTGCATGCTGGGATTTCTGACATTTGTTGAAAGGGGAGGCTGTAAAACTGAAAATAACGGCAGTTCAAAACACCTAAAACCAGCCTTGGTGGGAAGTAACTAAAGTGAACCAATCGTGTTCTCCAATGAAATACGACCAGTCAGTTAAAAGATTCCCAACTGAAACTAATGTTTGTATCCATAAGATGTCACATAAATGTAATACAAATGTTCCCCTTCAGGGAACAAGGGTGAAGTCAAAATGAGGTCCAACTATAGTGGTTGTTCAGTCCAGTAAAATAGTAAATGTGATTTAATCATTACATTGACATAATGAACAAACTGCAGACTATAGTACCTCCATGTTGAATCCTCTCTCTGTCACTGTGTCCATGCTGGGTGTAGTAGGAGGTAAGGATGTCCACAAGTCCCATCATCTCCTGCTGCAGGGAGTTGACTTTGGGGTCTGGGTGCCTTAGAGGTTTACCCTCCTCTCCTGACTCACGGTCTTCACACAAACACTCCCACTGCTGATCCAGGAGTCTCTTGATCTTGTTTATGTGGTGAATGACCATTGCTGTATCTATACCGTCACCTTCCACAGATACTAGTGGGCTCCTTTCAGTAGAATCGACGACAGAGTCTTGTTGTCGACTTCTTTGTCCATTTGTGGTAAGAGTCCTTGTACTGATGAATGCATCTGGACTTCTTGACACTTTATTATATAGTTCAGCGGATCCCACCACCGTCTCATCTCCATCCTGGTCTACCACCACTCTCTCTGCACGGACCCACACACCAGGATTCGTAGTAAGGTGCTCAATCTTCTCATCTTTCCTTCTGCTCTCGTCCTGCTGCTCCCTCAGCAGCCCTAAGGCCCTCTGGAGATCCATGCCAGTCTCATGGAGCTTCTGCTCCAGCACAGCTACCTTAGCCTGCAGGGACGTCACTGTCAGCAGCTCATCCAGATCTGTACTAGTCCTCCACTCGTGTGTTGGATTAGAGTCTTCCTGAGTGACGCCCTGATTTCGAGGAAACATGATATGACTTTCATGTCGAGGCCTTTTGATGTCCACTGTGCCGTAGTGGGACGAGGTGTAAGGGTCCGTGTTTCCATTCATTGAGTGGGGTGTGGTATGTGGATTCAGGCCCAGACGGAGCCTTTCTCTTTCCTCCTGGAGGATGCAGATGTGCGCCCTGAGTTCTGGAATCACCCTCATCTCCATCTCCAGCTCCCCCACACGTTCGAGGGCCTCTGTCAGGCGCCTCAACAGCCCTGAGCAGTCCTGGGGTCGAGGGCTGCCTGAGGAGTAGAAGACGTCTTCACAGGAGGTGTTTCTTCCTTCAAGGTGATCCCTCGAACTTCGGAGGCTGCCGGGGTCGTCCGTGGATTCTGATCCCTGTCTCAGCAGTACTGTGAGTGGCAGACTGGAGGCACGGAGGAGATGAGGCCTGATGTGCTCACCCAAAGGTTGCTCATCAAACTCCTTGATTCTGACCTCCATCTCAGTCAGGGTTTTGAGCCCTGTGGGAGAAAGTGGCGGCCTGTGATCATTTGCCCAGGAAGTGTAGCCATGATGATGGGCATCTGACAGTCGGGACCTGGGGCCAAGAGCTCCAGTAGATCCCCAGGGGCTCGGGCGATAGCCACTACCAGAAGGGTTGAGGTTCCTGGGCAGAGTGCTTGCTCGTGGGCCCTTGCTTCGGCGCTGGATGGGGACTCTCTTGATTGTATTGCCTTTCTCTATGTCATCTACATATTTCAGGAAGTCCAGGTCAAGTCGGAAGCCATAAGGAGTTTCCACTGAGTATATGGGCTTCCCTTTAATTCCGTTCTCTGCTGTTTTATGAGGCATGACATTTGCTGACAACATTAAAACAATAATTTAGTATCCATCGCAAATAAACGTCTGATTTAGTTAAATGATGTCATCTTAGGAACTTATTTTTTTTTACCGTTTTGTCCTTCCATCATTTTGGTAATCTTCAGTTGTCCAAACAATTTGTTGTCACATTATCTGGTTGGAGCTTTGGTATCTGACAAAACAAGCAAGATAAAATCAAATACTAGGTTGAATTGGGAACAGGAACACATGAAAAACATGTTAGGGCATTTTTACAAGAAGCAGAAGTGGTTATTGTGAGGTTAGCTAATAAAATAATGAACACATTCATGATTTCTGAGAGGGAAAACGGATGAATTTTGGCTCTGACATTCACTTGAGGTTTAGCTGTGGTATTTTTGGTGGGAGACTCAATCTTAATTTTATGACCAGATGGAAGATCGATCTAAACGGCAGTAGTCCTTTTTTGTACTCCCGCATGGAGCGCAAAGCACAAAACACAAACATTCAATTACACTCAAGTGCTTTCTCTCTCTTCTTCCCTCTCATTCTCTTCTTGTCCCAAAGACTTCGGTTTTTCTCACACTCTCACTTCTTCAATTCTTCCATGCATCAGGCTGCTATTATTCAACAGTGGCAGGCCTGATGTTCACTTGATTACAGCCTTGCCATTCAGGACGAGAGCTGAAAATAGCTTGAGACTGTGTAGCCCAACAGCTATGGCCAGCGGAGCAAAATGTACTCCTACAGACAAACATTGTTGTGACTCACTACTTTCCTCCCTTCCTGCTTTCCCTGTGCCTCCCACTTGGTCTACAGTCTTCTGTCAGATCCTTGGTTTACTTTTACTGAACTGTCTCTGACTGTAACTTCAAGTATTTGTACTTTGCATGATTTTTACAGTGCAAGGCTCCACTGCCCTCTGATTCTTCTGACTCTCGCTTCTTCTTCTCTCTATATAGTCTATGTGAGTAGTCTATACTCTCTGTAGTCACTGCTTCCCTTACCTCCTTCTCTCAGTGTGTCTCCCTTCCACCCTCATCTCTTCCCTCCTCCTCCTCCTTCTCCCATGTTCCCCTCCCCTCTCCTGACCACCAGCCTCTGTGGCAGCTCGCTGTCCTCTCGAGGCACCACAGCCACCGAGCCGCAGCCCCAAACAATGTCAGCTATGCAGTAAACAGACAAACACCACCGAATGGCCCTGCTGGGAATTTTGACCTCCTTCATTCACACACACTCTCTGATGGCCAGCAGTAAACAGCAACAAATCTGCTATAAATAGATATGGATGTGCACATTTTCACAAGCTAAGCCATAAACGCTGAGGTAGATACATGTATACTTCAAGTCAGACACATGCTGCAAATGTACATGCATACATACAGGTCCATATCATGTCTGGTGCTCAGTGTGTTGGCCTCTCTAGTTTCCATGTGGGTGGAGTTTAACATACAGGATGTAATTTTTGTAATATGAAAATATTACAAAAAAAAATTAAGGTAATTCCAAGAAAGTATGTGAGAATAAAGCTAGAATGGCATGGTACCATATGGCTCTGTACTGTATGACAATTTCTGGTACTGTTGCCACTGTGATTCCTGAGTTTTGTTATCGATCTAAAAGAATACTTTTTCGATACCTTACATTTAGAAATAAAAGCTTGTTTCTCCACACAACACTTTTTCTTTAAAGCAAAGGAAGTCAAAATTCTCAAATGTGTTCTAAACACAAGACCAAGAACTTGGACTAATAATATGCATTCTAAAACTGTGAAAACTACAAGTTAAATCCAAAAGGTTCTGATTAACGAATAATTAAAGAAGAACATGGATCTGAGTAACATCTGAGACCAGATTTCGGCACTCGACAGTTTTCAAAACTTGATGGTTGGGACGTATTTCTGTTGGTACCAAAAAGTATTGATTCTGATACCCAGCTGCAGTTACCATACACCCTCTGTATTGACCTGATATGGGAAACCCAAGCTATCTGGTAAAAATCCCCCCAAAACATTGAAAGTGGATTATTTCTTAATCTGGTATCTGGTATGTATCATTCTTCTCACTGTATGTTCTGTTGCCCTTAGAGAAACCCAATACACGTGTTAAACATTGAAACCAATACAGTATATAGCCTATGTTGTTGTGCCAGTGGGGTTCTATGATGGTGAGAGGAATCTTTCAGCACAAGTCTAAGATTAGCCTATACATGTGGCGGTAAAGCTAAAGTACATGTCAAGGGAGGAGACCCAGACATGTCTTAATTTGAAAAAATAATAGAAGATCATTCAGTTGAACATCCTCCAGGTAGACAGACGAACTCAATGGGCAGAAAGATAAATCATTTTGCTGTGAAATATCTAGAGCTAGTGAGGCGTTAAGATTACCAAAAGAGCCTGATGGTGACTACATGCAGAGGCTGTACTGACTCTGTCAATCAGCACTGTACAGCAGAGCACCTGTTCCTGCAGACATCTCAGTCAGTCTCACTCACGCTCAGTCATCAAGTCGAGAATGCAGGCTGCAGTTCAACAGAATAGAAGCCCTTTCAGGAAATTCTTTAACAGTTGTGCTTTAAAGTAAAAAAATAATCAGTTTCATGTCATCTCAAGATTAGACGTCTACCTTCTAAAGTACTCCTACGAAATGAGTGGTTGCACAAAATGTAATCATCATCATCTGTATGCTAAATAAACTACAGTCGACAGGCAGTCAGCTTAGCTTAGCACAAAGACTGGAGGCAGTGGGAAACAGCTAGCCTGGCTCCAGGACACAACCGCCTGTAAAACTAACAACTATACGGCCTTTTTTGCACTGTTTAAACAAATTAGATACAAAATGCTAATTGGCCATTTGGAAACAGAAATGTCATTTTTTAGACTATTTATTGCCTACTCATTTTAACACACAAAGTTAAATCCAAACTAAAGTAGCCAACACGTTTTTTCTAACCAGGTTACCACAGAGGAAACAATATAGCAGAGTTAGGGTTAGGCAATTCCCAAGAGTCATGGCCTAACTCTCTCCACATTTCTGTGGCACAGGTTTTAATTGTGTATGCTTGGAGCAGTAGGCCCATCTCACAGGAAACCCAAGAAATGAAACGTAAAATATTTGCCTTACCCCAAACAGGCCCCAGCCAAACAGTACTGCGCAGCGCTACAGTACTGCTTCCTCTGCACACATCAAACTCCATCCAAAGTCAAGCATCAGAGCGAGTTTACATTTTTTCTTGAGTCTTTAAAATCAAGGTTTCCTTTGTATCCAGCTAAAGCTCTTGTTGTATTTCAGTTTAGGAAATGTCACAGCTTTTTAAGCATCCATTTTTTTTTATTTGAGTTCTTTTCATCCTTGTGTTCCCACAACAGCTGCTCTCCTCCTCTGAGTAAATGTGTCCCTTCTCACACAGATCTTTTAGACTTCTTGCATCAGCACAAACCTCATAATCACAACATCTCCATCCACAGCATTCTTTACCAATGCCACAAATTAAATATGAACTCATGACACAGCAAGAGGGGTGACCTCCCTATGAAATAATGATGAATACTTGAACCTCAGATAAGGACAAAAAGATCATTTTAGATTTCAAATTTAAGTCTGTAGCATCTGGTTTAGTCACTGTTGGCACCAGAAAAGATATGTTGCAGTGCTCATTTTTAGCCACGCAAGCAGCAGGATGGCAATGTCAGTTGGTCAGTCTGCTACTTTGGTCGAGTCCAGATTGAAAATGACTCTAGACTCTGACATTTTGTACAGACATTCATGGTTGCCAGAGGATGAATCCTATTGACTTTGCTCTAGTGTCACCCTGAGGTTGAAATGTGTTGTTTTGAGTGCAATGTCTTGAAAAACATAGGATGGATTGCCGTTGAAATTTGGTACAGCTATTCATGTCCCCCTCAAGATGAAATTCATCTAGCACCATCATTAAGTCAAAAAATCAGTATGTCCAAGACTTTGGTTTATGACTAAATGCAAAACTAACACATTCCCATCAGCCGTACTTTGTGTTTGGTGCCAAATGTTTTCCAATTCAAATAGCTTTATTGGCACGATCATAATAACGAAATACAGTATTGCCAAATTAGCAAATGTTAGCGTGCTAACACCTTAATCTAAGACGTGGACATATTAAAGATAATACCGGCTAAAATTGTATTCCTGTTACCATGTTAATGTTAGCATTTAGCCAAGTGCAGCCTCATAGAGCCACTACAGTCTTTCACAGCTTATGGATTTACATACATTCTTTTATGTTTTTTGTTTTCATGGTTTCACGTGGGGTGAACTTGCAGAGCTGTCAATTTGGATACTCACATTTTCCCAGCCACCCACCCATTTGTACTCTGTGTTTGGACAGAACCACTTTTGACATTTTGATAATGTGTGGATGCCTGACTTCTCAAATTTGGGACAATGAATGTAATCTTGAACTTGAGACCTTGCAGGGAGATTTAACAACTATGTAACAGAGCTCTCCCCATGCACTTTGCCCATCTCTGAGTTTCTAACTCCGTCTTTCTCAGCGCTTGTCCATCTGTCTGTAGAGTAAGTAGATCTACATGTTTCCTTGTCTATGTTCTGTTCCCGGAAAAAATCATTCCTCTCACTTACGTTTTGGCTGTACAGACCGCACTTTTTTCCAGCGCATAACTCTAAACCTTGTCTTATGTTCAGAGTTGATTTAGAAACCAAAGCCAACTGTTTGGACTCCACCTCCCTTTCCCCTCCTGCTCTATCTGTCTCTTCTTTTTTCTGTCAAACTCACATTTTTCACTCACTGTCTCCTATAAATCCCTCAAGTCCTGTGATCTTTTTTCAGTTTGTATGTTTTTGTCTTGAGAAGTTAGACCACTGGAGCTGTCCTGGTCGTAGTCCAACGGCAACAGGGTCAGGGTTGTTGTGTTGCATCTAAGCCTCATTGTGTGGTATGTGGAGTCAAAGCTCATAGGATGAAACAGCTGCCAGGGGCTTCACGCAAGGAAGAAAGCTGTGGTATGTTAACATGACATGGTTAAAATAGAAAGTGTGCTGCCTTGCGTGCGTATGTTCACGTGTACTTGTGTGTTTGTGTTGGTTCCAGTGCATTTGTGTAAATATAGATAAAATTTACATATAATTCAAAATGTAATCTTTAAAAGGCAAAGTTATTCTCCTGAAAGTCTGATTAGTATTCAGCAGCGGCCCAGAGGACCACTCCACACAATTTGTTAAATCACTTTAGAGTCAAAAGCTTTTCTGACCCTGAATTTAGATCAGCCAGTTACGGATCGAAGACTTTCAAGGTCAGGATTCAGCATCTCAGCTTTGATTAACTATCCAATCCAACAGTCCTCCACTGGCTGAGAGATACGAGATAAATATTAAACCAGAGCTTACCTTGTGACATGTGTTCAGCAGTTTCCTCCACTTTGTCTTGCTGATGTGAGGGCGTGTTTGTCAGACAGTCCACTACAGTCTGCTCTCAGCTCAGTTCAGCCTGTCTGCCTGTCTCCTCAGAAGGCAGGGAGGTGCTGTCAGGGAGAGTGGCATGCCGCGGCTGTTTGGTACATGCCAATGTGCAGCCCCCTGCCATAACAGAAGCTGGGTTTGCTTGTGTGTAAAAAAGAGAGCACGGAGCAGGGAGGGGCTTGCGAACATGCCTTCCTACGGCACCTCCTGTCCAAGGAGACTGACAAGTGGGAGGCTAGACATACAGAACCCCACCCACTTCTTCAATCACAGCAGCCAATAGGAGTTCAGAGGTGCAGCCAACTGGGAAAAACAGCAGCTCTTCTGGGACCCCGGTGACAACCTGTCAAAATATGGAGCATCTGGTGTGGAGTAAGAGAAAGTACCAGAGTCACCTTACTGTGTACCGTCCATTATCATCTCAGATAACATCAGTGACCACGCAGTGCCTCATAGACCTCCCTCTTTCAGAATGTGTAACCCTACCCAGTGTTATGTGGTTTCTGTCCTCTAAAAGCTGAGCAGAGGGCTTGGTGCCATCCATGGGGGTTCATTCTCTCCCTGCATACTGCTCATTCTTCATGGATCCTCATTCAACCCATACCCAGCATCTACCTTTTGGGGGTTAGCGTCATGCCAGGAAAGCCTTTCCTCTGCTCTTTATAAGGGCAGTGGACAATAAGAAACAACTGTCTGGTCTGATTGCCTGTCCTTTTTATCACCAAATTTTTCGTAAGAAAGTGGTCATTTCTTTTATAGCCATGCTAGCGGCATGCATCTAGAGGTGGCAATGTCGTTCTGTTGGTCTGTCCACTGCTTTGATCCAGACTGAAATATCTCACCAACTATTAGATGAATTGCTGTAAAATCATGTACAGACATTCATGGTCCCCAGAGAATAAAGCCTCCAGACCCAAGCGATCTCCCAGCGTTTCCTTAAGCTAAGTTTTTATTTATTCAGTGAATTTACCAGATGAATTTATGCAAAATTCTGTACAAACATTCATGGTTTCCAGAGGATGAATCATATTGACTTTTCATCTAGCTCCACCATGAGGTTAACATTTTTGGTTCTTAGTGAATAGATTATTGGATTGGACTATTGGATGGATTGCTACAAAATTTTGTCCAGACCTTAATGCCAACTGCAGGATAAATATAATGTAATGAATGTAGTAACTTTGGTGATCCCTTAACTTTTCATCTAGTCGCCTAGTCCGGTCAAAGTTTTAATTTGCCCAATACTTTGATTTATGACCAAATACCTGCAACACATGACATTCCCATCTGCCTCAGGCAAATTTTTTGGTTTAGTGCTAATGATCAAATGTTAGCATGCTAACTTCATTACACCTGCTAAACATCAGCACTGACATTGTGAGCATGTTATCACGCTAACTTTAACATTTGCTTCAAAGCACTCCCAGTACAGCCTCAAAGAACCTCTAGCATGGCTGTAGATTCTTGTTCTCTGATTCTCTTTCTTTCTTTCTTTCTGTTTATTTTATGCTTTATGATCACAGTTCATATCTCTTTCTTTACTCTCTTTCTCTTTTCGTCGTGTCCATGCTTGTGTTTTGGTGCAACTGGCTCAGTTCGTCTCCTCGGGCCAAGAGGAATGTTTTTCCCATCACATATAGCTCACAGTATGTACCTTACAGTGATAAACCGTTTATCACATTCTCCGACTAGTAGCGGCCAACTTGAGCCTAACTTGAAAATAAAAAACTGTGGCAATCTTGATGAAAGTGTAAGACAGGATGAGGGTAGAGAGCCACTCACTCAGCTGCAACCACCGCCTTGTGCCCCACCATGGATGGAAAAGGAATTAGCAAGAATTAGCAAGAAATACTCCTTTTCCATTACCCAAGCAGACAACTGACTCCGAGAGGGATTGTGGTTTGACTTGAGGAAAAGAGAGAGAGAAAAAACTTTTTTGGACGTCTTTATTGGACCAAATGACTGCTGACGGGGACTGACCGCATACTGCAGAGAACTTGGCCAAAAGGCAAAAACAGCAGTTTCAGAGAAAGATTTACAGTTGCATCACATTTGAGGAGAAATGTGAGCTATAAATTTACTTTTTAATACACTTAAATATTAGTGGAGAGATGAGTTGTTAATTTTTAACTTACTTAATTAACTTAATTATTACAAATATACGTTTTGGGCCCACAAAGTGAAATGCATAAGGCACGAGGCTTGTCAGCTGCAGGGTTGACTGTTATTACTTGTGGAAGCTGCCTCCTGGTGGAAAGTATAGCTGGAGGTAATTTAAACACAGCCAAAGGCAGGTCCTCTTTTTAGCAAAAATGGGATGTTTTTGGAGGTTGCCAAGTGTTCACTGAAGTTTCATGTCAATGAATCCTCAGCGTTAACCAATAATTTAAGCCAGTCAATATCAATTTCTCAATGACCTTTTGAGGACAAATGAAATGACACAAAGCACATGGAAACATTTAAAGTTCACTCCACCTAATGGTCTGTCACAGCCGACATCTTCCCCATTTGATGTCTGTTATGTAACTGCTGCTTGTGGTCAGGGGAGTTACAGGTTGTGCTGTAGCTGCATTGGCCAACTGAAACAGTGTAAGTAGTCATGCAATAGTGACCTATGACTCAAGACCGTCCTTTTGACCAGAAGGCCACAGACACATAACAACTGAGGATATTTATTTACAGAGATACAGAAGTCTTAATTAAAGCAGCTGGAATTTGAATCTATAGCTGCCAGTTGTAGATGATAGGTAATTCATTTTTACTGTAAAAGCTTACATTAAGGCTGAGGCTACAATAAGTAGGATATACAAATGTACAAATAAATTTTTAAAACTCACAATTAAGCAGAAAGAGCAAGGCTACAGTAAATGTGGATTGACCACAAATATGCAGCTGCACAAAAATCTATTTGGCTTTGGCAGTTTGAAAAACCAAGTAAACAGTCTGTGTGTATAGAAGATAAATCGTATTATGAAATAATTTGAACTGTTATCTATTTTTTAGCAGCAGCCAACAGACAAAACTGAGAAAGCAGTTACTGAAAAACTGTTACTGTAACAACTAAACCTGGTCATGTTGCTGCATTTGTCTATTTAGGCTGATAAAAACCTGCAGAAGAACTAAATCATATTTAGTACAATATTTAGAGAGAGACACAGAGAGAAAAATGCATGTGCATTGTCATCTGTTCTAAATATCACTCTCATTATATTGTTGTAATTGAGGGAGGAGGACAATTGTATAGAGAAATGGTTCCATATTAGAAGCAAATGACTTATGGATCCATCCAAAGTGAACAATGTGCTTAAATGTTGCAGAGGACTTCCCCCAGCACGCTCCAACAGGAGCCGTTCAGGCAGGAAGCATTGTGCAGTCTGATAGCTGTTGGCAGAAAACAACACCTCGGGTGCATTAATTTTGCCCCTGAGGTAGATGAAGCGAGCTTCCTCTACTCTCTGCAGCTGCATCAGATCACCATACAGAGTTTAACAATCCCAGGGTTTGGACAAAATAAACCTGTGGGAAATGTATATTTTTGTAAAATACATTTGGAGCTCCTTCAGTGCTCCTGAAAATAGATTATGTATGGCATACTAAAATTCAACAGTCATCTTGGCAACTCTCTAATTGCTCTAAATATAATTTGGGGACCCCCCAAAAGTATAGATAATATCAGATAAGATTGATTTAGAGAAATTACATTTAAAATTTATATTCATAACAATACCTCTGGCTGTATAAGTGAATTTTGCAAATATTTCTGCAAAAGAAATCCAGACATCCAGTAGTGTAACTCTGGCAGCTATGATGTGTGTAGTATATAAAATATATAAGTATAGGTATATAGTTGTAAGTATGAATAATAAATATAATATACAATAATATATTGAAGTATGTAGTGTAGTATATGATAAAAGCAGTATACATAAGAAAATAAATATATATAATAGAAATGGAAAGACTATCAATACAGTAGTAATGTAGTATTATATTGTAAATATAATATGTAAAATAGTTTCTATGAAAATGTCTGCAACTTATTATTTATTCACTGATCTACTGTAAAGGGAACTACAAAACATAACCTCATTATACAACCCTGTGTTGAAAAATGATCAATAAATCTATCTTGTATCTTATAATATAGTGATATAAGTAATATAACGCACTGTGATATAGTGTTGGGTATGTTACGTTATGCTACCTATACTACTACTCCCATGGTAATAATAGCAATATATAATTGAGGGATCAATTGTGAAACGCTGATGTAAAGAGTGTAGGAGGAGTTATTTAGGATGGAGTTCATTGTCATCCTCATCCCCACCTCTGGAGTCACCCTGCAATAGAGTCACACATTTGATAACATTTGGGGGATAAATCTGCATGTCTAGTGTTAAGAGTGACAGAAAGTGAGACAGTACAGTTCCCTGTTCACTCCTGCACTAGTTTGCAGCATGTGGGACAGACACACCACTCTCTGGAGGCAGACAAACTGCAAAAAAAACCCAGGGCATTGACACTGACCTTCTTCCTGAGCAGGAGAGGCTGGAGGCGATGGAAGCGGTAGAGAGGTGAAAAAATTGCAACAGATACACATTGCTAATCATGCTCCTAGGCCTCTTCCTATGTTTGGGTTACACAGTTCATCGAAGGGAGACCATGGAGTCCATCATCAGGGGTTCGATGCTCTGTAGGACCATACAGTAGCTCTTTGGCATGTTTTTGTATTTGCAATATGAGCTCAATGTTCAACCTCCAAACCTTGAACACATAGAGAGCATCATTGTCACTGGCTCATTCCCCTTCCTTTGTTTGTCACACACACCACCTTGTACCCCCCCCCTGGCCCCTTTATACTGTACTGTACATCCCTGACTCTTTGAAGCCTGAACGCGGCTGCTCTGATGTTTCATAAACCTGGGCCACTGTGCACCCATACATTTTACCTTCCAGCGAGCAAGGCCCCTTGCTGAAGTCAGCGTTGTGGACTGTGTTTACTGTGTACACACTGTGGGGCTCATGCAACCCTGCTCTCATATGGGTAGTTAACATTTAACAGAGGAGAACACGGGACATCACATTATGTAAATAGCTGATTATATTTCATCTCTTGCAAGGGCGTGTGCACCACAATTCAGACACTTGTTGACTTGCATTGTGTGTGTGTGTGTGTGTGTGTGTGTGGAGTGAAAGGTAAAGGAGTAGTGTTGCAGAAATACAGGTCAAACTTTCCTGGAGGTTATCAAATTTAATGGTTTTTCACAGCAGGGAGGTAAAGCAAAGACTCTTTTTATCAACAAGAGGAAACATGTTGAGTCAGGTAGGTTTTTCTTTAGAATTAAACAGGAAACACAAACAGCTATTTGTTCCCTACTGGTATTACATGCATCTATACTTGCATAGCATCTATACATAGAAACTACTGGATAAAAAAAAAAGATATTAAATATTATTAAACCATGAACTTGTAAGTCATGTTTCTCAGTCGATCCTATATGCGAACTGAGTCATATTCCTGTTTAAAAATAAACCAGCCATGGCCTCAGCACAGGTAACTTCAGGTCAGTTGAAAACACTATGTCATACTGTCCTGGCTCAGAGGAAAACATCTTTAGACGGAGTCAGTACAAATGAATATGCATTTGTTATTTTTTTAGCTGTGGCTTATCATTGCTGCAGTGGCAAGCAGATGACAAATGAAGTGACTCTTCTCTAAGTAAAGTCAACCAGGTGGTTTTAAGTTTAAAAATTCAGAGTTGGGTTGAGCATATTTACTTCAGAAAAACTCAGCAGTACTGCCTGATACATTTTACAACATACAAGTATTTCATCAAATCATTTCCTTGTTCGGTTGATGAAGTTTGATTGTTGACTAAAAATTTGAACGGATGATAATAACTAACCATTGAAATTTGAATTTAGCTGAATTTAAGCGACTTTCAATAGTCCGCTCAGCAGGAGGAAACTACATCATCCATGCACATATTGATCAGATGTTAAGGTTAATCATTGATCTGATTCCAGACAGTGTATAAACATCAGGATCCTCACTCAGCGGGTCTTCGTCCTGTCACAGTGGAGGGAGAGGGCTGCTACACAACTGGAACAGGAACACGACAACAACATGGGAATTACACCAATTCCCTTGTTTCTCCTGGCTGCTGCCTGTGTCCCTATCCTCTGTGGCCAAGAGGAGCAGCCTTTCCTCCAGCCCGATGCCCCGGTTGAAACCCGTTCCCGCTTTGCTGCTCTGGATGATGTGCGTCTTCTGGCGAACGGCCTCCTCCAGCTGGGTCAGAGCCTGCGGGAGTTTGTGCAGAAGACAAAGGGACAGATAAACGACATCCTCCAGAAGCTCAACATTTTTGACCGCTCGTTTTACCAGCTGTCAGTGCTTGCCAGTGAAATAAAAGAGGAGGAAGAGGAGCTGAAGAAGACCGCCGTGGTACTGAAGGCCAACAGTGAAGAGATCAAGGACCTGTCTGTTGAGATCAGCTCCAAAGTGGACAGCATCCTGCAGGAGAAGAGTCGTCTGAAGAACAAGGTGGAAGGCCTGGAGGAGAAGCTGAGCAGCCTGTCACACGGCCTGGTGATGAGCGAACAAGTGGCAGAGATCAATGGCCTTAGGGTGAGTCATCTGCTCTTAGAAAGGAAACCTGCACTTGGATTTTTTTTCTTGTTCCCGAGGTTGAAATACCTCTGAAAGGTCATTTAGACCATGCAATACTGAACCCTAAAACCTTAAAACCTTGACACATGAACTCCTTCTGAGTGGGATGGCAACTTTTCATGCGTTTTCTGCAGAGGAAGAAATTAGAACAGAAAAGAATGTACTTTTTGAAGCCAACACTAATCTCCATTAGGCTACTCGTTTTATACTTAGATTGTAAATGTCATATGGTCCTTTGTTAAATATAGATGGAGAACGGGTTGCCAGGGTATGCTATGTGATTACTCAATGACACTATTCAGTAAGAAGTAGTATGTATTTTTATCCTTAACAATGCTTTGTTTTGCATTTGTTCTCCCAATGTATGACTGCTATTATACGGACTCAGAGTATTATGAATAATATTAACAATTAACTAACACCATTCTTTAGCAGCTCCCATGATTCCAACTTTCTTCCCTGATCAGGAGTTGATCCACAGCCAGGAGCAGAGCATCACAGAGCTGCTGAAGGCTGTGAGGGAGCAGAGCGACCAGCTCAACCACCAGAGGGTTAAGATCAGGATTCTGGAGGACAAGGTAAATGTTAGGGACTGTAGGAAAATGTTTAGGGGTAAAGAGGGGGTTAAAGAAAGTGGGAGGTTTTTTTTTTTCTAGTGGAATCTGGGGTTCGGGGGAAAATATTACGGAAGTTCATTAGCAGCCACGAATCTGGTGCCTGTTCCCGATTCACTCATTCAGTGGCTGTAATATACATTTACTTAGCAGCTCATTATTCAAAAATAGAGAGTGGGTGGAATATTTACCATTTTGTTATGCCCATGTTTGAGATATTGTAGGGGGGGGTGTTGCTTTTTTTAATTAATTTAAGGAAAGGGTCCAAAGAAAATATTAATAATGCTTAGGAGGGCTTTTTTTCTAAAATTAAATAACCGCCCCCCAACAATTCTATACAGTCCCTTATTCAGTCAGAGTGGATGGGCAGTTCTACTGAAATGGGGTTTTAGTTTTGTTGCTGTGGAAAGTGTGCATTTCTCTTGAAATGTCCTAAGACTATTGTGCCTGCTTTTTGAGTTATGAGCTGTCATTATCATGGCATTGTACTGAATTACTAGAAAGAAACTTTAATGGAGTCCCAGTGCTCTACTATGTAATTTAGACTTTAAATCTTTGGAAGATAATAATCTCAGCCAGTGACTCAGTGATATAATACATTTGCATTTCCATTGGTCTTGAGAGCTCAAAAATTCATATTGTTACTGTAAAATATCTCAAAACTTTAAACTTTTGCAGAATAACAACCCGAAGTTTAGTATGTGTGGAACTGCTATATAATCCACAGTATTTCTCCAGAGTCAGTCGAAGGATCATCTGTTTCCCTAACTATTTTCCCCAGCTTACAGCCAGCACATTGACCCAAGAAACCGCTGAGAGGGTGTCTGAAATCTTCAACAGTGAAGCACCAACACTCACCCCTTATCTGACCTCAAGCTCTACCAGTACTACCGAAATGATGAGTAAGATGGATAATAAAACATGAGGAAATGTTGAGTATCTTTTATTTGCCATACAATCAGCAAGCACAAAGGTTATACTTTCAATCTTACTGTGTCAATGCTCATGATTTAACTATGTGTCTATACAATTTCCAGCAATTTTCTGCTTCACATTCATACAGTTTTATAAAGTTAGAGCAGGTAGCTGCCCGGTAAAAGGTACATTCACAGTTTCCGCACTTGCTGAGCAATCAATGATCCTGCACACATTTTTCCCGCTAATGCTTCTGATATAAACTGTGAAGTGTACTTCTCTGCTCCAGATTACCACTTTGCAGCTAATCTTTATTCAGGGCCGTTTCAAGTTTGACATGAGGTTTGGGGTATTTTTTTAAACAGATCTGCCATCAGACTGCAGTGAGCTGTTCAACAGAGGACAACGAGCCAGTGGCGTCTATGCCATCAGACCCAACGGAACAGAGCCCTTCATGGCCTTTTGTGACATGAGCAAAGGTAGCGTACTGTCTCACAACAATGTTACTTTACCACAGCACAGGACAACAGGTTTTTTTTATTATTATGGATTACATTTTAATCATTGTTTAGTCTTCGTTAAGTTCAACTGTCTGTCTAACTTAAAGTTGTAATCCTTAATGTAAAGCAGATGTAGTAGCAAATGTTGGGTTTGCATTAGTAGTAACTTTTTACAGCTGTGATACAGTTTTGGGAGGGTGAACAGTAAACAGTGAGGCTGATATCAATGAGATAAAATTACCAACAGTAATGCTGGATTACATGCATGTCTTATTTAGTTTGCTGTGAATCCCTCATACATTTGAAGGCAATTTGAATCCAGAATGGGAATGGCGGACTCTATCGCTAACAATGAATACTAATATATAGCCTAGAAAGGTAATCAAAGACTGTAAATACATTCAGCTATTGCTGAAAAAATGTATACAATAAATAGTATTAAAAAGTATTTCATGAAAATCTTATGGATTATAACTTTAAATTAAGTTATCAATTTTGTTTTGTATTGTTAATAAAGTTTTCTCCATTTAGACCATGGATCAACAGTCATTCAGCGAAGGACGGATGGTTCAGTGAATTTTGATCAAATCTGGGAGAAGTATGAAAATGGGTTTGGAGATTTTCGAGGTGAGAGACACTATTCTCTTCTTGAGACTTTAAAGTGTAATTACCCGTCTATTGTTGAAAAATTCATTCTCAACTCCCAAATTCTAAATTGGTTGGCTTATATCATGATTATAACATTATAATTTTATAACGCCTGTAAGCATGCATGTTCGTGTGCATCACTTCTCACAGGTGCTTATGCCAGCTCTGAAATCTCAAAAATGTCTCTCTCGCAGGGGAGTTTTGGCTGGGTCTCAGGAAGATCCACTCTCTAATTGCTCAGGGTAACTCTGTCCTTCACATCCACCTGGAAGACTGGAAACAGGGCAGCCGCTTCATTGAATACAGATTTCACCTTAATGGTCCAGAGAGCAACTACGCCATTCACCTCACGCATTTGTCTGGAGATTTGCCCGACCCCATGAGCAACCACACAGGCATGATGTTCTCCACCAAGGACAGAGACAATGATAACCACCAGGACTCCAACTGTGCCCACAACTACACAGGTAAAGCCAATGCACATGTAGTAAACATGTTTATCCTCATGTAATGCAAACGGGGGGGATTAATGAATACTTGTCATCCAGAATCAGCTGCACAACATGTTATTTCTGTCATCTTCCAGGTGGATGGTGGTTCAATGCCTGCGGAGACACCAACCTCAATGGGAAATATTTCCACATGAGACCTAAGGGACGCTCAGAACGTAGGAGAGGGATTCAATGGAGACTGGGCCAAAAGGTTTCTTACTCCCTCAAACTCACCGAGTTCTCTGTCCACCCTGTGGCTTCCCTCAGCACCACCTCCTCCACTTCAGCTTCCTCTGAGACAGGTGTCTTTCTGTGATCCAGTACCAACATTCTACAGGGAAAATGCTCCATTAAACAATGGCCTATTCAGGAGAGACTTGGCAGTGTTTCGTGTGAGCAGCCGTGGCTAAAGAAGGCTTGGGCAGAGAGGAAGACGTTTCCGCCGAGTGTCAAGTTCCAGTAGATTAAAGACAGTCACACAGGCCACTAAATACGCTTTACAATTGTGTCCTAAACAGAGAAAGCCAAAAGAATGCTAGAATAGTCTCTAATAAGAAAGAACACCTCTGAATGTATTGGGAAATCTTAAATGTACTGAAATGCAGTTAGCATAAAATATATTTTCACTCACTGTATCTCAGAGGTCAAAGTTCATGGAGAAGAAATTAAAACATACAGCCATATACAGTATGAGCCGTTTTTATATTGGGTCACATTGACTCTGAGTATACAGCAGTGGTTCCCAACGTGGCGGGCGGGACGCCTTGAATGGGTCATGAAATACATCAAAGTCTAAGTCTTCTAACTATCATATACGACTAAGAAAACCAGCAATTATTCAGCTTTGACAGGCTGGAAGTAGGTCATTTTTGACATTGTTGGTTTAAAAAAATTACTTAAAGAATGAAGAGTCTCTGATAAGTTTTCTGTTGATCGACTAAACCATTAATCGACTAATCGTTTCAATTCATATAAATATAATGATCGGAAAATCAACCGGTGGAACTGCTCACAGCTCCCCTACATCTGTAACGAGTGACAAGGCATCCTGACTAGCTTCATTTTGATGGGTCAAAATGCAAAAAAGGTTGGGAACCACTGCTATAGATAACACTCATCTTTACATACTTTTTGATACATTATGCTATGTTTTAAGTAAATAAAAGTATGATGGTGACTTCATATGATGCTCCTATTCATTTAGGTGTGGATATCTGTAACTGAAAATAAAATGAAAACCTTTTTTTTTTTCCTCCTGATCAAACCATAACTGACAAACTCATATCATCTCCTGATATGGCACAGAATGCTCTTTCTAAATCAAAAGAAATTTGTCCCAGAGTAATGACATCCTTGTAAAAACACCAAATTCGCTTTGAAATCTTGTAAATGAATGACGAATGCGCGATCATGCTATTGCTACTAAAACTTTCAAAATGTTGCACTGGGAGGTTGTGATGTCAAACTCTTTTGTACCGTGTTGTTAAGAGCCCTTATTAAACTCTAGAGGGCAGTGTTGTTCTGTGTCATGCAGATACAGTACCTTCCACTGTGATTTGATTGTGCTGCATGTATAATTAGATATGACAAATGCGGTTTGTTTTGTAAACAGATGCTTTCTTAAAACCACATCTATATTCAGTATGCGCTTCTAATGACTCTCTGATTGCTCCTCTCACTCTCTGTTAACACACTCAGCTTGAAGAAAGGGTAATTATGAAAGTGCATCTTCGATCAGAGCCGTCATCCTTCTCTTTGCATATCATTACTCCGAGCACAGCAGCAAGGGTTCACACATGGACAAATTGCTCCCATAACACCTCAGTACTTCCACGCAGACACACCCAAACACACACACACGACTGTGCCTGCAGCCTTGACAGTGATCTCCCTGCACATGTGTGAAGGAGGGTCTTCAGTTACTCTCCCGCCCACATTAGTTTGAAAGGTTATTTTAGGCTTCAGAAGTACCACTGGAACCCTGTGCTTCCAGTGAAATAATAGGAGGAGTCAAGATTTTATCCTCCCATTCTGCCCCTGTGTACCGCTCCCCATGTCAACTGACAGGGGATTTCCCTCTAAACAACAGGGTCCCTGGCTCTCTTCGCTGTTGCCTTAGGTTGGATTCTCATTTTAAAACAATGGACAACAGTCCTCTGCAAGTGTTGACTGTCCCCACAGCGCCCTACCCCGACCAGAGACCCGGCACCAGTGGCCTGAGGAAAAAGGTCTATGTATTCCAGTCCAGGAGGAACTACCTTCACAACTTCATCCAGAGTATCTTCTCCTCCATTGACCTACGTGACCGCCAGGGATCAACAGTGGTGGTGGGGGGAGACGGTCGCTTCTTCAACCAAACGGCTATTGAGGTCATTGTGCAGATGGCAGCTGCCAACGGGGTCAGTGTCACCACGCGCGCGTGTGTGTGTGTGTGTTTGTTTGTGTGTGCATGCTGGAAAGTGTTTGTTTGTGAAAACGTGTGGGTGGGTGGGTGTGTGCTAGCATGTATTCCAGTGTCGCCTGTCCCCATCACCTGTTATTATCCCTTTGTTGTCATTCGTTGACCCTGCCTCATTAGTATTTAGATGTAGCTTTTGACAGGTGGTTGTTTTTGAGGGCAAAAACAGTAGTAAATCTAATAACATTTAAATAATAAATAATAATGATAGTAAATGATGTATGATAGAGCAGACATTAACAAGTTAAAGGTATAAGTTGTAATCCAAATGTTCAATCAATTTAAAAGACAAAATATTACGTAAGTTGTATTGTATTGTGCGCTTACATGCAAGGAAGTCTTGGTGTGCATACATTCTTTGTTAGTCTTTTGTTGCGATTGAATGGTATGGAAAAGTCTGACAAAGCAATCCCAAACTCAAGGTCCAGCCATATTAGACAGTCCTAAAGCACAAGTAGTACAAGTCCTAGAGGTGCTATGGATGATATCATAAGAGTTGGGTTTGTTTTTTCAAGCTACGGTACTACTTTATTTCCAAGGTCAAGAATGAACTTTCATGCTTGAGGAAAAGTTGTGTACATTTTTGGTCCAGACTGAAATATCTCAACAACTATTGGAGGGACTGCCATGAAATTAGGTACATTCATGTCCCCCTCAGGATGAATTTTTAATAAATCAACACTATTCACCTAGGGCCATCATCAAGTCAAGAATTGATTTTGTCCGATACTTTGGTTTGCTACTAAATGTACACAAACCTGATCCCATCAACCTCAACTGTACATTGTGTTTAGTGCTGATTAGCAGTTAAACTAATATGGGGAACATGGAACATAGTAAACGTTGAATGCTAACGTCAGCACATTAATACTTTCATTATGAGAATGTCAGCATGCCGACGTTAGCATTTAGCTCGAACCACCGCTGTGCCTAAGCACAGGCTCACAGAGCTGCTACCATGGCTGTAGTTTTGTTTCCTTAATAACATTACAAATTATATTCATATAACATGAATATTTTAATTGACAATATAACTCAAAAAGACATTTGTAACATTTGCTTGTGGTTTTTCCTACAATATACAGTAACATTTGCTTGTAACTGTATATAATATCCTTAATATAATACAATGGAATGTCCTGTTTCATTTCAAATAAAATCTGCAGAAAAATGTAAGAAAGTTAAAACTGTAATTGTACAATACAAAATAAACTACACCATTTACACCGCTTTTAATGTTTAAAAAGCTTATTTTTTTTAAATAATACATATTTAACACCTGCTGCCTTTTTGCATTAAATATCCTGTTAAAACTGTTATTTTCCATTGTAGCATTCAGTTATAATTGCATTTAGCAATTGGCAGCCGTTTGCTGATGCTTTTATCAACTTCAAATATGATTAACCAAGTAGAAATGACCAGTTTCAGTGATTCATAAGCAATGCAAGACAGTGAGAGTAGACAGTATGATGCAATACAATACAGAATAATGGAACATAGAAAGTAAGGGATGAATGCAGCCTTTCAGCCATGAAACCAGCTAGCCGCGGCTCTAACTGCAGCTCCTGGCTACTCTGCTGTCTTCAAATAGAAATATATATAACCTGTTTTGTTTTCTTTCCCCTTGTCAGCAGCTGTAATGAGCCTTGCTGTGGTCCTCAGGTTTAAATTACATAAGCTTTGAGCTCCTGCTGCTTTCTCGGTCAGATGGTATACTTAGAGGGATTTAAAATACACTTACACATGATTGAACTTGCTGTTGATGTGCCGTAACTGAAGAAGCATGCCACGACCAAACCTGATATTCAGTGGCATTCCCTCCCCTCCCCCACTCAGATAAGTTAAGATACACACTCATGCCAGCCAACTCACACACACACACGTATGTGACATTTCCTCAGGTGGGTCGTCTGATCATTGGACACCACGGGATAATGTCCACACCGGCCATCTCCTGTGTGATCAGGAAATACAAAGCCATCGGTGGCATCATCCTCACAGCCAGTCACAACCCTGGTGGACCTGATGGAGACTTTGGCATTAATTTCAGTACTGCAAATGGAGGTAGGGTAACTGGAGAGGAGGAAGCATGCAGGGGCATCAGCCAAGTGAAAAATGGTGTTACGAGAGAAGTCAAATAGACATTTAACAAGGCCTCAGCTATGTGGCACCGACACAGTACTGAGATGAAGTTTTGAGACTTTGTCTGGACATAAAATCTGGGACAAAGTTCAAGCACATCTGCATGTTTTTACCCATAAATGTCCCAAATAACCCTGAATATTAACGCCAGTTTACTGAACGTGTATTGCTGTGGTTCTATAGTACACCACTACATACAATTTATGGCACGTAATATCAGAGCCTTTGCACTGCATTCAGGCCCAGCCAAGGAGGCTGTCACAAACAACATCTTTCAGATCAGCAGGACCATCGAGGAGTTTACCATCTGCCCCGAACTGCAAGTGGATCTGACAACCCTGGGCAAACAGACGTTTGATCTCGAGAACAAGTTCAAACCCTTCACAGGTGAAGTGCAGCATTATTCTGTCACCCGTCACTTCAAGTTAGGAGAAGATAGAGGCAATGAGAAAAAAAAAAGGGATATGTGTAATAAGAAGTGAAATCTTTCCCTGACGATGTTATTTTACTGCTACATTTATTAAAAAAGAATATTGTAAAATCATATGACGCATTTTGTCCAGACAGCTAAGATTCAATCTTCATATTACTGATGACATGTGAATCCATAGACTGAAAATACAACTTTATTTCCGATTTGTGGTTGTGTCCAGTGGAAATTGTGGACGCTGTGGAATCCTACGCTAACTTGTTGAGGAACATCTTTGACTTTGCTGCTCTGAAGGAGCTTCTGTCTGGAGAAAACCACATCAAGATAAGACTAGATGCCATGCATGGAGGTGAGAGAACATTTACCAAGTGCATGTAATCTCATCAATATATTCTCTGTTACTCTGAAAACAAATGATTAGCATGTCAAAACATGCTAGTTTGGCTTTGCTTTTTGCAAATTTTTAATTCTGTTGGTTAGAAGAGCGTTAAGCACTGTACTAATGAGTGTTTTCTCCTTACTGTAGACCTCTCCGTAAACATACAGTATAAGCAGTGCAAATGTCCTGGGCTTTTTAATGCATGTCAACTGTCAATTCTCTTTGTTCCCTCTGTTCCTCTCATCTTTTAACTATCTAATATACGTAGAAACAATTTTGCTTGAGTAAAAATATTAATAAAGTATCACTAAAAGTACTGTTATGCAGAAAAACGGCCACTGAGTGGCATTATATTATTGGATTGTTATTACTGATGTTATCGTGTGTAACTAAGTAACTGTAAATTAGTGATCTGAAAAGAAACTATTAACTACTGCCATCTTATCAATGTAGTGGGTTAAAAAGTACACTATTTCCCTCCAAAATGTAGTGGAGTATAAAATGAAAACTCCAGTAAAGTACCTTAAAACTGTACTTAAGTGCAATATTTGAGTAAATGTATTTAGTTTTTTTAATTTTCCACCACTCCACGCAGTGTGTTTGGATTCTTGGAGTCCAGTCTCAGTATGACCTGTTTTTTGTAACTTGTAACTAAGTCATAGGTTCTCAAAATAAAAACATGTTCATGATGTCCACGTTCCTTAAATGTTTGCGTGAGGTCAAATGTGACGGACAGGTCAATCCACCACTCTCGCCTCTCAGTCACCAAAACATCCAACTATTGCATCATGTTTTGGTTCTTCTATTGACACAAGTGCTTATCACAAGTTGCCATGATGCTGTCCAAATCCAAACCATTCACTCTATACACACCAGTAATGAAAATGAGCAGAGTGTGCCGATTTGGCAGAGAGCATTACAACCTTGTTTGAAAGTGTTGTTCTAGGCTTCGTTATAACATTGACGAGGTGACATGGGCTTATAGGAACTGTTGACGTTGGAACAATTCATAATGATTAGGTTGATAAAGCTATTTAGAGCGTCCCCAAACACTGAAAGGGAAACTATTGTCCCCACATCTCCCTAGCTGCTCCTTATACACCACCACCACCACCACAACAACACAACATAAACCCCGGCACAGGAAGTGATAACACAAAAGTCATGTTTGGATTAAACAAACGAGACATAACGGGTTATTTAGAGAAATTTAATTCAGGAAGGGCAACAGAGGAGGGATCCCTCCCCCAGGACAGACAGACATGCAATACATGTCGTGTGTACAGAATAGGCTCACAACTGAAGATCATAGTATATACAATTATGATGACAGAATGTAGATTGTAAAACAAGTGAAGAGGACGGATCTAGGAGGACAAGTGAGCAGCTCCAGGTGATGCCCACTAAGTAGGATCCGAGCCACACCACCTCCTCTCGGACGTAGACACTGCATCACTGTTCCAGCAGATGGCCCGCAATCACAGATCCAGACTATGTATCCCCTGAGGCAGCAATACCTGCTGAAGAGGAGGTGACAGTCACATTTTGTTACCTTCGGGCAGAGCTAGGCTAGCTGTTTCCTATCTTTGTGCCAAGTTAACCAGCTGCTGGCTTCATATTTTTTGTAGAGATGAGAGAGTGGTATCAATCTTCTCATCTAACTCTTGGCAAGAAAGCGAATAAGTCTGTTTCCCAAAATCTTGAACTGTTGCTTTAAACAGAGAAACACAAGCTGATGGGTTTTTTTTATGTTTTAGAATGCCAATAGTGATACTTCCCGCAACAGCATATTTGACTTCAGTAGTTCATCATTGTCTTTATACCAGTCGTCTCTTGTCTCTGTCTCTGTCACTTCTGTCTGCTCCCCAGTGGTAGGACCGTATGTGAGGCGAATACTCTGTGAGGAGCTGGGCTGCCCTGCCAATTCTGCCATCAACTGTGTCCCTCTGGAGGATTTTGGGGGTCAACACCCAGATCCTAACCTCACCTACGCTGCAGATCTGGTTGACAGCATGCGAGACGGAGAGTATGATTTTGGTGCCGCCTTTGATGGTGATGGGGTGCGTGTACTGTGATTAGTCTCTTTCTTTAGATTGTCTGACGTAAAATAAAATGAAAATAAATGTCTTCATTTTTCTAATTGGTCGCAAAGTATATTTCACACTCACATCAGGAAGGATCCCGGGACTGAACCGAAGGCCTTGACTTCTTAACTCTGTCTGTCTGTCGGCCTTCTATAGGACCGTAACATGATCCTTGGTAAGCACGGCTTCTTCGTCACCCCACCTGACTCTGTGGCTGTGATCGCTGACAACATCTTCTGCATCCCATACTTCCAGCATACAGGGGTGAGAGGCTTCGCCCGCAGCATGCCCACAAGTGCAGCCTTAGACAGGTAAAAATACAGCCTGGCTTTCACGTCACTGCCAAACCAATGATCCAGCGATTTTCCAAGTGGAAGCCATGTCAAACCTACAGTACTTTTGGTGCAAATAGATCTTTAAACATGATTTAATCATTGTATTTAACCATGCTAAAGTACACATTAATAATAACAACAATGTTTCACTTCTGTTGTTGTTTCAAAGGTTCACTGTGCTCTCTTAGGATACCTTTTTGTTGAATTCCCTGCAGAGTAGCCAAGGCAACAAAAATAGAGTTATATGAAACCCCCACTGGGTGGACGTTCTTTGGGAACCTAATGGATGCAGGCAGACTGTCTTTGTGTGGAGAGGAAAGCTTTGGTACAGGTACTGTATCGCTTCAGCGAGTTATTTGATCACAATATGCTCCATTTCACTTGAAATAGTGTGGGGGGGAAAGAGGACCCTAATTAAATTCCCATGTGTTTGTTTTGTTTTGTCTGTGCATGGTAAACTTAATTAAATATCCTCTTTCAGGTGGAGACCATATTCGTGAGAAGGATGGGCTTTGGGCCGTGCTGGCATGGCTTTCAATCCTGGCCACTAGAAGGCAGAGTGTGGAGGATATTCTTAAGGACCACTGGCTGAAATATGGAAGAAATTACTTCACCAGGTGAGACGTGAACACACCTGGGTTGTGTGTTTGTTCGTCTGTACTCAGAGTTGTACTCCATCATTCTTCAAAATCCACCAAAAACAGCACGAGTTTACAAAGAACAGGTAAGAAACAGGGGTTGAATTATGTCTAAGTAGAAGCAGTGTGCATTATGTAGCTGATAGATGCAACTGGTATAGGTGATCTGATGATACAGAGACACGTTAAGAAGATACATACAGGACATGACTGACATCTAGTGGAACGTATGGGCCATTACACTTTAAGCTTATGCTATCTGTCCATTGTCTAAATAAAACAAAAATTGACAACCATTTAGCTGACTTACAGTGGTTACAAACAATCTTACAAACACTTAATTAGCAAAGAAATTTACATTTGGTGGGTAATGCAATGGCTCTTTGCACCTTTTCTGTTATTAATAGCTGTTGTTTTTTTGTTCAGATATGACTATGAGAATGTAGACATAGATGCAGCCTGTGAGATGATGGAGGATTTGGAGATTATGATCGCCGACAAGTCCTTCGTGAAGCAGAGATTTGCAGTGGAAGACAAAATCTACCAAGTGGCAAAAGCAGACAACTTTGAGTACACAGACCCGGTGGACGGCACCATCTCCAGGAACCAGGTACACGACACACACTGAGCTGTATTCCTGCAAGGTTTTTATGTGTACAGATACTGGATGTATCCAGCGGTCACTCGGTATTTGGACTCTTTCACCACTGGAGCTACTCAGCTGTGCCTGCAGATCCTAAAAGCCTCACGTGGTCTGTACTGGGCTGTTTTCACTGCAGGGTCTGCGGATAATCTTCTCTGATGGTTCTCGAATCATCTACCGACTCAGTGGGACAGGTAGTGATGGGGCAACAGTTCGAATCTACATAGACAGCTACGAGAAGGAGCAAGTCTTTGAGGACACGCAGGTAAAATATCTAATTCTGAACATTTCAGGACTAATTTGGACAAAGTAGCCAAGACTTCACAAATCTTTTGCACTATAAAGTGGGTTGAGAGTGCTGTGTGGTTGAGAGAAACAGGACAGACATAACCTCACATATAAGGCCCTAATTTTATACTTATTGATTATACTTTAAAATACTTTATGTATCAACCAGAAATATTCAAGAAAAAAAAACACTCTGGAATAAAATACCTCTAAGATACAGTTGTAATAAAGAGTATATGCCTGCTTATAGTTAAATATTCATGAGGAAATGCATCAGTGGCATGTAGCAGCCGAGTGCTTGAGTCTCTAACCATATCGTCCTTGTTTGGGACAGGTGATGCTGGCGCCACTGGCAACCATCGCTCTGAAGATTTCCCAGCTCCATCACAGGACAGGTCGAAGTGGCCCATCAGTCATTACATGATTCCACCCCATGCTTTACTCCATCCTTGCTAACGTAACACCCATGTTTGTCTGTCTTTCCAGATTTTTTGTATAAACTTAGCTTCAATTCCATGCGTAGCTGCACAACATGCAGTAGATTGCGTTTTAGGCTGAAATACATTCAGCGATTCTCTCTGTACCACATTAAAATGCTTTTTATTTTGGTTCATGTGTGGCTTGTGTCTTTCTCATGCTGCAGCAAAAAGACTGCGCGTTCTGGTCTTGTCAGTGTTTTCAAATTTTTGTCTTTTTCACTTTTGTTACAGTTTCTCACATGAATAAACCTGACTTGACTTTACTACTACAACCCGTATAAATGTCTGCTCTGAAAAGGGAAAGTTCAATGCAACCGCAGGGGGGCACAAGCCAGTGTCTTCATGTGCCAGTCCCAAGTCTGGATAAATGCAGAGGGTTGTGTCAGGAAGGGCATCCGACGTAAAACACATGCCAAACTAAAAATGCGAATCATGACAATGACTTCCATACCGGATCGGTCGGGGCCCGGGTTAACAACGACCGCCACTGGTGCTGTTGACCTACAGGGTACCGGTGGAAATTGGATTACTGTTGGTCGAAGACAAAGAAGGAGAGGAGGAAGGTGCGTTCGTAGGCAGAGAGAGAAGAGGAAAGCTAAGAATGTAGGACTGACGGTAGGGACTTTGAATGTTGGGAACTATGACAGGGAAGGCTAGAGAG
>CM022487.1:8690277-8714497 GCA_011952105.1 Coreoperca whiteheadi | reverse complement strand
AGGTTCTCTTTGGGAGTGACGAGGATGGACAGGATCAGGAACGAGTACATCAGAGAGACAGCTCATGTTAGATGTTTCGGAGATAAAGCCAGAGAGGCCAGATTGAGGTGGTTTGGACACGTTCAGAGGAGAGACTGTGAATATATTGGTAGAAGGATGCTGAGGTTGGAGCTGCCAGGCAGGAGGTCTAGAGAAAGACCAAAGAGGAGATTTATTGATGTAGTGAGAGAGGACATGAAGTTAATTGGTGTGAGTGAAGAGGATGCAGAGGACAGGGTTAGATGGAGGCGCATGATTCGCTGTGGCGACCCCTGAAAGGGAACAGCCGAAAGGAAAAGAAGAAGAAGAAAAGGGAAAGTTCAGAATTTGCAAACTTTTGATTTGTTTCCTGTACACACTAATGACATTTCTCAGTGTTATTTGCTCATTTTGAAAGTAAAGAACTTGGTGTTTCCTGCCATGAAGTCTCTAATTATCATTTGGACCATCCATTCTCCATTCAAGGATACTAAAACTCATCAGCGAATAACAAACTGAAATTGTGCCGGAGGATGTGTGACGACATGCCAGCTTTCCACATCACTGTTTTTCAAATTACAAAGAACAAGAGCAAAGCAGCATCCGAATATTGTGAACAAGATTGCCTTTCAACCCCCATGGGGTATAGTTTATAGTCAGTCAGTCAGTCATTTTCTATCGCTTGTTCCCGTTAGGGGTCGCGGGGGACTGGAGCCTATCCCATTGGCTTTGGGCCTTAAGCAGGGTCCACCCTGGACACTGGCCAACTCGTCGCAGGGCTGACACATGGACAGACAACCATTCACTCTCACATTCATCACCTAGGGTCAATTTTAGAGTTGTCAATTAATCTACATGCATGTCTTTGGACAGTGGGAGAAGAACCCAGAGAGAACCCACGGTAACATGAGGCGCAGACTCCAGAGAGATCGTGTGACGTTGGTCACGATCTCCTTATTGGGTGGCAGGAGCTCTAACCACTCTGCCACCATGCACCCCTAGTTTGTAGTCATATTACTTTTAAAATTACTACAACTTCTGTCATGCGGCAGACATTTAAGTTGTAATAGGTAAAACATTTTTATTTTAAAGGGAATTTATCCAGCTCTGGTGGCTACATAATTTCCATCTGGACAGCAGCAGCATCAGTCTGCTCACATCTGGTCCAGCTCTGTGATCACTCATGCCCTTTGAAGTACTGTACCTTTCTTCTAGTGTCATCTCCATATTACACTGAACTCGAAGCCCAACAAGAGGGAGACACACTGAGTATAGCTCTGATTCATCTGAAGTCATCTTATTGTGGGATTTTTTTAGTTCCACTACACATTTTCAGTGGAAGTAAAATTCAGTCAGAGATGTTGTGCACACTGACATTGCATGATGATTTCTCAACAGCTTTTTTCAGATACCTACAAATTTAACATTTAGGCAGTGAATGATGGGTTAATGGGAGATGAAATAACACTAAGAAATGTCAGTGTGTACAGCAAACAAATCAAAAGTTTGCAAATTCTGAACTTTCCCTTTTCAGAGCAGACATTTATACGGGGTCGTAGTAGTAAAGTAAAGTCAGGTTTATTTCTAAGCACGTTTAAAAACAATACATGTTCCTCAACATGTGTTGCACAAATGAAAAGACACAGCAGGGACAATATATATGACACCATAACACAATACAATTAAATATATTTAAAACTCAAAATAAATAGAATATATACATACACACACACATATATATGTATATGTAAGAAAATACCAGGTGTTATGAAGAACATTAACCTGTTACATTAATACCAGGAGCCTGAAACTGAAGCAGGTCTCGTGCTATGAGGGATTGCAACAACCGTCGGGGGCAAACTGTGTTTGACTGACAGGAAAACTGGATTCACCTGCCCACGAGCATCTAATGAGGATGAGGATGAGGATGAGGATGAAGGGCCGGCAGCACCTGGCGGCGTTCAGGTGCGTCTGCGCGTTCGCTACACGGCTGAACTACGGTGTTTTTGAACCCGCAGGCGGACAGCCGAGCTACTGCAGCTTTAAGAAAGTCACCTGATGACTGAGAAGGGAAACCCCATGGAGGAAGCAGGAAGCCCGTCTACCGAGGTCGAGAGCTCGAGCACGTAAACAATACACGGCGAGCAGAGCAGACGGCAAAAGAGAAAGTTGCACGCACTTTTCGCAATGGCCGGCATTAAAGGTACTTTATGTTACGCGTTCACGACTCAGCTGACCGTTGAGTTCGTTAAGTTACGCAGGCGTTCTTCTTCTGCCTCAATCTCTTCGAAAGCCTATGATATGGCCATGTTTTGAACATTTCTGAGAAGCTTTGCTTTCGAAATGACTCGGCAGTCGTTACAACGCCGTCCAAGGATGTTCACGTTTGTTACAAGCTGTCCGACTCAGTTCCGTCATCAAGTTATCAACCTGTTTTAAGTTCTAAGTTACTTCTGTCTGGCACAGTCAGTCATCTTAAATGATGACTTTGCATACAATTTTTTTATTTTTCATTTCCAGCAAGTGTTACAAGCCTAGGGTGTTTCTCTTTGTTTCTGATTGTAGCTTTGGACAGAAGCACCTCTGCGACTGTAATGTAATGTTTCTCCTCTTTCAGCACTGGTTGGTTTGTCCTTCAGTGGTGCCATTGGACTCACATTCCTTCTGCTGGGCTGTGCACTGGAACAGTACGGGTAGGTCCTTTGTTATTGGATGAGATAGACCTACCACTTTAATCTCAGAGCATATCCAAGTTTTTTTTCTTGTGAATTTACCACTCTGAACGTTACCCGCTCCCCCGGCTCTGCCAAACATTGTTTGTTTTTTTTCAACCTGCAAAGGCCCTGATACACTGTCGTAGACATCACATATGAAGAAAATGATTCCACATGTAGAACATCGACTGTGAACAAGCCACATGTGTAGCTTTTGGCACAGTTCACATGCAGTGGATTATTTCAGAATAAAAGATAACAATTTCACCTGATATCCCTACAGTTAGCTAGTTTAGTCCAGTGGTTTCCAACCTAGGGGGTCATTGCCCTCCAAAGGGACACCAGATAATCCTGAGGGGTCGTGAGATGATTAGTGGGGTTCTGCTGCACACGATACACATTTTTGGACTCTCTGGGCCTCGGACAGTTATTGAAATGAAACCACGTGAGAAGTTTGGAGGAGAAATGTCTCTCTGCTGGAACCTGACGAACAACTCCGAGACATCTGAAATGTGACAAGGAGACACGACTGCACGCTGGGGTTTTTTTGGGTGACAATGAATTGTGTTTTATAGGCTCACTATGTTTTTACTGTAAAACCTTGATTTATAAATGAACTAGTAACTGAAGCTGAAACGCAGAAGTAAAATGTACAATGTTTCCCTCTGAGATGGAGCGCAGTAGAAGTTGAAAGTGGCATGAAAAGAAAACACTCAAGTAAAGTGGCCGAAGTACAGTAGGCTACTTGACCACCGTCTGTAACAGAACCAGCTCCTGTAATTCAACACTTGGAATGACATATTTTATTAGCCTACATAACATTGATCCTGTCCAAGTAAGACTTTGGTGTAATGGAGGAGGATGGAAAGAGTGGGAGGAGCTATTCACGGGACCCCAGGCTCCATAAATTATTTTTCCCCCATAGACAATTTCAGGTGACTGACAGCTGAAGCACCTCTATAAGTTTGGAAACGCACATCAACAGCATTAGAAAATATCTGGTTCTGTGAAAGCTACAAGAAGTATTAAGTAGTAAGAAGTATTAAACTAACAGCACTACCTGTGCTTTAATATTCTCTTATTTCCCCCATACTGTATTGTAACACTTTGATATCACAGTTGCACATTTTCAACGCAGTATGAACTCTGCAAGCTAAAAGAAAAACTGTTGTTTTTGTTTTGTTTTTGTTTTATCTGTACTGTACAGGCCGCAAACAGCTTCCCCACTGACAGCAGCTTCTGTTGGACAGAATGCAATGCACCACAGTGATCATACACATAACCCAGTTTTCACAAAGTGCTTGGCTAGCTAGCTAGCTACAATAGCTTTGCCCGCCTTGATCCAACCTTGCAAAGTGAAGCAATTTGGATCCTTGATGAAAATAACAATTGTTTTGAGTTCTTTTTAACTGAACATTGAGGCTTAAAGGGATAGTTTAAGATATTTTTCCAGTGAAGTAACAGTTAGTTAGAGATATGAACAAAAGCAGTTAACAGTACCCTTAAAGGGGTGCTCCAACAATTTAGTATTGCACTTTTCCTCAAGTTGAGGAACCTAGGGTAGGTAATGTATTTCAGAAGCATTTTTTTAGTTTGAAATTCTCTTAATGTCCCTTAAAATCCAGTATCTGTGGCTGTTAATAAAGCCATCTAATCATTTTGCACTCATCCCTCATGAAAATGTGTTTTTTTTGGGGGGGGGGGTTTCTGTTGGATACTTTAAAAATCTAGCTGTCTCTTGCTAGTTTTTCCAACGTTACCTACCCTAGCTTTAAGAGGTGGATTTAAACAGAATGGTCAAAATCAACGCAGCAGAGAGCTAGACATTCAGTCCCTAGTATGGGTCAAGCTCCATGCTAAGTGCTGACTCCTACCATGTCCATAATGCAACTCAATAGCGTCTTTCATTGGAGCCCCCCTGCCCTCTAAATGCCCACTTCTTTCAAACCCCACTCTCCTAGTTTGTAATGCAGGCTTTATGCTAAAAATGGTAAACCTCGAACCGAAGCCGAGATAAGTCTGGTGTCAGAGTTATTCGTTCACACTTATGAAATCCCCTCCGGAGTCACAGAAGACAGGCAGGTAATACTTCTCATGACAGGTAAACTGAGCTACATTTGTAAAAAAAAATCTGTGCAGTGCCTGTTTTTAAAATGTTTCATTCTGTTGTGTATGCTTAAATATTTCTGAGTGGTTGTAATGTTTTTGTTGAATTTGCACCTGTTTATTTTTATCTGACAAGCTGCAAACCTGTTTCCGTCGTATGTCATAAAATGTGGGCCATCCTTTTAACCGTTCCACACATGTTTTTGTAGGGTATACTGGCCACTGTTTGTCCTGATTTTCTACATATTAAGCCCCATCCCGACCTTCATATCGAGACGCCTCAGTGATGACGACTCCTCCAGCAATGCATGCAGAGAGCTGGCCTACTTCTTAACAACTGGCATCGTGGTATCATCGTTTGGGCTTCCCATTGTGCTAGCCCGCACTACCACGGTGAGTTCTCTCTACCCGTGCTGAAACATTTTGGAAGTTGATTTCCATATGATAAACACAGCCACCGTCCTTGTGTAGATACGTCTATGCTGTCTGCACCGTATCAGTTGTTAGTATAGTTGTCTTGCACTGTATCTTGAGAGATGTACACTGTGCGAGCAGTGCGTTGAAAACAACGAAGACTAGGGATACTTGATTCAGTATGAATGTTTTCAACCTACAGATCAAGTGGGGTGCCTGCGGCCTGGTGATGACAGGAAACGCTGTCATCTTCCTCACCATCCTTGGCTTTTTTGTCGTGTTTGGAGGTGGGGACGACTTCAGCTGGGAGCAGTGGTAGAGTGCCTTCCGACAGATGACAGACAGAAGGACGGATGGGTGGGTGGGTAGGTGGATAGTTAAATGGTTAGACTGCAGACTGAGGGGCACGTGTCCTGCACTCAATAGGTGCTCATGTACAATATAGGCTGCAAAATGTCAAATTTCCTGGGCATGCTTTCAGGCCGTTTTTTTTTTATTTTATTCATATTAGGGGCTTTTAGGGTTGGAGACAACACTATGTACCCTGTTAATGTGCCTTACGTCTGAGACCAGAGAAATACTGATGCCTGTACCCCTCTTCTGCTGTAACCCCATCGCTATCCAACTTAGCCCGCGCATTTTAGCTTGTCTCGCCTTTGTTTCAGCCCCCCAAATTACCCTGCTCATTGTAACTGCCTGCTATTTCATTATGCTTCAGCTAATCAATATCATAAAGAGATCCTAAAGAGTAACTCTGTTGTAATGTACTTCGCAATGCTCACTGCATTATCTGTCCTCATTGTTCAGGGGGGAATTGGCTACACTGAAGTATGCCTTGCTTATAATGAGCACTGTATGCTGTTTAAAGTGTAAAAGCAGGGCAAGTTATCTTAATCCATGCTATCTGACAGCTATAGTTGTAGGACTCAAATATATCAGCTAAAGATATATTTGTATGGAGGGGATGTGTTTGTTGTTCATTATGCGAAAAGTCTTTAAAGCTTTACTTTTTGTTCTGGTGCAATTGTTTACATTCTCGCCAAAGATCATTTTAGTGTGCAAAAATGGAGCATATTCGCCACTGAACTGTGGGTTTTGATCTGTGCTATGCAGCAATATGATCCTCAAAAGCAAGCTGAGAAAGCACTGTTTAGTAAAAATCATGCATCTATGTTCAGTTATCGTGTGAATGGGCTAGAGAAAGTACCCATCCATTTTATATTCCTGCATATGACAAAGAAATTCAAACTATTGACAAGAGCATGATATTAATTTGTGAATCACTTTTTTACGTGTTAAATGGTAAATACAGTACATGTATTTTTTAGGGCCAAGTGTTTTTGTCCTAAAAGAGAGGCCTGCAAACCCATTCACAAGTGCCTGTCATTCACAGTGTATATTTTGATTAATAGAGAAATTGCTGTGATTTGGTTTTGAGCCCGTTCTTTGTATTTCATCATCAGGGGCCATTGAAATATGTAATTGTACATCAATATTACATCCTTATATTCTATTTCATCCTTGTAAATAACTGACTATTAATGAAGTTCTGAAGTTTGTATCATCAGCCCACTTCAGAGAGACTATCACAGAAAATTCTAGTTATTGTCATATAATTTCCTTATTCCTTAACTGCTTTACAAGGGAAATTATTATAATGTATTTCTCACAACTGACATTTTCAATTAAGAAAGTTTGTTCTTTCTGTTGTGACTCCCATACCCACACAGTGAAAACACTAACGAGTGCTGAAGAGCTCTCCCTAAGGTTATTTTATATGCTCCTGACTGCATTTAGTTGTCTAACATTGATTAAAACTCTCTGTATAAACAAATGTACCGCCTCTGTCTTACTGCTGTTGATGTGATGAGAAAAGTGAATCTTACAGTGTTTGGGGAAGTGGATGGAGCACTCGATTTGACTTGTCTCTGGGGAGCGGTGATAGATGATGCAAACAGACACCTGCACACTGTTTACACAGTGCAGCGCCAATAGTGACTGTAGCAAACCTCTGTGATGGCCTCCCACGAAACGCAGACAGGGAAAGGAGAGGTGGTATGTGGGGGACTGTGTTTTGGGGGTAGATCCATTTCTTGTCTGGCCAGACTTTGCGAGCAAACCCTAGGCCTGTCTCACAGAAACTCAGGTGTGAACAGCTGCTCAATAATTTAGATATTTTGCAATATTCAACAAGCTGCATGTAAAACAGCTCCATGTTTTGCTTAGCAGCCTATAATTTTCACAAAAAAACATTTCTGTCTGCCCACCTGTTGGATTTTTTTTCATTCCAAACACTAAAATATCAATATTGAATGCAGATCGACAGCATTGCCACTTACTGTATGAGCAAGCTGCATCACAAAAGAATGATAAAATACATTATAATCAGGGTTAAATAGGATGTGATAGAAATCAGCCATGCAGCTGCATACAACTAGAGTGGTTTAATTTCATTCTCTGTTCACGTGTGTCAGGAATGCACCGACGCTGCCTAACCAATTTGCATGTTAAGCCGAGTCCATTTCTGCCACAAACAAAAGGAACCCACACTCTGAAAATGAATTATTTCCATAAAAGAAAATACATCTGCGCTTCCCGCCTCCAGTGAGAGCATTTCACAAAGGGAATGCACAGCATGTATGGACTAACATCCCACAGAGAGGTTAGTGGCACTTCTGTGTGGAAAGCACTTGTGAAGATTTGCAAAGGTGTGGATGTGCAATACATAATGTCTGGACTGCACGAAAACGCTTGGATGTGTCAAGTTTCAGAAATGAGTTGATTAAAGATTAAAAGAAGACTGTCAGCTAAAAGTTGGTCTCTGGAGGTTCGCTAAAATTCCCAGAAACCATCAAAATAGCTCCGCTAAGTTTCAGACATGCTGCTGTATGAAACCTCAAGACAGCTGAGAGGTGCAGAGTGACTGAGAGCTTTGGTGCTGAGGGACCTGACTCCCTGTTGGATGTCAGCAGGCATTATTCTAAAGCTGGGACGTCAACATGATGAACTGGGCCAAGTACGTGTGTGTGGAACAGGAAGGGGTGACACCAGGGTTTCCAAGCCAAGTCTACATTCCTGGGCCAGTATACGCGAGATGAGGTCCATCAGAACCAGATAGAGACCTTAAGGTGCCTGTGGATCAAGACGAACCATCTGTCAACTACATATTTCATGAAGAAAAGCTGGTGATTGACCAACCCCGGTTCAGTTACTTCGGCACGACTGATGTTGAAAGAAACACCCACTGCCCCGTAGCTTACATCAGTGACGTGTGAATCAGAAGTTGTACTACGTCCCAAAACCCATAACAGGGTTATAGGTGTCTGCTGAGTGAGGAAAAACTGCTGTAAAGGGATAACGCAACACTGCATTCATACTCAACATAGTCTTTGTGAGTGAGACACGGTGAGAAGAAAATGAAGAGGAAGGTAAAGATGGAGATGAAGAAAGAGAAAGAGCCCAGGGACACCCATTCATCTCTGTTCCAGGACAGCTGTTGCCTGGCAACAGCCAAGGCATCAAATTATTCTAAAAGACTGCCGAGTCTGGCCTTGAACACTACACAGGGAAACACAGTTCAGAGCAACATAACAGCATATGATGTTGTTGTTGTGCGATACTGCAATATACACTGTGGTGCGAGCCTCATGGCTCAATGCAACACAGCAGCACAAAGCCACACAGGTCAACAGCAATGCAACAGCACTATGTAATAATGCACAGCACAGCAGACATGTCTACTTTATTATCCATTTAAAACGTAGATGTTATGATGATATTCCTTGTCTTAGTTTTAATAACATTTTATTACCACTTGCTTCTGGAATAGCCTATAGCAGTAACCATTGCTCCTTCTAATGAGCTGCCTACAACACAGTATACAAAAACTTCCATTTTAACTTTGCCCCCTTAAATAAGAAGACAGACAGTGTGGATAACGTCCATGACAGTAGCCTAGTTAAAGAGACAATCCAATAAAACGCATCAGGGAGTCAATGATAGACAGAGAGCGGGGGGTTGGAGCCTCATCAAACTGGTGAAACAGACGCATCCATACTTTCCTCTGGCTGGGAATCAAATGGACGCAGGGCAGGGCAGGCGTAGTGGGAATGCAGACTGGGCGTGCGCACCGTGGCAGCCATTGGCGAACGGGAGGCTTTGCGTCGTCGGTGTCAAAGCCAATCGAAGTGCTCCCGGCGTCGGGAAGGGGAACGAGCGCGAACGGCACAAATGGAAGCTGATAAAAAGGGGCGCGTGCTTCCCGAAGCGCGGCAGAGAAAGAGGAGACCGGACCGCGCGACACGACCGCAGCGGCGCGTGGGGCAGCGGACACACCACCGGTAAGACTGCACTGCGTTCAACCGTCCGGCGAGAGGTACGATTAAAATACCCCTCAATACCCAGCAAACATTTTGAGTATGTTTTAATTTTTCTATAGCATGTGTCGACCGCATCGTGTAACAATGGGGTTAACCTACTGCCCACAACCCACACAGCATTTTAAAGTTTTGCCATATTTGCAGCAGCACATCCATCTAAAGTTAATTACGCCAATTAAAGGAGAAGGGATTTCGCTGCTCCAGGTGTTCGCAAAAAAATGATGTTTGACGACGCTCGGGTGGCAGGTTCCCGTCGTTTGAGCTGCACAGAAGCTGTTTTGGTGGAAACACGCTCGGCAGTCGCACGTCTTGAGTGGCACTGAAGGGTCTTTTGATTCAGTCGTATCACGCAGGCGTCTTGTCTGTATGTAGCCTGTGCTCCTCATCCCTCGCAGGACTTTGCATTGTGGGCATCTGCTCATCTCTCCTTCAGTCGACTTGTTCAGCTTTGTACGTCATGTAACGTTACGTGGCTGGTTTGAAACACATTTCCAAACGAGCGTTGTGCGCTGCTCTGGATACAGCCTACACACGTTTGGAGCACTTTCCGTGAAGTATGATGATGAGGCCAAACAAGGTAAAAGCCATTCGCACTTAGTGTTTTCTCTAACCACACACACACACACACACACGCACGCACACACACACACACACAGATGTAATAGAGAAGGGAATGGGTTTGAAATATATTTGAGTTTGGGACAATTAAGATGTGGGTGGTGGAAAGGGGAATGTTTGTGTAAATGGTGTGATGGAAAGCCTGGGCAAGCCCACATTAACGCAGTAATGGAGGGACTGCTGGTTTGGTCTATAAACCAAGTGTTTTATATGCCATTACACAATCAATCACTGTCCATTTAGCAATGAAGTCTGAGTTAAATGAGGTCAACCAAGACTTCCAGAGGATAAATCAACATCATATTTCTGTTGGGACTTAATCTGTCTGACTTGTGTCAATATAGAGACTCAATATGGTCCTTTTTATGATTTGGGTAGTAGGGAAGACGGCAGATAATTGTAACAGTTTTGTATTCATCATCTCCACTTCAGTGATTGTTTGTGCTGAACCTTTCAAACTTATTTTAAAGGTACCGCTGTCTGTCAGCTGCACATAGGCTACTCAGTCAGTCCTTTGGCATCTACCACAGGGTCATACTGCTACACTAAGGGAGGTAATGTATGGAGGAGAAACCCAATGTGTTCTACCATTGACACACAAGTAATCATTTTTTTTGCTGCACATGGCAATATTGTGTTTTTGCATAGGTGCAAGGAACACAGTACTATTTGCATGCTAAAATATCAGTCAGGCTTTCATGTCCAAATTCAGAGTTACAGCACAGTACAGTTGAAACAACTAGGAGCAGAACATTCCTAACATCTTCCTTAAAAACGAACAGAAAATTGAAAATTGAACAGAAACGCATCCTTTGTTCACACACATGTTTAGCATTCAAACTTCAAACCTAATTTCTTCTGGAATGTACCTTCTTGCAATGTTTTACTACTTACGAGCGTGTGGGTTTGTGTGTGCAGAGACATTTGGTGCAGCAGAACCATGAAGCCTCTTCACTGAGGATGGGATGGAAGTTAGTGCGTGTGGTAGTCACACCACCACAGTTAATTTCTGCCTGGTCACATGGACAGTGTTACCGTCACCATGTCTCCCCAACTCCTATAATATACCAACTGCACTGGGATTTATTATCTGTGGATCTCCAATATAGGGACTTCTGCTACCAGCAGGAAAATTGGCTTGAACATCTGCTGGAATGTGCACAAACCTCAAAGATCTTTACAATCTTGAGACTTGTGGATGCTGCCACTACTATTTATTTGAATGTCTCCCCTTTTAAAGTAAGCTTTATTTCAATTCCAAAACATAAGAATTAAAAAACACAACATTGATTGATCCCTAGAGTATTATTTCAGCATTTTCCCTCTTTTACAAATCATTTTTTAGAGCTGTGCATTGGTTTGGCACCACACACAAGCTCCTCTATTATGCCGCTGTAGTGACATTTCACTGGCATGGCGTACTTTCATGTTACAGCACACTCCTGAATTTCAGAAGTGCACTTCCCTTCAAGCCCAGTTCATAGCATTTCTGCAGTGCACCCGGTCATGTGGCGTGAACTCAACTGGCCACTGTCCTTTTATTCTCAGTGCTCAGTCAGTGCTGAAACAACAGGGCACAAACCAGTACATCCAGCTTCTTGTCCAAAGGGCTCTGGCAGCCAGACTGATGATTCACTCACTGAGTGCTTGGTGGCTTTATTGGTGATGTGGCTATTATACTGCCTGTTCTGTTGCTGAACATTGATGGTTCACTTCCAGCTGACGAATACGTGTCGTGTGTGCGATGGCAGTTAGGTTCGCGGTCTGGGTGAGTGTTTTTCATGCTGGGAGCTGTGATACAAACAAAACAGCTGATTGTGAATACACAAAGCATTGTGTGCTTGTCTGTGTGTGTGTTTGTGATTGTTGAGTGTGTGTCTGTGTGTTGGATGGTAATCTGAATGGTGATTGTAATAACAGTCATGCGTTTAGAGAACCACAGCGATTGTGCTGGACTCCTAATGTGGAGAGGAGGAGGGCAGCAGCTTTTACATTTCTCAGGACTTTCGCCTGTTTTAGTTTCAAACTTTAGCAACAACTCTGACCTATCGAATTTTGTTTTATATATCTACTATTAACTATTGGGAAATCATGTGTAAATATCTCTATGTTCCCCTTCTATGCTCAGAGGGAAGTGTGTTGCCCTTAAAAGATTGTAATATAGTCAGGAATCCATGTTTCACATCAATCACATAGTTTTAGCTGGCCAAACTCTTGCCACGTATTTGCTGTGATATGAGATCTGTGAAGTTTTAACCAATACATTGTTTGTCTTTCAGGCCAACAGTCTGCTGACGTGAATTCCCGCTCATCGTCCCACCACAGAGACGAGCCTCAGCTGTGAGTACACTTTTATTTTTAGTGTCTGGGTGGGAATATTGTGATCACAATCAGTTTTTCACAGCAAGCCTTATTGCTGACTAAGGAGTGTATAGGATTTCTTCATTGGTTTTCAAGCAGAAGAGGCTAGTTTTCTCTGTATTATGGAGCTATTGGCTGAAACATTTCCAGTAGGTTGACATTACAGTACATTGGTCAGAATAAAAGATAATCCTTCCTTCCATTTGTACCACTTTACCACTTTCAGATTGCGTATATGTATGAGTGTGATTGCTAGCATGAATGAATGATGAATGTAAGGCTGAAACAATTAATCACTTAGTCGATTGACAGAAAATTAATCTGTGACTACCTATTTTGATGATAGAATAATCTTTTAAGTGTGTGTTTAATGTGTTTTAATTTAATGTGATAGTTCCATCCTCTCAATTCTGACTATTTGCTGCTTTTCTATGTCTTGAATTATAGAAAACTGTATATCTTTGGGTTTTGGAATGTTGGCTGGACAAATCAAGCAATATGAATATGTTGTCTCCGGGTAATTGTGATTGGCTTATTTCACTTTTCACATTTCATTGAATAATTAAAGAAATAATGGACAGATTAGAAATAACCATTAGTTGTAGCCCTAATGCAGATATTGATATAGATACAAGTGGTGAACAGGAAGTGGTAGGTGTATCCTAGTTCACTGGCCCAACCAGTCGCTCCACAGCAGAGTATACTGTAGCCACTCTGTGTGTAGGTGGATCATATCGGTTTGTTCAATTCAAGCTCAAGTTTACCTCCAAAGAGAACAGCTCAAAGCTGCACACTGATTCATTTCTGTCTCAGTTGTCATCTGAAGGATTTATAGCGATGTTTACGTGGAGGTTGCCAACTGGTGACAATCACCAAAGGCCCTCTCTGTGCCCCAAACCCTGCAGACTCTGCAAAGCCTTCTGTTCCCTCCTTACTCTTCAAGTCATTCGTTAAGCCAGAGATATACTTGCTTTTAACTACGCGTTCTTGTGCGCATGATGGCTGCCTCGCGTATCCTGCGTCCGTTTTGGAGCGCTGGTTGTGCACGTCCTCAGATATTAACGCTAGGCGTCCACAAGATGCAATATGCACATGGACAGTAGGGGCAGTATGGGGATGTGACAGGGTCAGGGGTCAGTAGGCACGTAAGTTATGTTGATTTTGATTACGACATAATACAAGTTTTTGTTCTCGCGGGTGGTGACTTACTGAATGTTTATTGAATGTATAGCACCTTGCTTTATTTATTATTGGAATAAGTCTTCATTTCAGGTCATAACTATGAAATCAAGCACTTTGTTGCTCTATCAGCAACCTACTGAATTTTTATTGAACTTTCAGCCACATGTGTACGTGTACTGTTTATAGTAATTCAAATAAAAATGTTCTTAATGAATTGTGGCACCATGCTTTTTTTTTTTTATCTTACTTTGACCCTCCAGAAGAGATCCTGGATCCTGTATACACAGTAATTACAAACACTGAACTAAAAAAAATTACATATATACACTCCCAACAGAAAACTACTGTACTAATGTAATGTGCCTTGCTGGATGACACTGTCCTGAAAGGCCACCCTCCTTGTGTCCATCTGAAAATAGTTCCTAAAGCTGTTCCGCACCTCAGTGACAAGTCACATTGCACGGTCAGCAGGTCAGCGCGGTGAGGCATCCTGGATCAAGGAGGTTTGTGTCTCCCTCCACCACTTGCCTCCATTATCCTGGGACATCGCCTTCATCCACCAAGGGGCTGCATAAGTACCATGCACTCTCTGCCTGGAGTTGGTCAATGCCACAAAGGCAATTATGTAGAGCCACGCATGCCTTTGTTATGTCTTCAGCGGTCTCAACAGAACATGTCTTCAGAATGAAAAAAGAACAACCTACTGCTTAACGTCAGCTAAACCAAGGAGCTGATTGTTGATTTTAGAAAAAAGGAGGCAAAGACAGACACCCTGTCTGCGTCAGTGGAGCTGAGGTGGAGCAGGTGAATAGTTTTAAGTTCCTGGGAATCAGCATCACAGAGAACCTGACATGGTCCTCACACACCTCCACCCTGGTCAAGAAAGCTCAGAAACTGCTGTAAGGAAACTTAAGAAGGCAGAATTCCCGTGCCAAGTTCTTCACGGCCAGCGGGTAATTGAAACCGCTCAGAAGATCATTGGTACCAACCTACCGAGCATCAGTGGTATCGGTGAGGTGAGGCGCCTGCACAGAGCCCAAAGGATACTAAAGGACAGCACCCACCCCAGCCACAATCTGTTCACCCTGCTGCCGCCTGGAAAGAGATGCAGAAGTATCCGCTGTCGTACCCCCAGACTACAGAGCAGCTTCTTCCCTCAGGCTGTGAGACTGCTAAATTCATCTTCATCACTTCATAATGTAAAATTTTTATTTCAATATCTACTTCTGTTTCTAGGACTTTTTATTTATTCACTGTTCTACTGTATATAATTTTTTTGAGTAGCATAAAGGGAACTGCAAAACAAAATCTGGCTATACAACCCGGTATTGTAAAATGATCAATAAATCCATCTTGTATCATATATATTTTAAACCACTTAAGACAGTTTGTAAGACAATAGAGCATACTTACTTATTAAAAGTAAGTAGTTTGTTTTTACTTCGCTCCACTCCACTCTTAAAACCCTAAGTGTGTTGGCATGGCTCCACATCAGTGTCGACTTAAAATGACGTTGGATTCAGACGGATACGTTGGTCTCTACGTTTGGGAAAATCGAATCCCCCTCCCGCTCAGAAATCAGTTAGAGTGAAAGCAGTGTCAGACTGAAGATGGAAATGGAGTGTAATGTGTTGACAATTCTCTCTGATCAGGCAACAGGAAATCAGTCTGCTTCTACCAGTTTTTGTGGTGTCATATTGAAAGAGCGATTTACTTGCTAGGGATGATATTTGCAATACCATCATGACAAGCACATGGTGTGACAGCAGAACAGTGCTAAAATGGTCTTATGTGGCCCAGTGGCAGCAGGCTCCCAGAGTCTGGCCTGGCCAGTCTCTCTCTGTCTTTCTCTCGCTCTCTTTATGTCTGTACAGTAGGGCAGTGGGTTCCCTGCATGTGGCCTCCTCAGTGACGTCACCTTTCAGCTGCCACAAATTGGTTTGTTTCGCTCCCTCCTCAGCAAACTCCTCTCAGCCTTCACTTGTCTCAAAAGTTCATTTCTGCTGGAATCTGCTTCACTGCAATGAATGCAAATACAAATAAACAAAGTTTCCACTTTGACTTGGTTTTGATTTTTCAGTGACAAGTAATCTAAGTTGACAAATGTTGATTGGCATAATTTTTCAGTCACAGAGCTCATATGGCTCATATGAGCAGTTGTAAAACTGTTGAATCATGTTTGATAGGTCAATTTAAATTACATGGTAGAAATTTGCTTTACATTAAAACCTTTCTAATCATTTCATAAATGGTTTTTATCACACATAGTAAGGCGTTACCTGCTTACAATATATTTTAGATATAGTAATTTTACCCCAACCTAATAATAATAAATTGTAGACCTATCACCGTCTGTTATGGTTTCGGGGTTGTATGGGGTGTTTTGGGGGTTTTTGTGGAGTGTTTTTGATTGGTCTGTTTCTGGTTTTTGTTGTCCATCTGGGTTCTGTTTGTTATTGTATTAGTTCTGGTCTTATTTTGAAATGGTTTGTTTGGTTTATGTTTTGGGGTTTTCATTTAGTACTTCCTGTTTTGTTTTGGTATGTGTCTGTTCCCCTCTGTCTCTGTCTGACTTTACTTCCTGTCCCTGATTCCCTGATTGTGTTCACCTTTGTTTGTCCTGCCTCGTTGTCTTCACCTCCCCTGAGTGTATTTAGTTTGTGTGATTCCCTGTCCCGGTGCTGGATCATTGTTTGTACCTTCCTGTGTATCTTCCCACCGCTTTATTCCTTTCTGTGTTGGTTCTGTCTCGTCGTGGATTTTGGCATGCTCCTGGTTTTCTGTTTGCCTGCCTGCCGGTTCTCCAAGTTCAAGTCAATAAAGACTCCACTCCTTAAATACTGTCTGCATCTGGGTCCTCCTTACCCTTTCCAACTGCCAACCTCGTCAACACCCAACACCGTCCTTCCTGACAGTCATTCTTGATAGTGTAAGAAGAGTAAATTCAAGGAAAATGTCACCATGCAACATAAGCTATTAATTGTGTGCCCGACAACTAAAACCCACTGTCTTAAAAGTAGGGCTGCAACTAAAGATTTTTTTTTTGCATTTTGATTAATCAAAATTATTTTCTCAATTAATAGATTCATTATGTGATGCATCAAAGGTCAAGAAAATGGTAAAAAATGTTAATCAGTTTCCTATGCAGAACCCAAGGTGAGATATTCCGATTGCTTGTTTTGTCCCAACAAAAGAGAGAAGTGTAATTTTTGTTTGAAAAAATGACTTAAAAGATTAAGATCAAAATAGTTACAGATCCACTAAACGTTACAGCTCCTAAATGGAAAGGGGCTCTGGTGGACCCATATTTGACATGTTTGTAATCTATAACTTTGTCGGTCTCTTTTTGGAATGGTGATTCATAGTTGTAGATGTAGTAATTTCAATAGAATTTATATATTTTTATATGGTTATTATTACAAGTCTGACTTAGTCAGTGATTATAAGGACACCTGCATGACGTGCAACAACTGTTTTGTGTAGGACATGCCCACACAAACAGCGTGGGAAGGAGGGATAAGATTAGAAAAGTGTTTGCCTTTAAACTTATTGCAGCCTTTCAGCAGGGCTTTTTTTTCTTTGACATAACCTTTTATATATTAATACAAAATTAGCCAACTAACCCCCCACTTAACAAGTCTGGCCAAATATTGATTTTTATCATATATTTTGTGATGTATGAATTTCATTAAGAGGAGTGTGTCTCGAGGGTAGATGCCCAGATAGGACTTCTAGCACAAAATGTGCTTAAATAAAAAAAACTGATTAACAAAATGGCACCTTATGAATGCAGTAGTGTTTTTGTTGTGGTATATGGGAGTCTGTGACTCCCATTAGCTCAGGTGACGTGCACAAAATTCACACACCTCAGGCTTCACTGTGTGACCTAACATTTTCTCTCTTTAAAAAAAAATAATTAAAACTCAGATTTAAAATGCATCCAAAATAGCCTCTTTAATGGGAAATAAAAGAATGACACAACAGATAACATTAAATATTACACAAAATGTATTTATAGATTTTGATAGTGACAAAGGAGGTGCCAGATATTTAGGTGCCGGTCCCAATCTGGGAGGTCCTGGATCCTGTTCCGGCACCATTTAAGCTAGAGCCTGAGCGATATAAGATTTTTAGGCAGATACCGATTTTAAGGGGAGAAACCTTCACAGATCACCAATCTGTCGGCTGATATAGGGAAATTTTGAGCTGGAAAGAACATGATTTTGCACCTATATGCCTATGCACGGTTACTCAGAAGGCTGCCTTCTTAAACAAATAACTTTATTGAATTTTTTAACTTCAATATTCTTTTACTTGTTAAATACACATTGTCAAGCACTTCTAGAAATGACCACTGAGAGAATAAATAAAATAATTAGCTAAATAAATATCAATATTGTATGTTCAGTGTCAGTTAATTGCTGAAATAGCAGAAAATACCACGGAAATGCTCTAGTGAAGTACAAGTACCTCTATATTGTACAGTACTAAATGTACCTACCTTCTACCACTACTCTGTACTAAACCAAATATTCTCTAACTTAGTCTATCAAGCTGTGAGATTCATGCTACAGATTGGTTCTGATTCTGAACCATTATTTCAATGAATTGACCTTCAATCAGAAACGTCTTTTTCTTGCTTATCCAAACATGTCATCTGTAGCAATATTTCACCTTTCATGTAGTGGTCACCGACATCAACTCATGGTTCACTGTTGCAGAGTTAAGAGAGAAACAGCACCGCTGCTATAAACATTCAGGGGAAACGACCATCCAGTGTAAAAACAAGCTCCTGTGACGCCAATATGGCTACATTATTTACTTTCCAGCATTGTATCTCAACAACTAGGTAACAATGTAGCGTCAAGTCAACACTCAACAGACTCAAACCACCACCACACTGTCATCGGCTGAGCTGCAGAATGATGATGAGATACTCTCACGCTAACCTTTCCATCTGCTACTGACTGACAAACTTTCGCTGGCTAGCTGTCTTGCTAATACAGCAAACAGATGTGATAAGCATGAGTGACGTGAAGGTTGTCAGAGACAGGGTTACTGTATATTAGAGTTATATTGAAAGGTGAAAATGATCACTTCATTGTTGACTTAACAGTTTCATTTTTGTGCTGGTTTATAGTTTTAACATTTAGTGAGGTAGCTGTTAGATTTCATGACACCAGCTGTATTTTACGGACTAAACGGGAGTTCTTAGAGCTTCTTCTTTCATGTTACACTGCTTGCCGCTGTAGTGAATGTGCACTCTGCTGGATCAACTTTGTAGTGATACCAATATATTAACAAAGGCCTTTCTTTCTGCCTAATTTATATCAGCTCATGTCCAATAACATGTAAGGCGATACAATATAGGTGCAATTGGCCGATATCGTTCGGCCTCTAATTTAGGCCCTCTTAGTGTGTGTCCTCCCGGTCATTCATCTAACAGTTCTGTTTTCTACAGCTGGTGCATCTAAAATAACTTTTCATAAAGCATATTGCAAAACAAATTAAACAAAAGGCAGCACACCACAGTATAATGGTAAATGGACTAATGACAACAATACAACAGGCACTGTTTTTCATGCCCCTTGAGCTGTGATACTGTAAGTACCTTTTAGGTGTGTAATTAAAATAATGCCGTGAGTTTGAAGACTCTGTGCTTCAGGCAGCTCATTCTGCTGAGGCCTAGCTTATTCTTCTTGGCTTATACTCCTTTGTCTCCTTTTTCTTCCATTTGCTTCTAGAGATTGTCAACAGTGATTTTTTATTTATTTATTTTTTTTTTTTTAACCTTCATCTACATTTCTGAAAGATTAGACCTGATATAAACAAAAAAATGTTAAACTGCTTTCGAAATGCAACATGCCATTCAGAAAAATGATTCCAGAGTGGATGCAACGTGATAAAATACTGAAGCCTGGTCTTTGAACTAACTATAAAGTGTGATGGTGACTTTGGCCAATTCCTCAGTGAGGTGCGTTTCAGTTCCCAGCAGTCCTTTCAGGGAGAGCTATGGCTATTATTTTCAAGGTCAGAAGGAGAAACTCGTGTGTGTGTGTGTGTGTATATATATTTCTGTCTCTTTTATTTGATTATTATAGGTTAGCTCTGTGTCAGAAAATGGCCCCATGGCTTTTTTGAGAGGATTTTACTTTGGAGAACAGACAGCCAATGTTTCAGAGTATATCTGTAAACACTGAACATCAGTGACTGTAAAGCAATTTTTAAACTGGTATAGACGAGTTATGTCATCAGTGGACAGGCTATGTGCTCAAATTGCAGTTACTGCGGTGTGAATAAAGTGGGTGTGGTGTTGCTTAGATTGAGTAAATGTGGGCGGGCTCAACAGACAAACAGGACCTGCTGCAGTTCTGTCAACAGCTGTTGTGTCTTGTGACCAGTGCAGCTTCCTTCTCCATTTAGCACTCACAGTTTGATGAGTGAGTACTTGAAGCTTTACATAGAATACAGATAAATTTTCCACTGAATGGATCAAAACTGGGTAAGTTAAGTCAATTTCCTTAACAAGTGCATTTTATGTTCTTGGGTTTTTGTTCTTAATGGTTCCATCATTTAACAGTAAATCTGACTTCTCTGGGTGTTAATGAGTGACCATTGTGAGTTAATTCATCATTGTTGTGGCACACGGATGGCTTTTAAAGCTCTCATTGTTGGACTACAGAGTAACGTAATATTAACGCAGCTATACTCATGATTTCTTGAGCCTCCTTTGTATTGGCACCACAAAAGCCACCTTTGTGGGGGTGTCCGGAGATTTTAAATGTATGACGGCTTCTGACTCACCCGCCACAGCTCTCCATTGTGCATGGGGGCTGTGTGACATAGATCGACTGACTGGTCAGATGGGAAAATGTTCTCACTGCTGTCAGCAATAAAGGAACTTGCAAGCCTTGTTTTGCCATGCTTTCTCTATATCTCTATACCTTTTTATTCTTGTTCAAGGCCAATGTTGCTGTTTGGAGTGTGTGATGTCTCTTCCGGCACACACAGGGCAAAAGGCCAGGAAGGGGTCTCAACATGCCACTAGTCAAGCCCATTCACACCTGCGGGTAATTCAAGCTTTAAGATCACTCGTCTTTGGACTATGACAGGAAACAAAAGCACCAGTGGGAAACCACACGACACACTAACCAATTAGCTATTTTTATTATTTATCAATTGGCTGATTATGTGTTTGAATTATCAATTAATTATTTGGACTATAAAATCTCTTTTTTTTATAGAGCTTGTTTTGTTGGACCAACAGTCAACCCAAAATATACATTTAGCAATGATATAAAATGTGAAATAATCACTCTTCAGAAGCTGGAACCAGTTAATGTTTGACGTTTGTTTGATACATTTCTTAAATGATAAATCAGCTGTTGCCAATTTAATTTTCTGTCAGTCCACTAATTCATTAATCGTGTATCTGGTGTTCTTGGAGAAAGATGCGGAGCCCTTCCTCTGCAGTGGACCCAGAGACAACGTGCTGTACTCATACATACTTAATTCATACTTAAAACCTTTTTAAGCACCCATGCTTAGTGGAAGAAAATAGCCTTAAGGCAAAGTCTGTCCATGACCTTTGCAATGTCCTTGAGTTGTAAATTAACTCAAGAAGTTGTTTACTTTACTTTGTTTTGTTCCCTATTGCAGTGATGATATACGGCCAGCACATGATCCCTGGTGTTCTCTTCAAAATCCAAGCAAATCCTTACAATCAGCATCTCGAGTGCTGCCTCATGACTGTGCATTCTGTTGCCCGCTTCACGTCAACAACCAATTATTTGTAGAGGTACAGGCAGCCACCATGCGTCTGACCTTTTGCTGGGCTTACAGAGATAAGAGGTTACTTGAAGCTTGTTCCTCTAAAAAGTGGAAACGGCAGTGCTTTGTTTTGAGTGGTCTCTTGGGTTTTAGGTTTAAATGCTCTTCAGAGTCTGAGGCTCATTCCATTCCAGGATGTATTTAGAGAGCCCTAACCTTTTCACTGAAGTGCTGAAAATAATTTTGTCACAAACATTTCATTTAATTTCTTTTAAAAGGCTTACTGGCTATTCAAAATGAGGCAAAACATGGACAAAAGATCATAATGAAAAGCAAGCAATTAGTTAAGTCCAATGCAATATTCGTATGAGTGCTACAATATGTATAGCCAGACAGTATGCTATAAATGTAGAGATTGACAAAATAGTGGCTTTGAAATGATTTGGTGATTAATTGATTAACACAGTTGGGCTTTTTTCGCGGTGGTGGCTGCCTTCAGAGGTTTAAGAAGTTTCACAATGTTCTCAGCATCACAGATGTCTGAGTAATCCAGTGTGTCCGTTTCACGGGCATTTCATCGGGCGTCTGCGCTGAGGACAGCAGCTGCCACAGCTAGATGCTGTTGGAGATAGCGTTCGATCATGTCCAGACTGCTGTTCCAGCGATTGGCTTGTGTAGTTTACGGAAAATGGCCTCATCTTTTGCCATGAAAACACCAATGCACCTCATTAATCTCATTTGCCCTTGCACTGGTTGGGGCGAGTGGAGTTGCAAATCTGCTTGTCAGCGTAGTTTGTCCTGTTTTAATCTTCACACATTTAAATAGAGTTTCAACCGGTTCACGATACAACATTACATCCACAGGAATGGGTTAATACAGTGACATGGTTAACAAACATATCAGTCAATGTTATTAATCTATTTCATTATTGAACTGGCAGTGTGGCTATAAAATTCCACTGAATTGGGAGTGTGTAACCTTTGTGTTGATGATAGGGAGATGCAAATACTAAGCTGTTGAAAACTTTGTGAGTAGAAGTCCCAGATCTGTTTCTGTCCAACATTACACCGCCCAGGTTTTGGAACAGTGTTGTGTTGCTAGGAACTGTGATGTTTTCCTCACACTAGTCTAATCCTTGGGGGTACCATAACCTTCAAAAACTAACTTTTGAGGCACAGAAGCTAACAATTTAATAGTGCCTGTCACCTGAATTCAAAATAAGTGGTCTCTCCGAGACTAACAACTCTCCTAACTGCTTGTTACAAAATATAACAACTACACAGTTACAGTTTATTGAGCCTTTTGGGTATGGTGAACGTAGTGCAAGTGCTCCCTAGTTTCCCAGATGGCATAAGGACACACTGACCTTTCTGGACCTTTCCTCTGATCATTTGTGCTAATAGTCTTAAAGCTGCCATCATGCCATATGTCCAATGCTTTGATTCATGACCAAATGCCTGCAAAACTAGCCTCAGCCTTACTTTGTATTTAGTGTTCAGCAAATGTTAACATGTAAACTAAGCTGGTGAACATGGTAACCATTATACATGCTTAACATCATCGTGTTAACACTGTCTTTGTGAGCATGTTGCCTATTCCACATTAAATTTTCTCTATCTACAGTGCTTTTTCTGCTTGTGGTCAAACTAACCACCACAGCCTGTTTGAAACCTCTGTATCATGAAGAATTTGAATGGTGTTCTTGTGAAACCTATAATGGACACATTTATACAACCCCATGTATTACCTGCTGAGATTTGAACCAGCAGCTGAAGCGTTATCTAACACCTCCTCAAAACCCAAAAATCCCTGTGTGAGCTGCTGTCACTTTTTGGAAAGCTACCAACAAGACTTGGTTGTTTGTGGAGCCGAGAAATTCTCTTTTGTCACTTGACCTGGCAGCAGGTGGAAAGCACTAACCACAGCCTCCCTAACCAGCAGTCCTACGCTGACTTTAACACAAGGGCACGGTGCCTGCCAAATACGGGCTAATATGGGGTGAACACGGGGGGATCAATAGTAACATGGAAAATATTGATTCATTTCTGTCACATAGATTAGTCACTCATGTCTGCCTGTTGGTGGTTTTCCATTCGCCGTGGTCATTCTATAATTGATGAGTGCACAGTCACTGCATTCAGAACAGGCTGCCAGTCGGGACTCAAAAGATGTTCAGGCACATACACCATGCACTGTAAAAAACAAAAGTAAGGTATTTCTGAAAGTATCAAAAAATATATTGTTTTGGGACTGATATTGAAAATGTTCCAAGCCGTTCCATTTTATTTAATTCTATACCTGTTTTTACCGTGTGTTTCCATTCATTTCACCACAGTATGAATTTCTACTTGTACAAACTTGTAACTGCTGAGATAGGTAATCCATCACAGTTCATGTAATGTCTGCTTTTTTTGTCAAGGTTGTGTAATGCAACGCAGCGTAGACTTGTCGAATTACTGGACACAACGGTATTACTAAGCCAGAACCATAACTTAAGTCTGACAACAATTACAGACATGAGGATGATGATGACGACTGTGATGGAGGCAGAATAACTTTTGGAACTCGTTACTTTATCATTGCACCCCCCACCCACCCCCCCCCCCCCCCCCCCCCCCCCCCCCCCCCCCCCCCCCACCACACCCCCCCCCCCCCCC
>CM022487.1:8595346-8688927 GCA_011952105.1 Coreoperca whiteheadi | reverse complement strand
CACCTCCCACTCCTCACCCCCCCTTCCTTTGCCTCTCCCCCCCCCCCCCCCCCCCCCACACACACACGATAAAATATCAAGATCCGCACAGCCATATTTATTATAAATAGTATCAGTTCTGTTTGTGATTGTGTTTTAAATTACGTACATATTCCGCATATTTGTCAGATGTCTGTAAACAGAGAGCGAGAGAGGCACCAGGCCTATGTGCGTGTCCCTCCCTGCATATCATCTCACAGGGCGATCCTTTTAACTTAATTGTTGCAGAAGAAGTGACCCCCCGCAGAAACACATAAAAAGCTTAAAGTAATGAATTCATAAGGTTCTTATAAAGATTAGCGGTTTACTGTGATTAGAAAAGAGCAGAGGAGCAGAATGACTCGTTGACCGGCGTGGAGAAATGCGCTTTGTTGCGATTCGGCCTCCTGTGTGTCCCCGGAGTTGCGCGCAACAACAACAACACCACCACCAGCGAAAGTAACATTGCTACGAGCTAGGGGAGCGACTTCAGCAGTGTGGAAGTGGCTTGGCTCAGAGCAGATGTACACCAAACCACGGTAATATGTAAGAAGTGCAAGAAGGCTGTAACAAAAAAAGGAGGGAATGCAACAAACTTATTTCACCGCCTCAAGCAGAAGCAGCCTTGAGTATGAGGAGAGCCAAAAATCTAGCGAGGAGCGCTCAACAGCTATTGTGACCTCTAAACCAGACACATTTCTTCTGATTTTTGTCATATTGCCACAAGAATATCATTATCGCAGAAATTCCCTAAAATATAGTGACATTATTTTAGGGCCATATCGCCCACCCCTGCTAAGAACAAATAATTTATAACCTCAGAACACAAAGTAAAAATTACTAAAGACACTGTTAACAGAAATGATGTGAAATAAGACAGCAGTTGTGTGACATGTAACAAGATGCAAATATCAGTGTAGGTAAATTACAGTATACATGTATTTTATCGTGGTTATCAAAGGTCAAGACATCTGCTATTCTGCACCACTCAACACCCTCGAGTGTCCATCTCCCACCTTTCATTCAGAATCTGTAGCTACTTAATCAATAATTAACGCAGCGGCTGATTTAATTTCTTTGGCTCCTAGATTCAACAATTCAAACACTACATGCTGTTAGAGCTTCACTCCTGACACTGTCTCTTTTGTATCAACTTCTTCAAAAAAGGCTTTTTGGAAGTATCCCAGAGAGCGCCGGAGTTGTTTGGGCTCTGCAGCCAAGAAAGGGCTTTCATCTTCATCGAGAAAACACCCACGCCGCCTCTGTTTGACACTGGAGCTACACTACCTCCGTTTCTCAGTATTTTACCTTTCATCTCAGTTCCTGTCCTTTCATGACCATGTTCTGGCACATGTGATAAATCCAGGTTTCTAAATGTACTGTTGTTTTGAATTCTAAAAATATCATCAACCCTAGCCTGGTTTATATGCAGAGAAAATCAGCAGTATTTCCTCAGTCAAATGCCTCTCAGACCACGGCCATGGGATTCGATAAAGAACTAGAATTACTTGTCCAGATATCAGAGATGCAGTCAATAAAAATAATTATGAACAAGTTGGCAGTGAAACAGCAATGGCACTGTGGCATATTGATAACGGACTATTTAGATATCTGCTTATAATGTTTGATCTGGGGCTGTTTCCACTTACACAATCACCCTTGTCGAACAGATTTATGTTCTGCCAGATTTAATTTTCACCCCTTTTCCCTGGGACAGGAAGTATGTGTCTTAAAGAGACAGGCACAATAAATCAGACAAATTGCATTTCCTAGAGGGAGCAGGGGAGTCAGCAGAGCGGTGTTTACCGATAATCAGAAAGGAAGGCAGACTCCCGTCTCTCTGTGGTTTCTGACTGTCCTCCGTTCACTTTGTCTTCCCCTCATTCAGAAACCTTTCCTTCCCTCTATTTTGCAGTTCATTCTCATTCATGTTTCTTCTTTGCGTCCCAAATTGGTGCAATTTGTCACTTTCACTGGAAAGAGGAGGTGGGATGACTTCCTCTTTCTGTCTGTTATCTTCTCTCCCGTTATTTCTCAGATCGCCGCCAGCTCTCTCCCTTCATGTGACACCACTCACTCACTCACTCACTCACTCATTAATTAGAATTTGATCTTTTTTCCTTCTGACCTTTCATCTGTCACGGTACTCGAAACACTGTCGTTTTTTACAATTTCAGAGAGGATCGCTCTGTCCATGATGAGGCGCCAATTTGGACTGGAAACGATAAACATTTCTTGATGCAATAAAGAAGACATTTTAATGGGAGCGGATGACAATGTTGCCAGCCCGTAGGGGGATATAACTTACAGTTTTTTGGCATCACCTCAAAAAGACAGATGTGCATGTGCTTCCACAAAGTGGTCCTTTTTGCTTCTTACCAACTTTAGGTAAATGCTTCTAATTATGGTTTTAATTTTTAGCAGCTTTTTAATTGAATCCTATAGGATCATACGTCATGCTGTAGGTATCGACTGTTTGATTACTGCAGCTCAAAAGATTAGTCGATTTTAAAAAATCTGCAACGATTTTGATCAGTTAAAAATCACAGGTTCAGGTTTTTTAAGTCTTCTGTGATAGTAAAAGGAATAGCCCTTTTTTTTCCACCCACATTCAGACGGAAATGCGCTTCTGGTCTGAACAGCCAGGCTACTGCGGTGCTTCCGCCTCATAGTTTAGTTTACATAGTTTCTCCACTAGAGAGCAGTGATGAGTTGAGTTTTCAACTGTAAAATCTGCCACTTCAATATATCATTCAAAATCCATATCGAGATTATTGTTTGTGTTATGTGTACTATCAGCTGATATATCAGATTTGTTAACTACCAAATATTGATCAGTATTGGTCGGCTATAGTAACTTTCTGTTATGGTTTTGGTTCTTTAGTGTATGTTTTGGGAGTGTTTTGTTTTATTCTGTCTGTCCCTAGTCTGCTTTATTTCTGTAAGTGTTCTCGTCTTATTTTGAGACGGTCTGTTTAGGCGATGTTTTGGAGTTTATTCTGGTTCTTCCTGTTTTAGTTTGGTAAGGTGGCTGTTCCCCCTTACGTCCTGCCTATGATTCCCTGGGTGTGTTCACCGGTGTCTCGTTGTCTCCCCCTCCCTAAGAGTATTTAGCCAGTGTGTCCTCCCTGTGTCTTTGTCAGTTCGTCGTTGTTCTTCACACTTGTTTCCCTGCGTGTTTCCCAAACTTGTGGATTTGTTTTGGTGGCTTTTTGGATTTTTTTGCCTTGCTCTTGGTTCTATGGATTTTGCCTGCTGGGACATATAATAAACCCTCCACTTCGTCTGTACGGTCTGCATCTGGGTGCTCCTTCCGTTCCACTCTTCCCCAAACACAACACTTTCAGCACCCAGTAACTGCACTTAAGTAAATACTGTCAATCAGGAGAGAATTAGTAGCTGATCGTGTGCAGACTTGGTCTTATCAAATTTTGGTGAGCGGTCACCCCTGATGACAGTGAGGTCCGACTGTGGCTTCACTCTTTCTCCTTCTCACACTATCTCACTCACTGTCAACCTCTTTCTCTCACTCTCATCTTCTCTGTCTAGTCCCCTGCGCCACATACGCAAAATAGACAAATGTTTTCTTGTTTGTCAAAACCACGTTCTAGGAATCCCTCAATCCTCCACTTCCCCCGTCGGCATCATCGTGCCTCCCTATGTCCCTTGTTTATTTGAATCCTCTCGGGGCGTTTCATTTACACTTGCATGCGGTGAACATAAAGTGGAGGGTGATGCCGAATGAGCTCTGGCAGCTTGCCTCTCTTTCCTCAGTGCACTGGGTTGTTTAAGACCCGTCTTTACAGTGAAGCACCCAGGGCTCCTTACCGGAACCTTCCCGCTCAGCCAGACACATGAAACACACAATTTATATGCAGCACAGCTTAATAAAAGTGTCAACTGGCAGCTCAGGTGTCAAGGGCCTGACATTCAATAAGCTTTGATCAAACGGTTAATTTTTGTCTGTGTAGTGAAACGCATAAAAACAGATGTAGCCAATATACTGTACGTCAGTTTGTTAAATCAGGGATGTGTGCAGAGCAGGCAGATTGTTTAGTTAGTGTTTAAACATTTGTACTTCTTTGAGTCACTGTAGTCAACAGTCATGTTTATGTGCGCTCAATCGTAAAACACAGAAACACTTCCTTTTGGCTCTTGCTTGTTTTTTCTTTTGGAAAACTATGATTTTCTTTATAAGAATCTTTGTCTGTTTAATCTTGTTGTGGTTGTGCTACTGTACTCAATGACATTTAATTCACATTTCATTGATCAAGCAGGCACGGACCTGATAACATTTCACCCATATTTTCTTCATATTTATTCACCACAGAGCCTATCCATAGGGAATTTTATGAGCCAATTTCATGGAAATCTGTCTAACCCAATGATTCATTGTGTTTCAGTGTTTTTTTATCTGTTTTTGTTTTTTTTTTTACCCTCAGGAGAACAAGGAGACTCCTGTGGGACAATTTTCCACAGGCAACACCCTCGGGGTAGAGGTGTGCCGAGTCCACAGGCGATTTTCTGGCAACTTGCAGCTGCCTCCGTTGTCATGGCGACAGGCGGAAATGGAGAGGGACAGGGGCTGGTCGCTAACGCCTGAAGAAGATCCCGTGACCCGGACCAGACCCACAAGTCTGCCCATCGCCTCTCTGCCCCGCATCGACATCACGCAGGCCGACCCTGACAGGTACGGCTCCGAACAGCATTGCAGCAATCCCACGTTGTAAGGGATCACTGCTGCTGTGGGTGTTTGCTGTCTGAGGAGCATTATAATACTTCAGCGTAACTTGTTAGTTCTCATTTCTATGTACCTAGCTTTTTGTTCTCAGCTTTCGAGAACTGTGTTTATTTTTTTATTTTTTGTTCAAAGTTTTGTATGTTGTAGGAGCAGAACTTTCAGAGCAAGTTGTGTGTTTTCATCACAGTGGGAAGCCAGTGTTTTCTCCCATCTACTTTTGACATTAGATTTGCAAAGTTAGCTGTTTCTAACTTTGTTGTGCCCGGGAGAAGAAGACTTTTTCTAAGGCATCAGATAGTACAAATTATTTTAGCAGTCATTTAATTTAATACACTCTTATTGTTGTTGCAGCTTTTATGACGGCTACCACTTTACGTTATTGAATGGCAATTTGCCACATACATCCTTTTTCTTTGAACCACTATGACTCACCCCACTACACTACAGATGATTATGGGCTCTCTTCAGAGATGTATTGACTCTCTCATCAGTTGCTTTCATCTCCAAAACACTTATACTCTGCTCTACTGCTTTTTAAAAGCATGGGTTGCATTCATCTGGATTAAAGGTCAGGAGCTGGAAAACTTTTGCTCTGTTTATTGCATGTCACTGCGGACGCGCCACAACTTTTAGTGTTATTTTCCAGCAGTTATGGATTAGCCAATCAGCTTGTTGGTGATGCTGTTTTGGATTTTTATTTTGCATTATAAATATTGCAGGGGGATGTCCCAAAGATATCTACCAATCAAATTAATCATAAACTCAGTCATATTCTGAGTATATGAGTGAATATTTGTTAGTTCAGTATTATGAATTTGATCTCTGAGAAGGAGAGGTCTTGTCTTCAATGTGTCTTTTTGGGACCTGATTACAGTACAGTAACGTCTTATTAACATAAAACCAGTGAGAAAAGGCTCTGACAGTTTTCCAAACAGTGTGATTTGAACTGTTTGGTTGGAAGGCGGTAGCTTTTAAACAGCAGGAAAGTGCCATTACTCTTCTTGCGTCGGACTTGGTTGTGAAGCAGATGTACTAATGGAAGCCAGTGGAGAGAACATTGAGCTCAGGTCGGACCAGGCAGACTCACGCAGTGTTGTTGCTGTTAATCCTGGCCAGAAACTCTCACCACACTGCTCACCGAGATGCTTTCGCAAGCAGGTGATAAACAAGCATCTCCGTCGATACAGGCGCTTCACTGTGGCGAATACCTGGTAAGAATTTGGTTGATGTGTGTGCGAGATGAGGACACGTAGAGAGAGAGCTGTTGCTTCACTCTGTTTGTCTGTATTTGTCAACTCTGTTTATTTGTTGTGTACCTGAAGAGCTACAGCAGGAGCGTGACTATTTGGGATTTATTTATTACGTCACACAGACACTTATTTAGCAGTAGTTTATTTTAAGTTGCCAAAAATGTTCCTAGTTCAGGGTGAGTCAGAGTCCAGGAGAGTGATTTATCAAAGAGTTTCCCCGGTATGTAAAAACACTGGAAATAGGCACTGCCAGTAATGTATGAAGAGTGTGGCATTGATGATTGGCCGCAATTTCCTGCATGTCTTAAGTTATGTCCAGTCCAGTTTATTTATAGAGACAAAAGTCCTGTTTTTCTCAGAGGGCTTTACAATCTGTACAGTATTCGACATGCTCTATCTTTAGACCCTTCATTCGGATAATGAATTCAAAAATGAAAGAGAAGCAAAGGAAAAATGGTGAGAAACCTCACAACAGAGGAGGGATCTTTTTCCCGGATGATATACAACAACTGCCGTAGGTACAGAGTACACAGAAGTAGCAGTAGTAGAATAACAATAGTTTGGAATTTTGACAAATAAAGACAAGTTTACCGAGTAAATCTTATTCAGATTCTGTTTTGCTTTCTAGGCACTTGCCGTTACAGTGCTACATTTTGTTATGTGTTGAAATGTGCAAAAGATGACATTTCTTCCATCATAAAATGTTTCTATTGTTTTAACATTGAAAAGTACAAGCTGAGCAGAGCTGAGTGCCAAGTGTTTTTCCTCTGGGATGTGCTGTGCTTAAGAGAAATGTCTTCCTTGACCCCCGCATGAAGAAATGCTCATCAGTGCTCACGATTGTTTAGATGAGTAGCAGTTGTTGCTTTATTCCCTGGGTCCGGTGTGTGCAGTTGGAGTAGCTGTTTTAAAAAATATATATTTATACAGCAAGGAAGCCAGCCTGTTTGATTTTTTATTTTTTTTCCTCTGTTTCCACTCAGATGATAATAGGAGGCTCTGGTTCTTCTCAGTCTTCCAAATCTCACCCAGTCAAACTATCAGGTTTGCTTTCAGCCTATTCAGGTACCTCAAGTGCTAAAATAACCCTGCTGATGTGGACGTACAATATAGAAACAATAACATAGTGTTAAATTAACCCTGAATTTTTCCAATAATACACTGTCCTCTGCCAGAACTAGAACACTAATGTTACTACTGTTATTATTTAGGCCAGGCTTTTGTACCCTTGAACAGGATGATTATTGCATCTCTCCACTTGTTTATGGCTTGTTGGACAGTAGTATCGCCCACTACTTTTAGGGAACCTTGTCCCACACACCTCTACCCTACTAAGTCCCTCCCCTGACCATTTCACCCCTGCTCTAAAAAAAATATTTTTTATTACAGCAGGAGTGAACTGTAGTCTCACTATATTTTTCTGTTTCTGATAATGCAATTTTAATTCTTAATGGAGGAAAATAAACCAAAGTGAATTGGCTTAATCATTTTCAAAGAGACCTGTACGGAAGCTCTGAGAGGCAATTCTGGTGGGGAAAAAGATTTTGGTGATTTATTTTCAAAGTCTGAGCTAAGTTGTTTTCTCTCGAGTGTTTACAATTTAAGAACAGCTGAAAAAAAAAAGGTTTTGCTAAGATAATCTTTCGAAGTTCCTTTAAAAAAAAAAGTCTTCTGTGAAAAAAGTAGGAAAAATAAAAAGTTTGCCAGTATAATTTACTTTCTGTGTTTGTTGTTGTAATATTCATTTCAGCCACAGGAGGCTGAAGTGCACCACTACCCCATGATCTAAATAGGACTAAAAGCACTTTTTGTTTTCTTCCAGGTGAGTTTTAATTTCTCCATGCGGTTTAAACACAAGGTGCACATATACGTTAATGTCATGTCTCTTTTGGATAGAAATGTATTTTAATTAATCAACACCTGAACCTGCACTTCAGTCTCCTATATAAATATTGTCTGTTGTGTAGTCATTGTGTCTAAAAGTGATGTTGATATTTGTTTGATGTTACTGACACTGTTGAATTGAGCTTCCTGACCATGCTCTAGCGACAGCAAATTCCACTGGCCTCTGCCATTAATAAATGACTGAATGATTGATCTGGGAGTGCTGAGTCTCTACAGCATGTCATTGGTGTCATTTACCGGCGTGCTGCTTCTGTCCTCTGCTGACTGTCGGAGTTTGACACACAGACACACACACACACACACACACACACACACACACACTACCATGTGTTTTTCTGTGAGTCTAAACAGTGCTGAGAAACTGACCGTCTCGAACGCTCCTAGTTTACCGTACGGGACAGCAGATATTCTGCTAAACTATCGCTTGCCGCCAGTCTGCTGCTGTAACCCGGTATCACACCAAAGTGTGTAATACGCAAGCTGGTCCACCATGACAGTGTCACGTTTTCAACACGTTCTCATTCCACGGTCAAGTGAGCAATAATAAACCTGCAACGTCCAGTTAGACTTTGAAAACACGCTTGCTGAGAATCATTTCAGGTGACGGTGGCAGATTTGTCAGGTTTAGGCACCAAAACGACTTGGTTAGGTTTAGGAAAACGTCATGGTTTGGGTTCAAATAACTGCTTCCTTAAACCAATCAACACTGATTATTGATTTCACACAGGAAATGAACCCTGGTCTCCCGTGTTTGACGCATTACTTTTATGTTTGATCTTTAAGTACATTTAATAGCAAATACTTTAGTTGAATTTTGAGAACACTTCTTCAGTTGCATTCAGGCTTGAATTGATTAACCGTTGATCAGTATATAATTTTGGCTGGTAAAAAAAAAAAATGCTTGGCCCGGTGGATTTTTGAATCTACCAGTCCCATTTGGCCAGTGACTCAAAAAGTAAATTTTGGATACTGGATGGGACCTGAAAGCCACACAGAAGATTATTTTCCCCCTGGTAAATATCTACTTTACACATTACTGAGGGTTTCTAAGTTAGCAAATAAATGACAAACTGGATTTCCCACTTGAATACCTCCTGTTTGACTCTGAACTAGTGCATATGCTTTTATAGGACGTCATAGGTGGCCAAGCGAAGAATGATGAACGCACTAATCTGCAGTAGTTTAATATAGAGGGGGGGGGGGGGGAGGACAGGCGGTCAGATAAACAGTGCGACTGCGAGTCCATTCCCTGTGTTCCAGCCCAGATCTGCCTGTTCGAGTCTGCCAAGCCTACGTTATTCCAGCACGTGGCCTGTTGCTGCTCAGAAAGGGGCTCTGTCAGTGTGTGTGTGTGTGTGTGTGTGTGTGCATGTGTATGAGTGAGCAGCAACAGTATCAGTGCTTTTTGTTGCTCGATGAGGAGGGAGGCAGTGGAAGGGCGAGAAGAATGCCACGGAGGTCCCCTAGGTGCAAAGTTGGGCACTTTGACTTCAGCGAGGAAGTGGTCAGTAGAGCACACCTCTCGGCTCCCAGGTGATTCTTTAGCACTTGTCTTTGAAGTATTTCTTTCTTTGTCTTTTTAAAAACATGTTATTGACCTAAGTTGTTCATCTAGACCGACTCTGAGTATTTTGAGCCTCTCTGTCTTCCTTTTCTCTCTACATGGGTTGAGATGTTTTAGATGGATTGCAACGTGAATTCGACCTCTACAGTACATTGCCAAAAGAAATTGTTTCCAAAAATAAAGAGAGAGAAATGTGAGTTTTATTAAGATTCATTGTACCAGACTGTTGCTGTGAGCTTAACAGTATTTCAGGATCTACAGAAATAACGCCTCATTGACATACTGTCGTTTTCTGCCTGTGTCAGATTAAGAGATTAGATTGCTCTAGGTAAAGCATGTTGCTAATGTTGTGAAGGTGGGATTTGGATGACGCAAAGCGCGACACAGATGACGTTTAGCGTTCTGCGTGTGTGCAATCAGAGCGTGCACATTTCACATTAATCTGAGCTTCTCTGGCAGAGGTGTGGGACTGAGAGTGCCTCAGTGGGATATGTGCCTGGATAATCCCACATGTTGCAGAAATTACAGAGGCGGGGGGTAAATGTAGGGCAAATAGTGAAGTGACCTTTGGGACAGTCAGTCCATTATAAGAGATTTGAGAGTACTGAGTGTGTTTGTTATAGTTATAAAAATGTGTGATTGTTAGTTTTTTTTTGTTTTTTTTCTGCTTACTTTTCTACTGAAATTGGACTAGAAAATAAAATGATAATGTGGTTTACGGTGTCTTATATGTCAGTAAGACAGACTCGACCTGTGTGTATTATCCAAGCTAAACTCAGGACTTAGTTAGAGCTTTTTTTTTTTTTTTTTTTTTTTTTTTTTTTTTTTTGTTCATTTATGACTTGTGGCATCGGTTGTTCCTGCGGTGCATTGATATTTTGACCTTTCACTCTAAACTCCGGTCCATCTGACCTGATCATCTGGTTGCACAGTAGCTTGTCCTCTCTCCTCCTGCACCCACTCCATGGTGACAAACAGATTACATCCGTCTGTGCATCCGTGGTGATTTCACCGTGGCATCGGCCAACATGCTGGGTAGATGGACTGTAGATGCTTGCATTATGTTTACACAAAGCATGTCTATTTGAATCAAATTGGCTGCCTGTTGGTTTGCTTTTGCTCTGAGCATTTCTTAATTTCTTGATAACTTCACTATTAGTACTTCTTCCACTATCTGATATTGTTGTGTTTTATTCTTATTGGATGTATTTGTCAAGGACCATGTACAAAAACATTAATTTCAAGCAATGAGAGGAGATGCTTGTTCCAGATTGAACTACTTGTACTTACCATCTGCACTCCCTCAGCAGATACAGACACTACAACATACAATAGATCCTGTATTCAAGTTTCAAAGGCTGTTGGATATGATTGGTCGCATCTGTCGCTATAAAAATCAACAAGGCTAAATAAATAAACACTAGAATATTCCTGACATCACACCATAAGGAGCTAATCTCTCATTGCTTGTTTGGTGCCACTGAGTAGGGGTGAATGAGTGGAGCTGTCATGGACAGTATTGCAGTGAGACCGACCAGAGCAGCAGTTTGCTATAAAACAACCCCTTCTCTCACTGACCAGCAAACCATGCTTATTTAATGAGCACAATAGTTTTGTTTTTACGCCATGGATGGGTGGGTGTGTAATCATTTTAGGGTTTATGCAACCATCTCTTTGATGGATGGGATTTGTGAACATGTTGCGCAAGTCATTACTTAGTGGCAGCTTATTGAAAGTACTTAATGCACATGATGATGATTTGATAGTCAATGTAAATGATTTGATCAATCAGACATAGACAATGATAATGGAAATGCTTTCATTGACATTTACATTTAGTCATTTAGCAGACACTTTTATCCAAAGCGACTTACATATGAGGAAGACAATGGAAGCAATTATAACAACACAAGGTAACAAGTGATTCATAAGTGCATCAAAAACTAGTCCGTTAAAACCCAGCACAGTATACAAAGGTAAGGATAGAAAGTTTTTTTTTATTTTTATGAAAAGAGATAGGAAGGAAGAAGTTAGTTTCAAATGATGGATCCCAGAACTGTTTGAAATGTGCTGCTGTAGTGTAACAAGGAATGACGAAAAACATTAACAGATTTCATGTGATAAAATACACGCTCTGTCCTTTATTTTTTAACTGATTACTGTTGCTTCTCCCTGTCTTCTCTTAGCTTTGAGGTGGAAAATGGACCATCATTGTGCTGCAGTCCTTCAGACCCGCAGGCCTCCCCGGGTTCAGGTCTGGTTCTACATCCCAACCTGGCCGCCCATGGCCAGCGCCGGGAGTCCTTCCTGTACCGCTCTGACAGCGACTATGAACTATCACCCAAGTCCTTGTCACGGAACTCTTCCATTGTTGGAGAACTGTGAGTTGAAATAATCACTGAGAGAGACTGCTGTCGTATCAAACTCACTATGTTCAACTGCGTGCGTGTTTGTGTAACTGTCAGTCTTTGCTCAATAGCTTTCACATCCCATTTCAGGCATGGAGAGGACCTGATTGTGACTCCATTTGCTCAGGTAAGAGCTGATTACGAGTCAAAAAATCTCCACCAAAGAACCTCAAAGTCATCTTAATGATGTTTTGCTCAGTAGCATTTTTTGACAAACATAATTTTCCTGAAAAGGCTTTTAGATGTGAAGCACCTCATGGATCCAGAAAGTAACTCACTCACTTGTGATTAATCTCTCTGCCCCCTGGTGGCCTTTAGTAGACATGGCAAGAGCTATTTGCCAATGGCAAGGTCATTTTAGACTCATCATCTCCAACTTATACTGTAGTTGAATTGGTCCTGTCTAGTTCTGCTCTCTAATGGTTGCAATTAGCTCCAAACAATCATAACATCATGTGATGATGTTGTCTCTTTTTGAAACTTGGAAAATAGTAGATGCTTGGTTTCTACTCTTTCAGACTGCAGCCCAATGAATGCACCAACTATAATTTCCTACCCTTTTCAACATATTTAAAGAAAATCCAGGTTTATGAATTTAACCTTATGCAGTCAATCAGTCATAGCTAAAGGTTAAGAATCAATTTGTGCTGATTTGGGTAGGAGCGGGAGCAGCACGCACCATTTAGCATTGAGAGGCACCTGCAAAAACTTTGTTGAATTCACAGTTAATTGTCTAATTGTTGTGTCTGAATCATTTACAAAATTTAATCCGTTAATCGTAACCAGCTGATTTTCCATGCCCAATTTTTAAAAGAATGATTAAAAACTTTAAAGTACAGAAAACTATTTTTGGACTGGCCATCACATTATCACAATACTATGACTATTATGAGTAAAACTGTCACATTATTACTGTGTATATTCTCCCAAATCTTCTGCAAGTGTCAAATTGTAATCTTTAAATATTTCTGTATACCTTTTTTACTCTTTTGTCACGTCCTTTTCAACCCCACCTTTTCCACTTGGGGCTTCTTCTTCGCCTCACCCCTTTTCATCTTTTGTTTTTTTTTAAGGTTCTGGCAAGCCTTCGGACCGTCAGGAACAATTTCACCACCTTGACAAATGTACAATGTGCAGCCAATAAGTAAGTAATCTCATAATATCACAGTATCTGCTTGTGTTTTGAGAGAGTGACTGCATCCTGCAGAATGTTTTCACATATGCAATGAAGATTTCTATACTGGGTGCTCATAGAAATCACGTCATGATTTTTTTGTGGGACATTCGCATGTTGATTTTAGCTTTTAAGGGATATGTTTACGCGTTAGAATTCAAGATGCCAACGTGTCTCACTTGGGGGTGCCAATGCACCAAAAATGGTCTCATGAAGGAACCACTCACATTAAACACCAAGTATAGAGAGTCTTTTGCTTTTAATGCGAACGCTGGTTTTCAGCAGCAGCGTTGAAATCCAAAACTTGACACAGTGACATTTTATGTTATTTTCTTTGGTGTAAGAGGGGGTTACCTCATCTCATGGGAGTGCATGAAAGCTCCCTCTGATCACTGAACTGTGCCAGTTGCTGCAGTTGCATCAGGTTTGCCAGAGGTGAACACAGAGTCAATACGACCTCTGAGAGAAGGGTCACTGTGAGCCATAACTGAATTAGACGTGACAATGTCACATGGTAGAAAATTTGACGTGTGCGCAGTTTAGAGAATTGAGCGAGCACCTGTTTTGAGTTTGTGCTGTGGCAACAATGACTGCTGCTAAAACCAAATCACACTATGGGGGGAAAAAAAACAATGCAAGCATTTGTTACACATCAGCGCTCCTGATTTTAATACTTACTGCCTTGTTTCTCTCTGGTGTGCAGGCGGTCTCCTGCTGTGAATCAGCCTTCTGTCACCAAAGTCTGTCTGTCAGGTGAGTCCTGTATCATAAGCCTTCCAGTGTGAAGGGGGCACCCTCGTCAGAATGAATGATTCTAGGAAAATGTGAAAAACTGTAACATGCATGCAATGCTGCACTGTTTTTATTGTAGTAGTGGTAATGTCAAGTTTGGCGGTTGGTGGAGAACAATGCTCCGGATAAAGATTTGAGAAGCCACAAAAGAATGAAAGAGAATGAGCCAAAAGTAAATACGCCCATGCATAAAAGCCAGAGCTGTACATTGTACTTGCATGTGACTAGAATCTGCTCACATGTCAGCAACATTTCTAAGTTGAAGAAAGTTTAATAAACAATGAATGGCAGTGGCAAACAGCGAGTTACTGCAGTCTCATAACTGTGCAGTGACTAGAATAGATTGTGCCTGTGCAAACACAGCACACATTCACTGTAAACCTTTCATATTCGGTTTTCTGCACGCAAATGATTAGTTAGGGTAGAGAGGCTTTGGGGAGAACTGTAATTGCTTATGGAATTGACATTTCCATGTCAACACAGTAATATGTGTTCACACTGTCAGCACAAACTGCATTATCTTTGAGCATTTTCACACATACAAATAGAAACTTTCATCTTTGGAGTTGTTGACACAGGAAACTATGACTTGATAACAACACAAAAATTCCTACCTAGTGACGTACAGCAGGATGAAAGAGGGTGAGAACCACAGAAAGAGATTTAATGGTTCAGATTCAGATCAGGTAGATGCGAAGGAGGGGAAGAACTGGTGAAAGAAGGCAATGAGGGAGGTGGCGATATTAGTTCCTGCTGCACTGGTTCTTCAAGCCCGATTGACGTCAGCATGGTCTGCGCACGGGTGCTCTCCACTTCCTATCAGCACAGATGGGCTGCTAGGAGCGTCCCGCAGCAGGAAAAAATACAAGACAACTGCAAGTCTCTTATTGTCCTTCCTCCTCCACACTTCTGACAAACCTTGACCTTCTCGAAAAATAATCTCTGACGAGTAAAACCATCCCGTTATTGGCTTCCATCATGATGCATGGGGAAGAAAGAATGAGAAAAATAAAAGTGATTAACTCAGGTCTGAATTCGTTTGAAATCTCTGAGAATACACTTAATGTTTCTAATACAGCATCTTACTCTAGTCCCATCATAGAATATCACCGTCATCAACGTTTCCTAAGCATACAAAGAACATACAGTACACCTGCCATTAAATAATAGTAATTGTTCAAATTGTTTTGGAGGAGACAACAACTACCAGTATCATGAGAAAAGATGCCCTCATATCCTCCTTTGCGCTGCTTTCTGTCTCGTTTTTGTCAACTCTTTGACCGGAAAAGGAGAACAGATTTTTCCTGTTTTGCATCTGTTTTTTTTCAGTGAGGCAATATCCCCAGTTTAGGAAAAAATACAGCACCTGCGTCTTTCTGGACATGAGCTCAACGTAGATGGCCGATTAGGAGCTCTATGAAATGTTGGCTAGCTCTGTAAAGGGATATGAGAGGCACACAGTGAAATAGAGTGAAACACATTAGACCTCAAGGGAGAGTATTATATTGGAAGATGGTGAGGTTAGACACAGAGCTAGAGTGGGTTCAAGAAAGACTGAGACTTGCCAGATCGTTGCAGGGAGTGCGATAGGGAAGAACAAAAACACAACGAAGGTCAGAGAGAGACGTCAGTTTTTGAGCCTTTTTAATCAGATGAGGCAGGAAAAAAAGGTCAGATTGGACGAAAAAAAAAAGAGCAGGAATGTGACCGCAGTCACTTGGTGAAAGACGCAAATAACTGGGTGGTACACTAAAGATCAGCTCAGCTGCTAATGCGTCACTGCGGGCTTTTTACACTTTTAACCATCTTACTCCAGTACCGTGAGGGGATTGTAGTTTTCCTCATATGAGAGTTCCATGAGCCCAGCAGCCAACAAAGGGCTCACTCTTCCCTGACTGATTGAGATTATAGGCTTTGCTTTATATTGCGCCTGATAAATAGTACATTTCAGGAAAATGCTTGATCATGACGTCTTTGACTGTCAAGGACTGGTGATTAATCTGTAACAGTTGTCACTTGCTGAATATTGTCACGGATGGTTAGTCATTTTACCAAGAAGGGGATGTGAAACCTCATAATGAGCCTCGAGAAATGAATGTTTACACAATGCCATCAGAAATGAATGTTTAAGGCAGTGGTGCCCAAAGTGGGGGCCTGTTGGCCCCTAAAATCAAACTAGGGGACTTGTGTAAAGTGAACTATGATAAATGTCACAAGATTTCACCATATAATTGTTTGCATTTTTCATACACCTCGTAAATGCCCCCCCTCTTAAATTATGTATTGTATTATGTCTGCCTATACCTGTAATTTCATTACTTCACTTACTGCACCCAATGACCACTTAGAGTAACTTATAATCACATTATAATGCATTATAACAGTGATTATAATGTATTACAATTATGTGAATTATAATACACTCTGATACTTGCAAAATAGAGGGCAAATACAAAGTATTATGATATTTGACCTTATAAGTAATTATAAAACACTTTATAATGTATTATGGTTATTGTTATAAAGCATTATGAATGTTTATTATCTGCTTATAACACAGTATAATTATAGTTATAAGCATGCATAACGCATTAGAAGTATATTTATAATGCGTTATAGACATAGGCATCACAAAGTGTTACAACTAGGAAGTTCTACTGTAGATTCCCATGAAATTCATAAGATGAACTATGTATGTTCTTAGGTAAATTATATTTTATTCAGTAAATCTTACAGAGGTAAGTTGTTTTCAGTCCTATTGTATTAGAATAAATTAAGGTAGCTGGGACACATCATTTTGCATCTTAGCTTTTCATATAGTATCCTTCAGTATATTGCAATGGAAACACATTGCAATGCCCTTTCATCGAGTTTCATTGTAGGCCTTCCAAAGGAAAAAGGTTTGAGCACCATTGTCTAAGACTTCCCTGACATTGCCTGTGGGGTCATTGGTTAAATCCTCATGGGTATGCTATGATGCAAGTTTAAAGTCTTTGTCTTTTTCCTTATATTTGATGTCACCATTGTTGACAGATGATCATTTTTTCTTTCTCTGTTGGACTCTTGACAGCTGCTCAGTAAGCCATTTCCCAAGAATTTATTGCACACTTGCATGCAGCCTATGCAAAATGAATTCAGTACTGCAGACAAACATGCAGTACACATTCTTTGCCTTGAAACTAAACAGACACGTGACTTTGTGCGGGGCACTGCCCAGGGCGTGGGACCCCACACAATAAGCATTACTCATTTATCGTTTGTCTCTTTTTGTCATGTCCTGGAAGAGAGGTAATAAGAGACTAATCTGAAACAGGTTATTGTGGCTGATTAAAGATGAAGAATAGATGGTTTTTAATCACCAGTAATCTGCATTTTGATGCCAAAAACAAGGAGTAATCACTTTCAAATCGGGGCAGGAGTGTTGTGCTCTTGTTTGTAGTGGTGTAAGTCTGTGTGTGTGCATGCATATACTGTATGTGCACCATGAAATATAGAAGCCTGTCAAAGCAGTGGTGTCTTTAATAAATGGCCCAATAAACTGTGTCCAAATATGTGATTCAATATTTAGGTATCGGTATCTGGTAACCTCATGGTATCATTCTTATCAAAGTGATTAAACTCTGTGTTTGGGTGATTTCTTGGTTTGTTTAAGCCTGTGTCATTACCCACTGTCTTTCATAATATGATGAAGTGTACTCCCTCACATTTGGAATAATGATGGGCTGACGGACACACACACACACAGACAGCTGACCACAAACTGACAGCCAGAGCAAATTTGACCTGTCATTTTCAGTCGGGGCAGTCTGCTCCGCTCCTGTCTGCAGGAGTTTCTCTGCTCCACAGCAGGAATCCATGTCAGGTTTTCCAGGCTCGCAGCCAGAGGAGAGGATCTGGAGGGCTGGAAGTGTGCAGCCTGGTTAAGTATTTGAATTATGTCATTGACGTCAGCACAGTCATAAACCTCGCTGCGGCCCATCCCTCATGCTGGCCCGTGCCAACACAGCTCCATGGTGCATTGTGAAGGAGCTGTCAAACAGGTCCTGATGAGGTGTGTGTGTTTGTAGCACTGTTGAAGCCTTTTGTTTTGATAAGTGAGAAGATTATGCCACAGTTGTAAACTATTAAGAGACATAATCAGTAGTGAGGGTTGTGTGTGAGAGAAGACAAAGAGAGTATGATTTCAGGGTTGGACATACAGTAAATGTCCACCAAACAATGGGTTCCTCAGAGATTAAACATCACATCACTCTTTTAATGTCATTGTAAATTCCATCTCATACAGAAGTCCCTTATTTTACTGAGGTATCAAAATAACGCACCCTGCATATGACTTGTAATTTTTATTGTTCTGGCAATAGGTACTGTAAATGTGATTTGTCAGTGACTGTGAGATATGTTTCATCATCTGATAAAATAATTTTAAGATTAGATAAGATTTTACTGATCCTTATGGAGCAGTTTGGTTGAGTCCTGCAGTGAAAAAAAACAAACAACACAATATACGGACATATATGCTATATTCTATAATAAAAATAGACCAATTAAACTTTGAAATTATAAATACTATCATGTGGGAAAACATGTCCAAATGAGGAAGCAGACACATTCATTTTCTGTAATTGAAACAGAGTACATGATGCAAATAACATAATCAAAGAGCAAAGTTTGTTTCACTCAAAGACCGAGTGGTGAAATTTGCCACCTTGAAATTTGCTGTAGGCAAGTCACTGATCACATTCAAGGTATTTACAGTTTTGGTGTATTTTCCCATCAGGTGTGTACAGAGTTGACTGTTCACCCGTGTAATAACCCCTTTGTGTTGCTTTCGGATGGGACAAACTTCTTTTCTTTCTCTTTCTCTCTGTTTCCTCATGTCTCATTCTTTTTTTTCCCCTGTCTTGATTGGTGAATGAATTGACGTACATTTGAGGCGAAACAAAGGTGACTCATTGCTCAGCCTCAGTGTCAGTCTGTCTCAGCTCCACGTGTAGTGCAAAGTGAAAAGCCAAACAGTACGTGCACGTATCGGTGTCAAAGAGTGTGTTTTCTCCTTCATGATGTGGCGAGGTCAAGGAGAGGAATGTGTGTCTGCGTACATGCAGATAACTCGGAGCTGTTTACACCTTAACTGGCTGTGATGACTCAAGTGTTTTTCATTGACCCTTTTTTGTAACTGGGCCCATTATTTCCTGACAAGTAAAATTAGAATGAATAAACAAGACCTAAGCCATATTAGTCACTGTGTTAACGTAAACCACACCAGCAAAACTCAAATACTACATGAAAACCTCAACTGTACTGTGCATCATGCATGTAAAGTTTCTTGCAGAGAAACTGCCCCTGTGGAAAGTAACAGTTACTGAAGTACTTTCCTTACGGAGTATGCTTTAGTACTTAGAATTTTGTTACTTTATATTGTATATCTACTGTTCTTCATTTCAGAGGGAAATATTGTTGTTTTCTTTTGAGTACATGTATTTGACAACTATAGTACCCCGCCTAAGGCCCAAAGTCACTGGGATAGGCTACAGTTACCCGCAACCCCCAACGGGAACAAGCGGTAGAAAATGACTGACTATTTAACTACCCATATAAATTAGGTAAAAGCCGCTCTTTCTTGCCCAGCTACAACATTAAAATGCTTCTTACATGCACCAATAATAACAAAATATATAAATTATATAATTTAAAAATCATTCTGTACAGTGACTACTTTTTTGTGACAATTTTTATATTGTAATGAAGTACTTTTAAATAAAGGATCTGAATACTTCCACCACTAGCTATAGCATATCAGTAGGTGACAGGATGAGGCAGCCAGACAGTGAGGGAAACAGGTTTCTCGGGGGGTGGGTTGAGAGCACAGAGAGGGGCAGTGTGAGGTGGATGTGATCGGAAGGTGTCTCAGGCTGGAATGGAGGTGGGGGGATGTTTGAGCTCCAGCCCTGGGCGTTGCTGCTGTTGATGGCTCTCACAGAGGCTGGTTTGTGGCCCTATAGGGGAGAGAGTTGGAGGGAAAAGGGGGAGAGAGGGGAGGCAGACGGGGTCTGTCTGCACACTGAGGTCTGTTGTCCTCTCGGCAGCCTCCAGCATATGTCCAAAGCATTAGGACTCACCAAAGAAAAAAAAGACTTCCACTGAAAAAACAGGTTGGAAAAGTACTGTCTGGTAGCAGGTTTTTCAGACTGGAAGTGCGTCACACCACCTTTGACTCGTGAGACTGTGAAATGTCTGTCAGCCCATTTAACACACTGTATTTATGATTAACCAGAGGTGTTGATGGTGTCCGCAGTTCCCATCTAGTCCTACTGTCTTTTTGTGTGTGCATTATTTTTGTTTTAATTACAACTTCAACTCAAACTTGATTATAACATGAGTCATGTTTGAGAAGCGTGGACCCAGGTCCAGCTGTTGTCCTTTTTTAGGAAACACAACAGATGAATGTGTGAAGTTCTGCCTCAGGGATCTTGCTGTAGGCAAGTGGTTTGAAGCCAGACTCCAAAACCTGCATTTCTTCTGCAGTCTACATCAGCGGGTTTTAACTGCCCTCAGATTCTGGACTGTAAATATGAATCAGCCGGCCAGCTTCAGAATGACCTGAGGCATACAGGCAGTGTGGCTGAGCCAAGCATTTGATGTTTCACGACTGCCCCGTTAAAATGTCTAATGTCTCTACATTCCCTCATCAGAGGGAACAAGAGCAGGATGTGGTCGCACCTTCTTGGCAACGTCTCTTACCCTTATGGCTCAAGACGGCCGCACATTGGTGTATACCCAGTTTCAACAGCTCACCGCCTTGTGCATGAGCTGCTTTGATTTCTGCTCTGTCACTGACTTTTACATGGCTTAGATGCCAGTGGTTCCTGTGACTAGTTTGTACCACGAAGCTTGGCATCCAGTGGTATATTGTAGCCAAGGGTTCTTTGAATTCTCCAACCTGGAGCTGAAGTAAAGGAAAACTGGTCTGACCTGAGGAATGAGGCTAGTGCTAGCAGTCGTGCTCTTGTAATCTGAGGAGCGAGTGGCCTGATTTCTAAAAGCCGCAGTCAAGCTTAAATGGTTGAAACTTGACTCTCTCCTTTTTGATTCACCGACTGTCATCATGTTGTTCAGATACCTTTCAATGGTGGGAGGCTTCCTCAACTGCACATATATCGTCTGAGATTTGACTGAAGTTCAGAACACCTGTGGTTCAGAGTCTGTACGCCATCACTGTGCTTTGAAGTGCTTTGATCCACTATATTGACGTAAATTGGAGTGTAGCACGCTGGCTGTCCTGTTGTGCTAAGCATATGGGGTAAATTTCTTCCATGTGTGAAGCCCTATGAAGTAGAGATCAGTCTTTTCCATAGCAAAAGGAAGGTGGAGAGATCCAGATGCGTTCAGCGTTCACTCCCTCTGGGCAGAAACTTGTTGAATTGACATTCTCCTTGGTTTATCGCAGAATTAATTTGTTTGCTCATGTTTTTTCATTCCAGTACAGTTCTCATAAACCTTTTTTCCTTCTAAAGCCTGTGCGCCTACCACTTGTGAGTCATAGCTGCTAACGACAGAGCTATTTCATCGAATGACAGCTATGATTGTCCTCAGCAGTCACTCCGTCATTCAGTAATTCCGCTCCATGTTTTGTGTGAGTTCAGGGCCAAAGAGGAAGTGCTTTGGTTTCTTTGGCACACAGCGAGACCCTGGCCTGGCCTCCCACCAAATTCAGAGAGTCAAAGTTTGCCTCTCGTGTTGCTTGTGCAAACACAGAGTATGGTGTTTGATATATTTTTTTTTTTCTCCCTCTGAGAGGTTCAGAGTGGAGAGAGCCAGTTTGTCAAGCATGGTGGTGTGAGCGGCTGCTGCAGTTCAGCAGAGTACAGCCTTGAAGTGGTCTGCATGTTTCAGAAAGGAAGTCATCTTGAGTGGAGTGAGTTGGAGCGGTTGTCTTTGTAGCAGTGACAAAGTGTATTAAATCAATTATTGCAGGATTTTCTCTCTTACTCCCATCCCCTTTCTCTTCGTCTTCTTCTTCTTCTCCCCATAGTTTTAATATATTAGATATTAAATATATGCATTTGTTTATTCCATCGGAGTGTAAAAAAGTAATGCCAAATAGGTCTCTTTCACCAAAAGCCCCTCTTCAGTCAGTAGGTTGTGTACTGTACCTGTAAGTACACCTAGTTTGTATGCATTTAAATGGGAGGGGGGGTCACAGGCACATCAACAGCAGGAGGCAGCAGACCACCTAGTTTGCACGCAAGGCGTTCAGGAGAGTGGTACTGCGAGGGGAGATAAGCGAACAAGAGAGACTCTGAGAGGGGGTGGGGGAACCAGACAGAGTGGGAGGGGGTTTGAGGAGTGCACAAGACTGAGGGAAAGAGGGGGTACGGAGAGAAAGAGACTACTGAGAGAGAGTCAGCAAACATTAACTGTAGCCTCAGTGTGTCTGAGAGTACAACTTCCCTTAATTTTCTGAGGTGGGAGCGTAACAAGATGAAGGAGCTCTGTGTACACACCTCCCCCTCTTCCTCTGCATCGCCCGGATGTCCTGCGGGCCAGTCCTCCACAAGATCAAGCCACTCTGGGACCCTCGGACCTCCACGCATAGTGTCGGGGGGCTCTGCTATGGACATGGATCCTCTTGGGCCTGATTACGTGTCCATGTGTCTGTTGGCAGATGAGTCCTACCAGAAGATGGCTATGGAGACCATGGAGGAGCTGGACTGGTGTCTGGACCAGTTGGAGACCATCCAGACCTACCGCTCTGTCAGCGACATGGCCTCCAACAAGGTAGGACAATTAGCCTGTATATTATTATGTGTATATTTGCAAACGGTGCATTTGTGAAGTTGCTAGGAAGTGTCTGCATCTACATATCCCATAATGTGACTCTGAGGACAGACTTTAAAGTGAAATTAAATGAGACATTTGTTCATGGAATTGCACTTGTTGATTTTCAAGAGGTCAGACAAATTTATGAACTCACATGAACCTTTAATCTCCAAATTACTCAAATATTATCACAGTGTGCATTCTGTAAAATGCTGTCAGAAAACTTGATCTTGACACTGAACTTGTTACTGCATGATGACCTGTCTGACTTGTACACAGCTGTACAATTGGTCTTTGTTGCAGTGCGGTTGTCAATTTGCAGAGTGTATGCAAAATGCAAACTGCTCTTTGCCACATTGACGCACTTGCAAAGTAACAGCCGTTCTGTGGTAGTGTATAAGCTGGCATCATCATTTTATGGATCTCTTGTAAAAAAGAAAGTATGTGCTGTGTTTGTTTTGCATGTATGCCTACTGAGGTCCTGTTATCATTGAATAGCATAAATGTCTGTATTCCATGGAAAGCATTATTCTGCTTCAATTTCCTCACCTTAGTCAAACTACCTGGGACACATGGCATGTTATATAACTGGGCTAAGCTGGAGATGTACATGTAGTATGATTTTTAAACTGCACACAGATGCATTTGCCATTCATTTTAGGTGTAGTTGACTCTGTTGTAATGTTGAGCTCAGTGGGACATTGGTTCACTTTCTCTAGTGACGTCATCATAAAAGGTCATATTTAACCGACAGTTAAAACCGACCGATCAGTTTGTCCAGGCTATAGTTTTAAGAGTAACAGTGAAAATTAAGACTTGTTATAGGAAAGTTCATACAAGTTTTAAAGGTACACTGAACTGTTTTGGAGTAGTAATGACAATTATTTTGTGGTGTATCCTCTTTGCGCTCAAGGTTGCTGAGGCCACCAACTGAAAAAACACTCAATTTATTCTCCGTCTAATTAATATTCTTCCACTAGCTATGGCGCAGGCAAGGTCGCCTCTACTCTGTCTGCTTTTAAACAAGGGTGTGCTACAACAATGGCTGATGTTTTGTTCTAAAGTTTGTGTCAGAGTTGTGTCCGACCAAACATTTCTGCTTTGCAAATGTGCAATCATGTACTATATTGCATGTAATAATACAACAAATGAACAGCGGGCACTTTTGTAGTTTGGTCAGTCAAAACAATAAACGCCATATTAATTTCACCAACTCGCATGTCAGTAAACAAGAAATGCCAACACAAATGTTAGCAAGCTAAATGCCTCGGATGTAGCGCTACTTTTCTTGTGGCTAAATTTGAACACATACTGTGTCCCATTAGCTCCAATATGTGGCTGAACTGCATCAACTGCATTGTCATACATCCTGCATAGTAATGGAATGAAGTGTAAATGACTTGAAGTTAGCCAATCTTGAGGTTATTTGAAAGATTTTCTCCAAAAAGAACAATAATAAAACAGGTGGAGCATACCTCTCAGGTTAGCATTAACACCATGGAAGCCGCTAGTGCAGTATTTTGTGTACGATGTAGAACCTTACAAACTTAAAAACTTTACTAAGTTACTGACATTTTTACAAGAGTAACCAGCCATGCTAGCGGCTCGGTGCTTTGAGCTGCATGCTCACAATGCCAATGTTACCGTGCTCATGTTTAGCAGTTTTATGCATCTTATTAGCATCTTAGTTTAGCATGTTTGCATGCTAACATTTGCTAATTAGCAAATAAGTACAGGTGAGACTGCTGGAAATGTCATTATTGCAGTTATTTAGTTATTTAACAAAGTTTTGGACAAATTAAAAATTTCATCTGTGTGTTGACACTGTACGCTATATGGAAGGTCAAGGGATCACCAAAGTTATTACATTCATCCCGAGGGGGACCTGAATGTCAGTACCAAATGTCATGGCAATCCATCTAATACTTGTCAGGACATTTACGTAAACAACAAAAAAAATGTTAACCTCATGATGATGCTAGAGGAAAAGTCAGGGGATCACCAAAGTCGTTGGAACATCCTCTGGACACCATGAGTGTCTGTACAAAATATCCAGTCCAATAGACAGAGAGACATTGCCAGCCCTAGAGAACCCCGCTGGCGTGGCTAAAAAGATAAAGAATCCATTCTCATCAATTGGCATGACAGATATGATATGTCCAACATGTTGTTCATTTATTTTTTAAATTCAGCTTGCTGTTTTGGTTTGGTCCGCAAGACAACACAAAGAGGTTATTTATAACTAGTTACTTCCTTTTGCTTTGATGCACATAAATGTTTTTCCCTGCGTATTTCATCTGTGTGGAGCTCAACCAAATTACTATACAGTGCACAGTATTCCTCAACCCCCCACGCAGACAGTGGAGACTGTAAGGCGGCATCCGATTATAAACACCCAGGGTGGTGTTGTACATTTCCGTCTGAATTCTACACTGTGGTCTGAGGGAGGATTGGGATGGGGAGGGGTGTTGTCAGACCATGACGGGTGACTGTGACACCAGTTTCCTGTCTCTTTATTTCCTGTGTTTCCCACTGCCCCCTCTCCTCTGCTCCCTGGTTACCAGACGACAATAGCGGCGCTTTGACCATGCAGCCAGGTTGCGTCTTTACAGACAACCGCGTCACTGGGACTGTCAAGACAATGAGCACAAGGCCCTGCAGGCGCCCAGCAGCACAGCCGCTTGGTCAGGCAGGCCGGGCACATTGTTCGCCGTGAGTCAGAGTCCTCCCTGTATGACCCAGTACCGCCACTAACCATTGTTGACCAATGCTGATTTTGAAAGAGCAGAGGTCAACAGTTTATGATGTTACAGTTTAGATTTGTCAGTGTGCTAGATCATTGTGCAATTGTACAGGGATAGAAAGAAATCATTTATTGGTCCATTCTCGTTTCTATTGCAAATTTGGTGTCAAATTAGGTTTCATTATTGCACCATTAATGCAGCATGTGCAGGCTTTTGCTTGATCCCAGCATTTATATGACGTGATGTTTGACAAAGAGCCCGTTTCTTTTCAGAACCAGAGAGGATGTAATTGAACCCACGATCAAACCCAGGGTGTCTCCATTTTCAGTGTCCAAGGGCACAGGTGCATCCGGGGCTACGGGACCACACACCCTGCTGACCGCCAGCCACCGGTCGCTGTGACCTCAGAGCAGGGAGCCGCTTCCCTGCCCCCCCACTATCATTAGCCTCGCCACACTTCCATGCTGATGCTGGTGACGGCCTTGGACAAACACTGCCATCTGAATCCAGTTAGAGGAGTGTAGCGCTTTTGCGGGTTTGCGTGCGAGCAAGCCCCCGAGCAGAGCGCGAGCGAGTAGGAAACTTTAACTCACGTGTGGTCACTTCAACTTTGAAGCACCGCCGTCCTCAGAGGGGAAAAAATGACAAAATTATTGAAACAGATGTAGTGGTGGGTTTGTAGCTGTAGCAGCGGTAATGGACATTAAATTATAGTGTGATTCCGTTTGACTGAAAGGGCGGTGAGGGGATCGGCCAAGCTGCAGTAGTGATTATGGTGCCTAATTGTAATTAAAAAGTTTTTACCTCTGTTATCATGGAAAACGAGCCAGAATGAGGAAGGTAAATATGAAACCAGTTTTTACTGTGACCCTGTTCTTACCTAGTTATGATCAACACCTTCTAGGAAATGTGTCCTTCTAATGTTGCTAAACTGTGAATACCTGCTAGGCATAATCCACGGTGTGTTGACACTGTAAACAGCCAGGCACGGGACAGAGGCAGCATTGGATCACTCCGGGCTTTGTCAGATTGCAAAGCCCGAGGTAATTCAATATGATGTCAGGCTGTTCCTGCGCAATCCCATTTCTATCTCTGCTCTGTTTCAGTCAAGGTCAAAGTGAGCTGTAAGAACTGAGCCAACTTTTAAAGGTTTGTCCCAAATACATACACGTCATTTGAGGTTTTCCTCCACAATATGTCAGCATGGCTGTCTGCTAAACTTGTTATCTGGAACTCTTCAGTGATGAGCTCAGGTATGTTTGGTGCCTGAGGCCATGTTAGAAAGGAAGCAGGATGTCTACCAGTAAATGACCTCAGTGAATTAAAGTAAAAGGGAAGTAGGTGGGGACACATGCTCGGGCCTGTGTTGGAAGGAGGAGCCACCGATCTCTTGTTAGGCTGTGTAGGCCAGTCAGTCAAGTCAGCTTTATCGCTATACGTTTCCTGCCTGACTCCACTTCAGAAAAGAGAATAGGGAGAGGAAGCAGGCAGAGTCTCAGACACACTGAACAGACTTATTGCTGGTAGAACTTTACAGGATTCCTTTTGGGTTGTGTTTGGGTTTTGTGAAGTGACCATGGGACTATGTTGTTCTGAAAAGCAGGAGAAAAACTTTGGAATGCTTACAAGTTGGAAAAAGGTGAGTTCGTTTTCGAGCCGTGGACTGTGGTCTGCCGTATGGAGAGTGTGATTTATGCAGGATTAGATTCATTGACTTGATCTAAGGTAATTAATTTCTTTAGAAAACATGATTAAATATTGAATTTAGTTAGCTTTTTTTACTCATTACCTTGAGATTTTACTGTCTTGTTGTGGCTGGTTTGTTTTAGGATTCCGGCCAGCAAGACAAAACCAGTAGTGTGGTGGCATATTGAACACTTTTTGTGTTGTTTTAAATTAGCTCAGGTGTTAAATGTTTTGGCTTAATAATTTACATTACTATTTTTCACGACAAAGACTCCAGTGTGCACCTATTTTGAATATTCAAACTTTATGAGGCATCAGCTCATCATCTTCTGAGTGCTAACCACGAGCTGTTTTTTTTCCGTTTATGTAACTTCTCTAGGTTACCTAAGACAAGGGTTTGTTCTGTGTGTGAGCACTCTTTGCTAACGTAAAAGGATTTATGAGTTAACGCCACGCATTGAGTAATCTATTCTCCTGAACACGCTCATAGATTTGTCACCATGTTGTGAGCGTATGCTGTGTGTCTGAGCTGGACTACATGACCCCGTGTGACTGACATGTGGCTCTGTGGCTAATTCATTTCCTAGAGGTCACACAAATCCACACTGTTCCGCTGCTTTAAAGAATCAATTACAAGTTCCCTTTGAATGGAATAAAGCCTTCTGATTCCAAGCTCATTTTTTTGTCCTTATGAGCTCTCTTTGATTTTTATAGACTGCCTCTGGCAGTCTGGGTTTCGAGTGCAGCCAACGCTTTGAAAGTGGTATTCAAGTTTCACAGTCAAGTAGATGTTAGCTGTCTGCTTGACAGCTATTAGACAGCTGTTGAGACCAGAGAGTCTAGTTCAGTATGAAGAGAAAAGACCCCATTGTAAGATATAATAAAGCCCTGGCAAAACCATAGTCATGGCTGATTTTCTTTCTCATAGTGGTTGAAGACGTTATGAAAACAGGAAATTACGATCACATTTTCAGGAAAAAGAACTGATTGCACCGTTATTCCACTGTATTCATTCTAAAGATTTGGATGTGGTTTTGCATTAGTGCTTCTCTCTCATTTTGCATCAGAATCTGCATCAGAAACTCTGCGTTGTGTGTGTCTGTGCTTGTGTTTTTACAATGCCTAGCCCCAGTTGTGTCTATCTAGAGCATCTCTGCTGCAGATTGTGTCTTGAATGTATGAGTGGTTGTATGTGTGTGTGTGAGTGATGTGATGCAATGTGTTTAGAGTGGGGACCACCGTGAGAACAATGGAGGAGACCATGTGACTCTGTTGCCATGGCGTTTGGGTTGTCGTGCAATTGGTGGTACGCTGGTGGGCGGCAGACTGAAAACTCTTTCATCTGTTTGTCTCCCATCATCTCCGTTTGTGTCTTTTTTTAATACTGAAAACTGCTGCAGTGAGACAGGAAAGGTGCTCTTATAGATATTGTACATAAAATATTGTAGACAATAGCTGAAATTGAGAACAAGAATGAGTCTTTAAAATTTACTGAAATGATTATGGACTGAAGAGTGCGTGGCATCTTATGGCTCTGCTCCTACAATGCACAAAAAAAAAGTCTCAAACCCAATCTGGTAAATTAATACCCAGCTTCTCCTCAGCCATGTGATAAACATTGTGGTGCTTTGAAGCCTCACATTGCGCAGTATGCGTTGGATCAGTTCTGCATTACTGGGCAGAGGGAGCTGATCGAGAAGGGAGGGGAGCACAGCAGTGAGCGAGAGAGAGAGAGAGAGAGAGAGAGAGAGATGTGGGGGGATTCTCCAAACTCCAGTTTTCTGCAGTAGTGTTCATGGCTCAGTGTTTAGCGAGGGTGGGAGGCAAAGAGAGAGAGAGACTCCACAGGGGACTCTACAGCTAGAGCGCACCCCCTGCTCCTCCTCCACCTTTCTCCGTCCCTCCTTTCCTTTCTGTGTCTGTCTTAGAGCCTGCCCTTCCTCCCTGCATTGCTCAATCTGGGCTTGGAAGGCTGGATTTCCCCCCTGCATGTCACTGGATAACATTTGGATGGTGTCAGGAGGAGAACGAGGTTTAGAGAGGCGGACAAAGGCAGCGAGGAGGAGAGGAAATATTGATTGTATCCAGGGGGATTCCATCACTCTCGCCAGCGGCTTGCGATCCTGGAAAATAGCAGGCGACGCTATGAGGAGGCGCATTTGGCCGGGGATGTAGGGGTCCACCACAGCCCCTCTCTGGAGTGTTCAGCTGGAGCGTTTTTACCATTGTCGACCAGGGTTTGGTGGCGCTTTGAGCTTCAGGTTGTAGAGCAGAGCTCAGCCTTGGGGGTCCACTCAGAGAGGAGCATACAAGGCTTCTGCTGGGGAGCGCCAGGGGCTCAGCACAGCTCAGCACCATGCCTGAGGCCAACTACCTGTTCTCTGTGTCCTGGGGATACATCAAGGTGTGTCCCAGAGGAGAATTGGCTTAGATGGGAGTGTGTGTGTGTGTGTGCACGCGCATGCATGCATGCACATACTGTTTATTCACATCTTTTCACTGCAGCTGCTGGAATGTCTCAGATCTCCCACATTGATTTAGTTATATTTGATAACACATTTGGTTGTTTGATTAGATTAGATTGATTCTGTCATCATGCGCTAGCTCAGTGGTGGCGTGCACTGAGGAAAAACTGGCGCATTTTGTTTACCTGGAAAAATGCAGCATAAACATCATGACACCGTATTTAGTATATTAAGCACTGTATTTTGTTTGTTTTGTTGAAATGCTCAGCAGTCAATTGTCTTAGTGGCTTACTCAAACCAAGAAGACATAAACACAGACCTTATATGGCGCATTAAAAAATAAGAGGCCATGGTCTCATGGGACATATTCCAGTGGAAAATAACAGGAAATGCTTTATTCCTCTCCTTGGAAACAGAAGTAAAATGATGTAATGTCTGTGTATTTCCATGTATAGATCATTTAAACTTATGTATTATTTTTTTTATCTCTATGCCTCCAGTTCAAGAGGATGCTGAACCGGGAGCTGAGCCACCTGTCTGAGATGAGTCGCTCAGGCAACCAAGTGTCAGAGTACATCTCCAACACCTTCCTAGGTGAACACTGCAGCACATATTCACACACAAATAACCACACACACACATTGAAGCATGCATTGTGCCATCACAAAATGCGTTGTATGCATAACTGCAATGTAAGCCTTCAATGAGCCAACATCCGTCAGGAATGACAGCCTATGTGTGGCAGAGGTTGCCAAAGCATGTGCTAAGTAGCGGAGAAACTCACAGTTGGTCTGCTCCACTGCTCTCAAACCAGTCTGATCTGGTCTAGAGGGAGAGGCAGAGAGTCCCCTCGCTCTGACTGCAGAGAGATTTGGGGGGGGGGGCTTCCCTCTGGAGAGATCAGGGGTTTGTGTGCATACGGGGCCATCAGGTCCAGATAGACACTGCATTATTCAACAGTACAGCAATATTTCCTTGTCTCTTAAAAGTCCAGCGGCATTTCGTGTCTCACATCCAGCCAGCCAGCCCCTCAGGTTTTCCAACTCACCACCAGCATATACCCAGACAGCTAGCTTATCAGCGCTGTTGGTAGACTGTTCTGCTCTTGCTTGTAAACACACCTCGCCACGGAGGAGCAAAATCTAAAAGGGAAGAGAGGCGATGGATGCACGGTGGAAGGAGCTATACCGCTCCTAACAATAGAAGTGGGGCAGTGGTAGAGATTTCTGCACATAGAGCTGCTTTGGGGAGAAGAGAAACACAAGAGCACAGAGAGAAACTCTGCTTATCTTTGAAGCTTAGTGGTTTTGTTGTCATCTGCATTGCAGCTAACACCTGTCAGGTGCAGTGAGATTATTTTCTCCCTGTGCTTTGAGGAGGATTCAGCTTAGATATTTCTTTCTCACTGCGGTGTTTGTGGTGCACATGCACAGACCGGGAGGGGGTCTTGCAGTCGCACACATACACACTGTGTATGCATGTGAGAATCTCACTCAGCCAGCAGACAGACTGGATCACATGCACCAAACAAACCCGCATACTAACAGGTCCGTCCTCGCCTAAACATTTCGGCTTAATTTGAGCCAAACCTTCCACGTTTCTGTGGATTGTTATTACAACACGGCTCAGTTTCTCAGAATGCACAGGCCACTGGCGCATTGTCATATTTCATAACATCTCATGAGCACATCTTGACCCTTTGTCATTATGATGTTCTTATCACCTTTATATGTAAAGGTTTTGTTTTTTTATTTGAGTTTAAATTTTTAGTATATTTTGTTGTCAAGAGAAATGTATATTTAGCAAAGTAATCTGTAACTAAAGGATTGCTTGCTAATTTAACAGCCGTTGGTGCATCTTTAATGTGTTGTCACGTACGTGTGAGAGGTCAGTACAGCGGCAACGCCAGCCAGGATGCTTATACAACATCCCCTAGCCAAGTCTGTTTTTGTCTCTGGAGTAGCTTAAAATCACATTTTTAATCAATTTCTTTCTTATCTCTCCCGTCCTCGTTTTGTGTTTATTTTTTATTTTCTCCAGACAAGCAGAATGAGTTGGAGCTTCCATGTCCAGTTCCTAAGTCGAGGGAAAGGAAGAGGCGGCAGGGCCAGCAGCAGCAGCAGCAGCAGCAGCAGGGTGGGATGATGACTCAGATCAGTGGGGTGAGGAAGGTCAGCCACACGCCCAGCATCTCTGCAAGCACCGGCAATCGTTTTGGTGTCAAGACAGACCAGGAGGAACTCCTGTCAAAGGTAAGTGATGGACAGATTATTCAGCAACAAAAAAAAAAAAAAAAACTACATGGAAATTGTGTGATTGGCTGAGACACTTAAAGTCTTCTTGTCTCCTCTCTAATAGGACCTGGAGGACGTCAACAAATGGGGCCTGAATATCTTCAGAGTGGCCGAGCACTCCCATAACCGACCGCTCACATGCATCATGTACACCATCTTTCAGGTCAGTGCCCTGACTCTTCATCCTCCTCATCTTCCACCTCTTTGTCAAGTCAGGACGAGCTCACAAAAAAAGTGCGAAAGCGTTCTGACATACACACACACGGCTATAGAAGGCATGAGGCGCAGCCCACGTCAATGTGTACAGTATGTTCTCTGTTACGTTCAGCTGTCAGTGCGGCTACAGGGAACATCTGCTACAGGGACATTAGCAGCTGACTAGCTGTAAATCATCCAGGCAGGAGGGCAAATTGTTTTCATTTCCAGCCTTTTCTCTAGTATGTGATTCACAGTTTGCCGAATTTGGTTTCAAAAGTGATCTTAAGGTCGGATCACTAGTCTGCTGGCGAATACATCTACTCTAAGAGATTCTTGAAAGTACAACTGACATGCTGGAACATCTTCAGTGCGGAATCACTTCTCTCTCTTAACGCCTTGTTTTTCTTCTTCATTTTCTTCCTCTGTGTCGCATGTAGGAGCGAGACCTGATGAGGACGTTCAAGATTCCAACGGACACCTTTGTGACGTTCATGCTGACCCTGGAGGGCCACTATCACTCCGACGTGGCCTACCACAACAGCCTGCACGCCGCTGACGTAGCGCAGTCCACACATATCCTCCTGTCCACTCCCGCACTGGATGTAAGTCACTTTTTCTGATAGTGATCATGCATTGTTGCTCTTAGTAGTTGTTAAATTGGATTGTGGTTAACCGGATTAAAGTGTGCCACCATGGCCCACACCTTTTCGTCAAGCTATTTATTATGATTTGATGAGGTGACTGGCCTTGCCGTCACTAATACTGGCATGCAACCTGAAACCGCGTGCCAGAGAGGGTGACATAGAAGGATCGGCCTCAATCCATTGTCTAATACCTTACCTTGTTTGGCCAGGTTATTGACTGTGAAGCTCACTTGTTTATTCTTCTTCCTTCTCTTCAAACGCAGGCGGTCTTCACAGATCTCGAGATCTTGGCAGCCATTTTCGCTGCAGCCATTCACGACGTGGACCACCCAGGAGTGTCCAACCAGTTCCTCATCAACACCAGTGAGTCAAGTCAGGCTGTCAAAAAAAAAAGTCAACAGATTTCCACAACACCAATTTTATTTAGTCAAACACTTACAAAATAGGCAGAGATATTTGCATGGTTTAATAGCAACAATGTTGGTTTTTAGGGACGTTGCATGGTTACCATAGTTACCTGACATTTGTTTAAAAAGCTAGAGCTCCATTTAATTGCTCTCTTCCCGTTATTTCTCCCTCCCTCCTCTGCCTTTAGACTCAGAGCTGGCTCTGATGTACAACGATGAGTCAGTGCTGGAGAACCACCACCTGGCCGTGGGCTTCAAGCTGCTGCAGGAAGACAACTGCGACATCTTCCAAAACCTCACCAAGAAGCAGAGGCAGACGCTCCGGAGGATGGTCATAGACATGGTGAGGAAACGTCTACATGTCTGTCTGAAGCTGCAGGCCAGTTCTAGCTTTCAGCGTGATGTTTACTTTATTGCTTCCTCCCGAAATCATTTCTTACATCATTCTCCGTGTCTTTCGCCCTTCCAGGTATTGGCAACTGATATGTCTAAACACATGAGCCTGCTGGCTGATCTGAAGACGATGGTGGAAACCAAGAAAGTGACCAGCTCTGGAGTCCTGCTGCTGGACAACTATACGGACAGGATGCAGGTAAGAGGCAGGCTTGTACACACACACACACACGATACAGACCGTCTGCTACACAGGATAGAGATGCAAGATGCTGATTTATTTATTTTAATTCCTGCAGGTTTTGCGTAACATGGTTCACTGTGCGGACCTGAGCAACCCGACCAAGCCGCTGGATCTGTACCGACAGTGGACAGACAGGATCATGGATGAGTTCTTCCACCAGGGGGACAGAGAGAGGGAGAGGGGGATGGAGATCAGTCCGATGTGCGACAAACACACAGCTTCAGTGGAGAGAACACAGGTAGAGAGCAGACACATCTAGCGCCAAAAACAGAAAGCTCATGTTGTTGTTGTTTTTTATTTTGACTGACATTATTATCTTTTCTAGGTTGGCTTCATCGATTACATTGTCCACCCTCTGTGGGAGACGTGGGCCGACCTGGTCCACCCCGACGCCCAGGACATCCTGGACACACTGGAGGACAACAGGAACTGGTACCAGAGCATGATCCCCCAGAGTCCCTCCCCTCCCTTCTACACCAGCGACAGGGAGGGCGGCCCCCATGGGGAGTTGGAGGGGGGACCTGTGTCAAGTAAATTTCAGTTTGAACTGACTCTGGATGACCAGGATGGAGACAGTGACAGCGGGATGATGGAGACAGGTGATGGTGTGACACTCCAAGACCATCCCTCTGATCAGGACGGGGTAGAGGTGGCAACATGTGACGTCTCGCCAGCGGAAACATAGCTGGACTGATGGTGTTCTTAGAGTGCAGCAGGTTTTGCTGTTATGGCTCAATTAATTTAATTGCAGTGGAGCAATCCTGCAATCTGGCTCTTTGGAGCTGCCTGGCAAAGAGGGCCAGACTGAATGTGGGGCACCCCTGCAAACGAGGCTTGGAAACCCTGTGGCAGTTTGTTTTTGAGCCCCCTAGAAGGGAGCTGGAAGAGTGTAGCGTCTGTTCTTTAAAGAAGGGGCTTCTGTCGGACAGCAGAGGCAGGACTGAATCTTGGTTCTCACAGGAAAAAGAAGGTGAAGTGGACGATATGTATCCGTATACTGGGACTAGTAAAAATTCCAAACTTGCACTTCAGGACGTTTTTTTTTATGTTCATTTAGATTCTTTGTATTGTGTCAGGATTGGATGCCACCTGGTAAAGTGTCCAACCAAAACTACTGGTCGCAAGTTATTTGTAACCAAGTCGTTTTTTTCTAAAAAAAAAAAAAAAAAAAGAGAGTCAGTTGTGTGCCTTTTTTTAACAACCATGTCTTTTTGTAAGTGTTTTATAATTTATTGAACACGTTCATGTAGCTGTAAGATGTGTCAACTTTTCTACAAAAAGGACATATTTCTCTCACACGGTCTTCCTGATGTTCTGGCAATAGAATAAGCTTGTTTTCACAAAAGCGTCAGTGGATGTATTTCTAAAATCAGTTGACTTCCCAGCACAATTTGCACTTTGTGGCATAGGACGAAGAGGGTGTGGAAGACATTTAGAGAAGACATTATAGTAAACATGTCAACCCAAAATAATAGTTTAATTTGATTTATAAAGTACTGTTTTCTTTCCAATAATGCATATTATAAGCAATTAAATAACTCATAGATCAAAAATGTCTATAAAAAAAACACAAAACACCAACCTCCAAAGATCCTGTAAAGAAAGCACTTTGATGATTTCACTGCCATCTGTGATCCCATGCCTGTCACAAGTCACTAGTGTAACAAGTCAAACTTCCAACCAGAAGGCAAATTGAGCCCTTACATCTTGCTGTAGCTGGATGAAGAGTCCCGGCAAATGAAAGACAATTATCAATCAATTATAATTCATTATTGACCAAAAATATCTAGGGGAAAAATCTCCCCACCTTGTATTGTGCTGAGCTATTCCATCTGTTTGCACCTTTTTAATTCCCCCCTGTTCATTAGCTAACACAGACACACACCTGTTGTGGTTAACAGCATTCCATTCTCGTGAATACGTGACTCATTCCGAACTTTGAACGACTGAGACTGTGTGCACCTTTTAAAAAGACACTTGTTAGCGAATTGTATCTTGTAGTTTTTATTCCAGCACTTTGAATATGTCGACGGTTCTGCAGCTGGTTGCTGATCTGTCCAACACTACTTTAAAGGTACCACATTGTAAGGTGCAACCTTCAGAATAAGGGGAGGGGGGGGGGGGACATCAATATCATGTCATTACATGATATTTCCTGTGTGTGTGTGTGTGTGTGTGTGTGAGTGGTCACAGAGTTGCACAACCTTGTTGCACCCAGCTGTGTTGTAGTGACCCTTCAGCTGTTTAACAGTGTATTTATGATCTTATTCTTGTATAGGATGTTGATATTTGATTGTTAATATTCCCTGTATATTTGTTATTATTTATATTTATTGTGTTTAGTGAGCTGTTTTGCTGCAAGACCATAACATGAAGTTATGCAGTTCAATTTTGACAATTTTAAATGTATGTTTGTTTTGAAATTCCAGTCAGAAATGTTTCTACAGTCTCAACCAACGACACCTCGCGTGAGGTGCAGAAGAAGTCTGGCTTTTGTTTTTGTCTTTTGTTCCTGGCGGATTATGAAGGCTGAATATTTACTGCAGTATATTGTGTACGGTGACGGGTCATTGTACAGCTAAAGGAATATTTGCTGAAATATATAACATTGTTTCAGATATATTTTTTCAGTGTTTTCCTCACAATATATGGTAAAATGGTTTATGTTGTGCTCAACAGTTGTTTTCTATCAGATTATTAAAATGGGCATGTATTACAGAATTTTCTGGTGTGTGTGTTATTGGATCCCATCAGCAAACCAATCAGGGAGTGATGAAATGTTGGAATTTTTCCCTCAGCCATATTCAAGTGCACAACACAATTTAACGTAATCCTCAGTCACATTCCCAAACACGATCCTGCAATTACAATAAAGCAAATGATGTGGTTTTTGTTCACGTCTTGGTTCCAGTTCTGCAACTCGTGTGTGTGTGTGTGTGGGGGGGGGGGAGACCAGGTGGAAGTGACAGCAGGAGGAAAACTACTCGATTCAGTCCTCAGTCACTTCCCCTGCAGTGACACGGCTTCCCTCTGATTTGAGTTCAGTAACTGCTGGACAGCGAGCCAGCAAGGTAAACAGGAAGGGTGGAGATAGTGATGCCATGGGCTGGGCGCTCAGGGCATTCACTCTCGCATGGCTGTGATCACCTTGACCCAAGCAGATAAGCATCTGGGATACGTGATCAACAGGAGGGCCCGCTGAGTCAAACCAGCGAGAAGCCACGAGATGGCTTTTAGAGATTTCAGTTTCTGAGTAAGTTCCACGAAACCAAGTGAAGACTTAACTGAAGACATTTACTGATTTAATCTCATCTTCACTGCTCGCGTTGGGTGAAGGCTCAGTAGCTCTCCTGACAATGTGCCATTTTACAGCGTATGTGGTGATAGATTTTGGGGGGGTCTCTTTAGTATGGATAAATGGTTGGAAAGTAACCCAGTACATTTACTCAAGTACTGTACCTGAGTACAATTCTGAGATACTTTCTTGAGTATTTGCATTTTCTGCTACTTTTTACTTCTACCTCACTTCACCGCAGAGGAAAATATTGTGCTTTCTACTCCACTACATTTATTTGATAACTTAGTTACTAGTTAGTTACTTTACAGATTCAGATTAATAATACAAAATATAACAAAAAATAAACTATATTATAGCAATAAGATTTTATTGGTCCCCAGGGGGAAATTCACGAGCTCAGCATTATATAAAGCAATATAAAACATACCGTCTAAGCACGTTTAAATTAGTCCCACATTTACCAGCTGCAATATTAGTGATGAACAAATGAATGCATCAATAAGCATAATCCAATGATATGTTATTCTGAAATGGGCCATTCTGCATAATGAGTACTTTAACTTTTGGTATAAGTATATATGGTATGAGTATACTGTAATGTTAATACTTTTATACTTTTACTTCAGTAAAATTTTAAATGCAGGACTTTTACTTGTGATTCTACACTGTGGTATTGCTGCTGTTACTTAAGTGAAAAAATCGGAGGACTTCTTACACCACTGATAAACACAATTCATTAATACTTATACTGCCATTAGTTCTGAGCTCACGTGCTGTTGAGCTGGTTGAACTGGTTAAAAAAAGCACTAGTTACTTAGCAGGGCGGCTGTGGCTTTGTGGCTTTGTGCCAGTGCGGGTGGTCTACCAATCGGAAGGTCAGTGGCTCAATCCCGGGTTTCCCCCAGGCCACGTGTCGAAGTGTCCTAGAGCAAGATACTGAACCGAATTGCTCCCGAGGGCTGTGCCTTCGGTGTGTGTGTGTGTGTGAATTCTTAGTTCCTTTGTACTGATGAATGTGATATGTAGTGTGAAAGCGCACTGAGTAGTTAGTAGTAGTAGTTTGAGTAGCTATGAAAACTACCTGGTCGGTTATAAAACTGGCAGTACTCATGGACCGGTGCTGAGAAATACTGACCTAGTTTGAAGTTTGTGGATGTCTGGATGACAACAAGAAACCTGAACCATCGTCTGCTTCCTTTAGATTCAGCAAAAATGAGGCCCCTGTTTATGGTAAACACGGGCGCAGACGAGGACTAGCGTTTTCCATGGTGGTGGTCCATACTGCCATGGCAATGGGAAGCGTGTTTGTTTGAAACTCTAACACAAGTCTTGTGGTCTGTTGGTGACTGACGTCAGCAGGGTGAAGGCAGACCGCCCCGGCCCCGGCAGCAGTGTCTGAACTGCCTGCGTTCAGGCAGGGCCGGAGGCTCCTACTGCCAGTGGATCCAGTTGACAGGCAGTATAACCTCCTTTCTCCATGCTACCAGCCAGGCCCTGAAAGAGCCCGCGGCCCAGCGCCAAGGCAAGAGAGGAAGAGAACCACTTCCAGCAAAACAAACCTGCTCACTCCATATCCACTTTATAAAAACAAATGTCTTCCTGGAGTTTCTCCTGGCCAGCTGCTGTTTGTTTTTAGTTGGATTGACAGTAAGGACTGATGTCAACTGGGCAGTCTGTGGGAGGAATACAGGGTAATATGGGGCATTCCAGGATAATTCAATAGCTGTCCAGGCGTGTGTGTAGATGGCAGAGATCAGCTCAGAGTGGCTGAGGCAGATGGGTGAGGAAGTGTGCTGAAAAGGACAGTTCTGCCCCGCTCTAAAGAAAATGATGAATCTGGAAAAGATCAGATGAGGCAGTTAACTTCCTCTAAGGCTTCTTGTACGCGCGTGTTTGTGTGTCCTGTGTTTCATGGACTCTAAAATGCAGGATTAGGACAATAACAGGATGTGTCATTCCCAGAAAATGTCACAAAACATCTAGTTATCAAACATGGCGGCAGTCATCCCAGATATGCCCTTGTTTCTCTCAGTCTGGATTTGCCTTTGCATGCAACTGCCTCAAATATCTTCAAATACATAGAATGTTTATGGCAACAGTTATATAATCCACAGAATGAGCAAATGCATGAGAAATGTCAAAACACACCGAAATTGTAAGACATGGTTTTCTGACCTTTCCATGAGGGAGAAGGAGGCCATGCATGCAGTATTTAATTTCAACTTTGAGTAATATTAATCAGCCTTTTGCCTTTATGGGAAAAAATAATAATATAACTGACAGTTAGACATGTGGAGTACAAAAATATTATGGCAATTCTGTGTGTGTGTGTGGGGGGGAGTGCTGTCGTTTGAAGCACATGATTAAAAAAACAAGTGGATCCTTGGCCATTAGCCTGTGTGTAAAGCAGTCGTCTGCGTCAAATCACATGTATCAAGATGCGTTTAAGGACATGGCACCAGCCTGACATTTGTGCTGATTCCTCGCGGCCAGCCTGGGAATTGTTCGGACATGGAAGGGAACATGCCTGTGGGAACGCAGCGGCACACAAGAACACGCACACTGAAAATTGTGTGACATAGCAGATGAGCAGGCGTGACACTTGAAGATGGAGGAATCCCCCTGCACCTGAGGGGAAAAGAAGAAAAACGGCATAGTGAATATTGATTATGCATGAACAGACATACTAATACCAGGTAAACACATTTCATATCCTGTTGGATTTACCATTACTTTTCTGCTATTGCAACCGCACAGACCTGTTGGCTTGTCTCCCCAAATAACCAGCTTTTCTCTAAAATGGGGTTTCCACGGTGGTCCAATCAAGATAAAGATCTACTCTAAACCAAATCACGTTTGGTCCACATGGCCTTCTCTTGATTTTGCCCAGATCAATAGTTGTCCTTATTTGACACAAAGACAGACAGACAGACAGAGAGAGTGAGAGAGAGAGAGAGAGAGAGAGAGAGAGAAAGGGGAGAACATGCGCCTCTGTGGCTCTCTGGTGTGTCAAAGTGAGCAAGTGCGTGGGAGGAGAGGTTCAACATGCGCTGCAGTGGCACAGTCTGTGGCAGAGGGAAAGAGACTGCAAGAGAGAAAAAGGGAGGAGAGGCCCACACAATTAAAAAATATCAAAATATGCAACATCTATAGGGGTGACATAAACCAACCATGCTCACTGCAGCACCATGCCAACTACAGCAAAGGTCATCTGCGCACTAGGCTTAGAGCTGAATATGACCTGGGAGCTTTATTGTCGCATGTTGCCCCTTTATTTCTCATATATAGGTCACATATAGGTAAAATTTGATTTTGACAACACTACAGTGGGGCTCTGACTGCGTACCCGACTTATTAAACAACATGCGGCACGGCTGAAATGATTTAAAGATAAGACTGTTGTTTTACGGTAATACCCTGCTGCCGTATTTTCCAGACCTCAGTTTATTATGAGGCAGCACTACCATTTCCATAACAACTTGCTCTGAGAGGATATGAACAATAAAGCTAGGCATGTTCGCTTGGAAAAAATGCTGAACCTGCGTTCAACACCTTCAGTGTCACAAAGTCAACTTTTTTTCCATTGTTTTCATCATTCTGAAACTATCATTTTTCTTGTCATCGTACAAGAGATGAGATTAGTCAGAGTCCTGTTGTTGTTTTGTTGTGAATTCCAGTAAGGCTCTAACAGCGTCACAGTCTGCAAGCACTGCCCCAGCTTGCTCTGTGCCCACTGGTCTGCACTGTGTTTCAGGAGCGATAAGGCAGCAGCATTTCCCCCTCCGCCCTGGCCGGGGCAGACAGCTGCTCTACACCCACCGACGCTGCCCTCCACGTCGGCATCAGGCTTCTCAAACGTGGGCCTGGCTGCACGTTGCTCTGTCTGGAACTGATGGAGGATGCAGATAAGAGAGGCTGTTGTGCTGGGCTGCCTAAAAGCAAAATGTGATGATGGTCAGATAGCTTCTTGTAAGTAATCCTGGTGTTTGTGTCCCTGTGTGTCTGCATGTGTGTCTGCATGTGTGGAACGTGTGCGTGGTGAGTGGAGTAAACATGCCTATAATGTACAAAAGCACTCATATTCTTTACGTAAGTGAAAGTGTCAATACAACAATCTAAAAATACTATATCACAAGCACATGGCCTGCATTTAAAAAAGTTTTAAAAGTAAACCTACTAATTATGTGGAAAAATGGCCCCTGTTCCTGATATATTATACTGTATTTCATTGTTAGATTGTTACTGGTGAATGAATACATAAGTGGCATTATCTCTGGTAGCTGGTGGAGACGGAGGGGTGTGGGGTTAGGACCCCTGCAAAGGGGGACGACCTAAACATGGGGAATCATGAGATGATAGAAAAAGGATTTCTGCTACACAAGTTTGTATTTTTTTGACATGGATTGCCAGAAGTGGAAGCTGAACTGCGTTGCCTGAGGAAGCTAAGAGCTGAAACACTTTGCGTGGACGTTCTGTAATATTGCCAATGGTTTTCACGCCTATTGTGATAAACTGTTGAAAAAAGCAGTACAAAGCCCCACAAAGATAGCAAGATACCAGCTAGTGTGTGTATGTAGAAGTCTCCACAAAAATAAAAAAAAACAGTATGAGTGTGTGTTTAATCAACTTCAGAATTCTAAGAAATAGAGGTTTCGGGAATTCTGAGTAGAAAATGGTAGAAAATAGCTGAATCATAGCACACACGTCCTTAAAGAGCTGAACAGTTTGATATTTGAAGAAGTAGATTAGAGTTGTGAACTAAAACAAATTGCATTTCCTGCTGAAGATGCGTGGGAGTTCTGAAAGCTGAAATGCTTTTGCAAACGTAAAACTGGCAGAGGTGGAAGCTGACACGCATCACCTAATAAAGCTCAAAGCTAAGATACATTGCTAAAGCTGCGCTCTTAGCTCTAATACAAAGCTGCATTTACATCTGTTAAGTTCTTGAAAAAAGCTCAACATTTTTAAAGAGCATGAAAGGTAGAAAACGGTGGAACAGAAGCACACGTGTCCTTAAATGCTTCATCAGCATTCCCATTAAATATGCCGCCCTGCATTGCGGTGCAGTGAATAAGGTGGTGCATGCATCCTCCAGCTATATCACAGTCTCAAAATCAACATTATCCAAAACTAAGCTTTCCAATTTCTTCACCATGACCTTAGACTTAGCATTACACTTTCAGTCTTCAACTGTAAGCTAACGTTTTCTAAAGTTTCACTACTGCTTTGACACAAACCGTCTTTTCAATATCCATTTAGCCAAATGCCAACCAGTGACAATCCAACATGGAAACTCTTAACAATCTGAACAGTGGGACTGTGTGAAAAATAAGTTATGATGTTGTTTACGTTACAAAGATTTGTGTCTCAGAAATAAACATAATTCTGCACAGTTTCACTGATGTTTTATTTATTACACTGCATCACGTTTGTATTAACTCATGAACCTGAACATGAATTTATTATAAGAAATATTATAAGAAAACTAGTGGACAATTCTCTTTGTGCTCTCCACATGTTTTTATGTTTTTTATCCCACATGTGCATACAAAAAAAGGTGTAAAAAGGTGTTTATGTGTTCTGCACCTTCAGCCTGGAATCTGCTCCTTAAAGACTTCAAATTGAACCCGTCCATCTCACTAAATGCGTTTGAATTCAAAAATGAAGGAACTGGAGGCTGATTCATTGGAATTTCACTGTTTTTGATAAACAACTTGTTTTGCCGGGGCCTCTGTAATTTCATGTGGAATACCACAGTTTGGATAGATACCTTCATCTGCAGTCATCACGACGGCTTCATTAGTGGCTGTTGCACAAAACCCAACATCTTTCTTGATACCAACTTTGAATCTGAATTTGTAACATAATTTGTCAGCATTTGTACTGTGAATAGCTAATTCAAAGTGTAAAATAATCAGAATACCAAGCTTAGAAAAGCTGTTTAATGTCACTTTGATGTCACGTGCAATTTTCAAACACGTGAGCTCTTCTCTCTCCGTGTCCAATGTCAATGGCAGACTTCTCAGAACAGAAGTTTCACCGAAAACTGAGTTGTAGCGACTGGCGTTCAAAATGTGTTACGATTACAAGACGAAGTATCATTTCCACACATGGCCGCTGATATCTCTTCCACCGACTTCGCCTGGATCCCATCTGCTGTCTGTTCTGAAGACATTGAACCATGAGACAAAGGTGAAGACTTGATCATATTATTTGCATCATAGCAAATAATTGGTCTTCCTGCATTGCTGGAGAAATAAATAATCACACAGCAGTATAAATGAAGGAAAAGAATTCCTTCATGTTAGACATATAATTGAAATACCGTACATAATTGAAAATGATGTAAACCACTGCCAAGGCCCATCACAGTCACTAGAGTCACATTCAATGAAACACTTAAATCATGAAACTCCAACTGAGGAATAGTGTCATGTCCAACACAAATAGATTTGGTACTGGGTGTTGCTGCTGAGGAGCTGTCAGCAAATCTAACAACAGACAAAAACTATTCATTTCATAAAACTGTATTATGTATCTTTGCACTATTACAGGCCAGAGTCCACTGGTGTGGATTTTCATATGACCAACATCACCTATGAAATCCGGAGTGGTTCACTCAAGAAGTCAGTGGCTCCAAACTGCTGCTCAGTTCATCCCCCTCGAAGCTGGACTTTTGGTGGTCAAGTGGCACCCAGAGCCTCAAGCTTGGAAACCTTCACAGTATTTAGGTAAACAAGAAGGACCTACATTTAAAAATCCAATATACACTGAAGAAACAACTCGTAACAGGGCCAGCCAATCTCTATGAAAACAGTGTTGTCACAGGTGAACACATTGTGAGACGTAAGTGGCGATTACATTAACTACACATTAGCTGTGTTTACGTGGAGGCTCATACTCCACTAATAATTGGACTCATAGCCATATCTGACTACTAATGCCTCAACTAACCACCTTCATCTGAATAGACTAGCCCAAGACAATCTCTTCGATGTGGGAATATTTGATGATAGCCTTGTAAACATTTGACACAACAACTTTTTTTTTTTTTTTTAAACTCTGTGTAAACAGGGACACCCTTAAGAACAGAAAGGAAATGAGAGACAATCTATAAACAGTGTCTGGGTAGTTTACTCAAGGTCTGCTGACGTGTAAATGTAGGCCTGCGTGCATGGGCGCCTGAACTATGGGGGCCAAGGGGCCAATAGCCTGTCGAACTTATAGCATGTTCTAGCGTCTACGGGACACGCTAGTGATGCGAAGATCGCGTCTATATCCGTGGATTGGACACCGGGTCATAAAAAGGAATATTGTGATCAATAGTAGATGGGTTTGGGGGTGGGTGACATAGAGTGAAGCTCAAAGCTACAAAGACAAACTACATTTTTTGCCCCACCCCGACTTCTGATTATGAATCCGGCGCCCTTGCCTACGTGCAGATCAGAGTGCCACCAGAGATGCCATGCCTTGTCTCCACTCTACCGTGCCAGTCAGTCAGTCTCATTAAGGACCTGGCAGCAGCAGACCATTCCTGTCGTTCTCTCTCTGTCAGTGTTTTAGTGGTTCAGAGCAAAAACCACACATGAAAGAGTTCAAAGAGTAAACCTTTATCTGCCTGTTTCGTTTGCAAAGTGTGCTCTCTGGTGCTATTGGCAGGGGATGGAAAATGTAGTATCAGTGAGGGGCCATGTAAGATCTTTATTTAATTTGAAGTCACGCTCATGCCCTTAGGCAAACATGTGCTATCAATACTCTCACTCTCTGCCTGACATGCAACTATTGATGAAAGCACAGATGGTATGTAAATGAATGTGATAGGTTGGTTTTAAAGGTTCATTTTAAATGCATTTACAGGGTCTTTGCGGTCCTCTGTGGTCTGGGGAAGTATTTTCCCTACGTACCTCTTTGGTGAGCCTGACATAAGGTATTGTTGGAATTGTTTCATCCCTGTGTTTTGTTGACATTGGCTTTACCTTCTCATTGTTTGTGGTCTTTGGGACCCCAATGCTGCATGTGTAAAAATAATAAAATAATAACTGAAAAATCTACATATTTTTTTTACTTTTTTTTTTCTTTTCGTCTGACCTTATTCAAACCCAAATTGGGATTTCCCATTTGATGGAGATAAAATGTAGACATGACCATTCAGCATTCTTATTGCACCAAATAGGGAAATATTTCATGGTTTAAATGTTATATGGGCTATGCATGAACAAGTATATATATTCCTTCTAGTTGGAATATACTGTATATTCTGAAGCATGTCATTAGTTCAAAATCGTGTTGACAGTATGAGCAATTGTCACACATTTAAAAGTTATGAATCATAAAGCTAAAAACAAAGTTAATATGCTTTTATAACTTTTTATTAATACGTATTTTTATTTTATTTTCCATTATAGAATAACATCAATGCTTTATGATAACACCTCTGCTTGGAAGCACTTGGTAAATTAATTGGCAGTGCAGCAGCGACCCCCTGTGGCCACATAGTGAACAACCACAGTGCGACGTTTAACGCAGGGAGCACGTATCGCCAGCGGGCGTCGCTGTTGAGCCATGCACTGCGTTGACTGCACGGACAGCAGAAGTCAACCAAGGAATTTCTGCTACAGCTGATTCGGTCGCCATCTTTGTCGCGAACATAAACAACACCAGCGAGCCGCGTAGGCATTTGGATATACCGCTGTGACTTGGAGGAAAGCGAGCACAGTGTCCCCGCTACAGCGCTGACCTTTTCAACCGAACATGGCAGTTGAGTTGGTCACCTGAGCCCCCGTGTCAGTCGGGTAAGAGAGCCTCGCTGTCGAGCTGCGGGGTCGCCAGCTGATGGCACCTCGCTTGTAAATGGGTTGTTGCGTGCGCGAGCATGATACCATGACAACGGTGCGGCTGTCATTAGCGCACCATGGAGCCGTTTGGCGATTTTACCTCGATATCTGTCTGCGTATGCGTGAGTGAGAAACGGTAAATGCAGACTTGCGCTTTATACCATCTCACGGGTAACATTAATGATACCTGCCATGCACAGACACCATGCTAACCAGGCCATTTGGTACGTGGTAACCCGGCCAAAAGAGCCGCTTGTGGTTTCGGACTCGTTACATCGGTTTCTGTGCTGAATTAAGCTAACGTTAACCTCTTTTCCCACAGAGATGGGGATCCAGTGTGGATATCCTCAACTGGAGGGAGCGGAGGTTTAAAGGGGGGCGGGGCCGGCCGGGGGGGGGCAGCAGAGGGGCCTTGCTGCTCGTCAGCCCTGAGGAGATGGACCAAGAGTACGAGAGACGGCTGCTGAGGCAAATCAACCACCAGAACCTGCCGACAGAGGCCCGCCTGTCAAAGGTGAGATTACAGAGAGGGACAGGAAATCTGTTGATGTCTGTGAATGCTGGGTTAAGGAGCAGACTGAATTGTATTCGTGTGTATATAATAGCTGGGTAACAGTCTTTATCTCCTGTGAAACCGATGTGGTAGAATTTAGTTCTCCTTACCCACATAGTATGGTATGAGCAGGGGCTAAGCTAGACATTTAAAGGCCCTGAATAATGTTGCCCACCTCTTTTTTTCATAATAGTAATAACCCATTTTTTAAAATGGTTTTACTGTCTCTCTCTCTGACCACCCCAGTGTGCAAGTGCTACCTGCAGTCCTGTCAGTGTTAAGTCAGGGGACCGCTTCATTCCCACCCGCGCCGGAAGCAACTGGAGCATCAACTTCCACTATGCCAATGTGAGCAGTTAGTCCTTCATCTGCTCGGTCAGCTAATCACTTTTACACCGCTCCCACAAAAACACAAAGCTTGGTCACTAAACGCTCTGTCGAGAGAAATTGACTTCCTTGTCCCCTGCAGGAGAACTGCCGCTCCCCGAATCAGAACCACAAAGCAAAGGATGCCAGCTCGGACTCAAGCAAAGGTCGGACATGATTTTTATTTTTTAACGCCTAGTTGTACTACTTATAATCATCCCAGTTGTCTCTTTTTTTTTTTTTTAAGTCCTGAAGTAAATCTCTCCACCGCCTGTGTTTCCATCACCGCTCTCTCTGCCACCCCTCCAGATGCTGTGGCGTATGCTGCCCTGTTGAGGAATGAGTTACTGGGGGCAGGGATAGAGACTGTGCCGGACCCTCACACGGACGACCGGCGGCATGCAGTCCTCCCTCAAGACTCTCACAGCCTTTTTAGGGTAAGAATCATGGGGAGCGAGAGAGAGAAAGAAAATAAAGGCTGTTCAATGAGAGAAATCATTTGTTCACAATTAGCTCCTAGAAGTGGCTTACGCTGATGTCATAATGGTGAAGTTGTACATTTAGAAGTAATCATAGTAACTCAAGGCAGCTTGAAGAAATGAGCAGATTTTGGTGAAATCAAAGATGCAACCTCCGACATTTTCTCATGAATATGTTGATGTGGCTCACATGTTTGCTTCTTAAAAACATACAGTGGGGCAAAAAAGTATTTAGTCAGCCACCAACTGTGCAAGTTCTCCCACTTAAAAAGATGAGAGATGCCTGTAATTGTCATCATAGGTACACTTCAACTATGAGAGACAGAATGAGGGAAAAAAATCCAGAAAATCACATTGTCTGATTTTTAAAGAAGTTATTAGCAAATTATGGTGGAAAATAAGTATTTGGTTAATAACAAAGGTTCATCTCCATACTTTGTTATATAACCTTTGTTGGCAATGACAGAGGTCAAACGTTTTTCTGTAAGTCTCCACAAGGTTTTTAAATGCTGTTGCTGGTAGTTTGGCCCATTCCTCCATGCAGATCTCCTCTAGAGCAGTGATGCTTTGGGGCTGTCGCTGGGGAACACGGATTTTCAACTCCCTCCAAAGATTTCCTATGGGGTTGAGATCTGGAGACCGGCTAGGCCACTCCAGGACCTTGAAATGCTTCTTACGAAGCCACTCCTTCGTTGTCCGGGCGGTGTGTTTGGGATCATTGTCGTGCTGAAAGACCCAGCCACGTTTCATCTTCAATTCCCTTGCTGATGGAAGGAGGTTTTTACTCAAAATCTCACGATACATGGCCCCATTCATTCTTTCCTTTACACGGATAGGTCGTCCTGGTCCCTTTGCAGAAAAACAGCCCCAAAGCATGATGCTTCCACCCCCACGCTTCACAGTAGGTATTGTGTTCTTTGGATGCAACTCAGCATTCTTTCTCCTCCAAACACAGCAAGTTGAGTTTTTAACCAAAAACTTCTATTTTGGTTTCATCTGACCAGAGGACAGTCTCCCAATCCTCTTCTGGATCATCCAAATGCGCTCTAGCAAACTTCAGACCGGCCTGGACACGTACTGGCTTTAGCAGGGGGACACGTCTGGCACTGCAGGATCTGAGTCCCTGGCGGCGCAGTGTGTTACTGATGGTAGCCTTTGTTACTTTGGTCCCAGCTCTCTGCAGGTCATTCACTAGGTCGCCCCGTGTGGTGCTGGGATTTTTGCTCACCGTTCTTGTGATCGTTTGGACCCCACGGGGTGAGATCTTGCGTGGAGCCCCAGATCGCAGGAGATTATCAGTGGTCTTGTATGTCTTCCATTTTCTAATAATTGCTCCCACAGATGATTTCTTCACACCAAGCTGCTTCCCTATTGCAGATTCAGTCTTCCCAGCCTGGTGCAGGTCTACAAGCTTGTTTCTGGTGTCCTTTGACAGCTCTTTGGTCTTGACCATAGTGGAGTTTGGAGTCTGACTGTTTGAGGTTGTGGACAGCTGTCTTTTATACTGATAACGAGTTCAAACAGGTGCCATTAATACAGGTAACGAGCGGAGGACAGAGGAGCCTCTCAAAGAAGAAGTTACAGGTCTGTGAAAGCCAGAAATCTTGCTTTTTTTGTAGGTGACCAAATACTTATTTTCCACCATAATTTGCAAATAAATTCTTTAAAATTTCTTTAAAATCATTATTTGGGGCTGTTTTTCTGCAAAGGGACCAGGACGACCTATCCGTGTAAAGGAAAGAATGAATGGGGCCATGTATCGTGAGATTTTGAGTAAAAACCTCCTTCCATCAGCAAGGGAATTGAAGATGAAACGTGGCTGGGTCTTTCAGCACGACAATGATCCCAAACACACCGCCCGGACAACGAAGGAGTGGCTTCGTAAGAAGCATTTCAAGGTCCTGGAGTGGCCTAGCCGGTCTCCAGATCTCAACCCCATAGGAAATCTTTGGAGGGAGTTGAAAATCCGTGATCCCCATCGACAGCCCCAAAGCATCACTGCTCTAGAGGAGTGGGCCAAACTACCAGCAACAGCATTTAAAAACCTTGTGGAGACTTACAGAAAACGTTTGACCTCTGTCATTGCCCACAAAGGTTATTTAACAAAGTATTGAGACGATCTTTTTTTTATTGACCAAATACTTATTTTCCGCCGTAATTTGCAAATACATTTCTTACAAATCAGACAATGTGATTTTCTGGATTTTATTTATTTTTTTTTTTTTCCCCCCCTCATTCTGTCTCTCATAGTTGAAGTGTACCTGTGATGAAAATTACAGGCCTCGCTCATCTTGTGGGAGAACTTGCACAGTTGGTGGCTGACTAAATACGTTTTTGCCCCACTGTATAAACTGTGTGTGAGTTAACTGCAAAATAATGGCCAACTATAATTCTGCTTCGTGTGTTCGTCCTCCGCAGTACACTGTCCACACTAAGAGAGTGCCTTTCAATAGCGATAACGAAGTCTCACCATACTCCCTTTCTCCACTTAGCAACAAGAGGTAGGAAATATCTCACAGGTTGCACGCTGAGCAGAAACCGCTGTCCGGTAACTCCAGTGTAACCCGCTTTTCTCTGTGTGCCTGTAGTCACAAGCTGCTCCGCTCCCCTCGTAAACCAGCCCGTAAGATCTCCAAGATCCCCTTCAAAGTGCTGGACGCTCCGGAGCTGCAGGACGACTTCTACCTCAACCTGGTAGACTGGTCAGCGGGCAACCTGCTCAGTGTCGGCCTGGGAGCCTGCGTCTACCTGTGGAGTGCCTGCACCAGCCAGGTCAGAGGAGGACTTAAAGACATTTGTTTACAGTTTTGCGTTTTTCCTTCTCCGTTGTCAGCTGATGCCTAGAAGGGAAGGACTATTGTCTGTGTCAGATCTGCGGAAGAGAAAAGTGGAAAATGAATGTGCTTTGTGTCTCTTAACAGGTGACAAGGTTATGTGATCTTTCAGTGGACGGCGACTCTGTTACATCCGTTTGTTGGAATGAGAGGGTGAGTCCACAGCTTATTCAGGACAGTGGTACCAGAGAAAATGAACTGCTTGTAGTAAAGATAGCTGTGTGTTTGGCTTTGGTCCTATCAGGGCAGCCTCGTTGCCGTCGGAACCCACAAGGGTTACGTTCAGATCTGGGACGCAGCAGGAGGGAGGAAGCTGACCAGTCTGGAGGGTCACTCAGCACGTGTAGGTCAGTCGCAGCTGGAGTGAAGTGGAATTACAAACTGCTGGTTAAAATCACTTTGAGTCTGCTTTTAGCAAAACTAAATGGCGGGGGGGGGGCGAATCTCCTAACAGAGGCTTTTTTTCAGAGAATTTTGAAATTCCAACATGTGCTGTGTATCGTACCACCGAAACATGTGTTACTATCATATCAAGAAACGGCAGGTGGATTCTTGACAGCCACAGTGAAATATGAGACCCACCCATCTCACCCTTTGTGCCAAAGGTGCCCTGGCGTGGAACGGAGAGCAGCTGTCGTCGGGAAGTCGGGACAGAGTGATCCTTCAGCGGGACGTCAGGACCCCCCCTTCTGCTGAGAGGAGGCTGCAAGGTCACAGACAAGAAGTGTGTGGTCTGAAGTGGTCTCCTGACCACCAGCACCTCGCGTCTGGAGGCAACGACAACAAGGTAGGAGAGTTTAAAATGGAGCTCCTCTGTTACCGACGTTTGAGTGAATTAACCTAAACTTCATTCTAGGGTCTTGTAGGGTAGCATCCCGAGACTAGCCTCAATGATCTGTAACAAGTGAACACATGCAAGCTTCAACATCCCATTCCTTGTTGTGTCCTGCCCCAGTTACTGGTATGGAACAGCTCCAGCCTTCTCCCTGTGCAGCAGTACAGTGACCACCTGGCAGCGGTGAAGGCCATCGCCTGGTCCCCCCACCAACACGGGCTGCTGGCGTCAGGGGGCGGCACCGCCGACCGCTGCCTGCGCTTCTGGAACACACTAACGGGTCAGGCGCTGCAGAGCACAGACACCGGCTCCCAGGTCTGCAACCTGGCATGGTCCAAACACGCCAACGAACTGGTGAGGAGACACACACACGACTGCACGTGGTGTCTTCGAGATGCAAGATCTTATGCAGATATTGGCCAGTTCTTCAGTTCGAGGATAAAGATATTATTATAAACGATAAAATGTAATTTAATAAAAGGTGCAGGGACATTTTATAACATTTTGACCAGCTAATATACACTTAGTTTCCAATTATTCACTACATATGTATGATCGCATATATTTCTATAATATCTCTGCAATAGCTTACTGTGTAATGTTCAGTTTATGTAGGAAACGTGCTGATTCGACTGTGTAGTGATGTTTGAGACTGTACTGTAGTTAGTGTGTTTTTTGTGTTGGCTTGAATTATACCGAGAACTGTTTCTGTATAATACAATAGAGTCGAGCGCAGCACTACAGAATCCCAGACTAAGTAGAATTGTATGTGTTTACAGGTGAGCACTCACGGCTACTCTCAGAACCAGATCCTGGTGTGGAAGTATCCGTCACTAACACAGGTGGCCAAGTTGACAGGACACTCCTACAGAGTGCTGTATCTGGTAAGACTACAGCTCGAAATGAGTGGCTGTGCATGCTCGGTGTCAATGTAACGGGACTACCAACTAGTTTCTGAAATGAATGGGGGGAAATATACACCAATGTTTTCCTAAATGTATCCAGTGGTGAAGGGAGTATTCAGATGCTTTACTTAAGTATGAGAAGCAAAATACCACAGTGTAAAACTACTGTTACAAGTAAAATTTCTGCGTGTAAAATTACGCAAGCGTTATCAGAGAAATGCAGTCATTATGCACAGTGGATGCTCTAAGTGTTATATATTGAGTGCATGGGCGTGTACAAACTGCGTTTGACATGTCCCCGCCTGTTAGTGTGAAAACTCAAATCTTTACAGTTTTTATTAGTACAAAGAGTTTAGTGATCACGTAATTCCCATCCAAGTGCCGCCCAACTGACTAGAGGACCAATCAGAGAGTCCCTGAACACACCTGTGTGGGTTTGCGGAGCATTTGATTTGCAAAGTAACTTCAGCTTTCAGATAAATGTAATGGAGTAAAAAGTACAGTATTTCACTCTGAAATGTAGTAAGTATAAGTAGCATAACACTGAAGTAAAGTGCAAGTACCTCAAACCTGTACTTAAGTACAGGACTTGGGTAACTGTGCTTATTTATCATGGGTTTCAGTAAAGTAGAGCTTTTCTCACTCGTTTTCTCTCAACATTTCCATAGTCCATTTCCCGATATATATATATATATATATATATATACACACACACACACCAAAACAAATGTTGACCCTTTCAGCAGTGTCTCTGTCTCCGTCCTCCCTTCTCAGGCTGTGTCGCCGGATGGGGAGGCCATCGTTACAGGAGCTGGGGATGAGACTCTTCGTTTCTGGAACGTCTTCAGTAAGACACGCTGCACCAAGGTACAGTATGTTTGTCAGCTACAGTGCCGCATCTCCATTATATACAGTTCTGATGCCTTTTGTTGTTTCAAGTCACTGAGTGATATCTTGAAAGTACTTCTGGGCTCTCTGAGGCCTCCTTGTGTTGATCAAACAGCCTGAAAGTTGATTTCTCTACGAAATCACAATGTCTAATTCAAAATTTCTTGAATTTCACCAAACAACTCATTTAAAAATTCCTTGAAATTAACATTCTCCCGACATATGCCGTAATGGCAATTGGGGATTCACGGACAATATGGCATAGTTGACTGTTTTTTGACGCTGTTTCATTTCCTTCTCTTCCCAGGAATCAAAGTCAGTGCTGAACCTCTTCACAAGAATACGATAGTGAACAGGAGGAGGTCAGGAGTGGTTTCAGGACTGAGCTGTGGTTGAAATGCACAGTCACCTACAACACTCACAGAGCAGCTCTTCGAGTCCTCTCATCTCAGCACCATCTCTCAGTGCACCAACCATGACTAAAGTACTACTTATCAAATCCCCTTTTTCTACAGAGGATCCCAACTTCCAACAACAACTGCCATCCCTCACAGTGATGTCCCTGATTAAACAAACAGTCTATTGTCAGGACATGTTGTCTGCGTTTAAAAAGTCAGTCTTGTTTTTCTTTTCTGTTGTGGAAGTGATGAAAATGTTTTATTCTATTTTAGCAGAAGTAATACGTGTACAAGAGTTCTAAGCTATATAATGTAATGACGTCACGTTTTTAAAAAGGCTCTCCTTTGTAACAGAGAGAAGAAGAAGCCTGGCTCCGATGTTTGGGGGGGGGGGCTTTCTATATTTTGATAATGTGTGGATATGATCTACAAGCAGTATACAACAGAAGAGAAACAATAAATGAGTGAACACTCACACACACACAGTTGCCCATGCAGCTGCAAAGAATGAACCGTTTATTGATGTTTTTTTTGTCAGATGGCGTAGAGCTAGAGTGTATCCATGCCTGGAGATAAGGTAAAGGCAACGCGACGCCTTTTTCTTTCATTTCATCCTGCTTCATTAAAAAACATGTCGCAGCGAGGTCTTCTCATTCTAACGGTCCACTTCACCTGTGTTTTTTTTTCTTTGGTTCAGTCCCAAGTGTTGAGGTTTTTGATAGTTTAGTGTCACCTGCACAAGTGAACAGTCCATTTATCAATGAAACCGATTCAGGTTTGTGTGTTTGTTTTGTTTTTGGTTACTTTCTCAGAGGCTAACTTAGGAGGAAAAAGTCAGAACGCTACCAGCTCAGCCTAGAGATCTAGTGGCTGGACCCCTGCAGGCCCCGACACAGCAGAGAAAACTCTTTCACAATGTCCTTCACACGACGCTTGTTGGTTTTCTCGCTGGAAGAAAGGGAAAAAGAGGTCAATGAACTTTGTCGAAACCTGTCCCTATATGTGACTGTATGTTTGAGCACATTTATTTCCTAAACTAAAAGGGACAGCACTGTCCAGTAATGTGAAAAACATTATAGCCATTATGATTGGCAATACAAAGTGTGCTTGAAATGGTGCAGTATCCCAGTTATTTTAAGCATTTATGCTTTTAATTTAATGTAAATCAAGAAATAATTCCTTTTCAAATTTACAGACCCGATTATTTTCAAGGATATAAATCACATGCTTGTAAGTCATAACAAGATCAATTGTCTCTCAAACTATTTTATCGAAGGTGTCTGACCAGGGAGAATATCATAGTAGGTGTGATGCGGATGAAGATCTGTGACCTGAACAGATATGGGGCAGTTAATCACATTTAAACGACTCCAGGTTTGAACTTATGATTTGATGACGGCTGTTCGTCATTTTGCTCTCGAGTATTTTCTTTTTCTGCGGCGTTTTGAGAACACAACACCTTTTAAAACATGCAGTATTGGTGTTTGAGTCACCTGTTCTTAAAACCAACGCTGCGTCATAACACTGGAGAAAAACTGTAACGTGCATATTATTACCATAGAAGCTGCTGACTAAAGGTGTGTTTCTGCTCTCTGGAGACCTGGGCGGAGGGGAATCCTGGGGTCTGCAGTGTTTCTTTCAGCCACTGGGACAGCAGCGCTGGACAGTGTCTGTTCAGACTCAACAACACCTCAGAGAAGTGCTCTGTCAGACTGCGAGGTGACCCGCCCCCAACCGCCTGAGACAGAAATAAACATACAACAAACATACAGTTTGCTTCCATTAGAAGACCGTTTGAAATTAGACCTAACCTCAGGAATAAAATCCATGCACTGGCTTAATAACAATAAGTTACACTGGGCACCATTGATACATTTTCTCATGTCTATTTGTCTTGTTTCTAATGGCTGACTCACCTGGAGTATGGTCTCTGTCAGAAGCTTTCCATCCCTCTGCAACACTTCACCAAGCGAGGGCATGTCTTTACAACGAGGCAACAGTTCTGTCTGCCAGGGTCAGGGCAAAAATAACAATCTATGAGCTGATGACTTGGAATTAGATCACAACTATAGCTTACAGTTTAACGGTGCACATTTCTGCCTCAACTTACAAAGAACAGACAGGCAGCTTTTACTGTGGGCATCTCCGGGAACTTCAGTGATAGAATCCCTGGAGAAAAAATTATTTTTTTAATAATGAATGTTTCAGCTGATGATGGTTGTCTTAGGCACAGTTTTAAAATCATGGGGGGGGGAGGGGGAATGGGGAAGTTGTGTCTTATTTTTGAGAACAGTCAAAACCACAAATTGCATTGAATCAAACATATGTAAAAGGGGTACAATTATGCCATTAAAAGGTGCAGAAATATGCATAAAATAAATTGTTCCTACATTAAAAAGTACGAGCATGTAATGATACTCACCACAGTAAAACAGCGCTTTAACATCCATCTGGTCGGAGAGGTACAAATCAGGTTTCTTTTTAAGAATCTAATGGTAGAGAATAATAAATTGGTTAGGCAAAGTTTTCTGTGTGCACAATAATGGACAAGAATATTCAACCCACCTGAGCATGAAGGTTCATGAATGATTCTGCAATATCAGGATGATCCCGTGGACCTGTGAAATAAACATTAGATGAAACAGGATAAACCATCTAAAGATACATTGAAATTTCTTTGCGGGCGTTGGTTACCTTGCTGAAATATAGCAAGTGTGGCAGAAGTCAACACTTCAGTAAGGCTTTTGATGTTAGAGACGTGGTGTTCCTGTCCAGCAAATATGTGAACCATCTAAAAAAAAAAAAAACCCCAGAGCGAATGACATCTGATGGCAAAAGCATGTTAAGAGTCTTCATCACATTTGGAGGGATAATGGTTTTATTCAGGGCCTGATTTGTGGGAGGCGTACCTGCCGTGCCAGGTCCAGAGCTGAGGCCTGTGGGAAGGCGCTATAGATCTGCCCCAGCATCTCACTCAGCTGAGCCACCATGGGCCCGAAATCATGTAGGAGGGTTCGAACTGACTTATCAAACACCCCACACACTGCCTGGAGGGAGGGAAGGGGAGAGAGCTGTGAGTGAGTGTGAGTCTACGGAAGCCCTGAGAGCCAAGTGAGAAAAAAACTATCCTGGCGATCCATTATCCAAGTCTGGTCCAAACTGTACAAGACATGACAGTAATGTTAAATAACTTGCTAACACACAATATATGTGCCTTGTGTTTAGCGTGCATGGACAATTTAAAACTCACCTGGAAGAAAACATGAATGCTTTTAGTCCTATTTAGAACATGGGGTAGCGGTGCACTTCAGCCTCTTGTGGCCGAAATAAGAATTACAACAACAAACACATAAAAAAAAAAATTCACCTACCAAGACTTTTCCCCAGCTGTTTCACAGATGAAAAAAATGAAAGGAACATAGAAAGATTATCCTAGCACAACCGTGTTTTTCACCTGTTTCACCTGAAGTCATAAACACAGGAGAGGAAACTATTTAGATCAGACTTAGAAAATGAATCACCAGAATTAGTTTTTCTTACTTGCCTCCTCAGGGCTTCCGTATGGGTCAGCAAACGCACACTGATAAATCACACATGCACAGACACACACAGCATCACACGCATATACATATTTATGCAAGCAGTGAAAACCCTTTTACCTCGACTACCTCTGAGTCATCAAGCCACTTGCTGAGGATGGTCTGGATCAACGTGAACACTTGCTGTAGCACAACAACAACCTAAAAAAGAAATTAAATAACATTTGTTGTCACTTGTCAAGCAGTACATATGAAATTGTGAAAATAGAAATTTCTAATAAGTAAGTGTGGTTCATTTCAACATATTTAATATCTTGCATGTTCAGAAATACTGATGCACGAACCACTATTTGACTTATGTATTAGGGAACAATTAAGGTAATTTCACGCTTGTTCAGTTCACAGCAGCAAAGATACAGTTGCTGGTATAATATATGATAATGGGGTTAGTAGTAGTAGTAGTAGTAACAATGTCCATAGGTACACACTTTTTATGGTTTAACTTACTGGATTATGTTCGCTCTGTGAGGGAGTGAGGCTTGGGCTGGATGCTCCCTCTAAGCTGTCCGCTTGTTTGTTGATGTCCAGAGTGGTAAAGAGACTGGACAGCATCCCCAGGATGTGGATGATAGACGGTTTGTTAGTGGGATTAGGCTGTCGAGGGAGACAATTTGGACGGGTTTGATATGTATGTTGTTACCGTAAAACTTGTGTCAAACACTGCTAGAAAAAGAAGCCAAGTATCTGAGTCCCTGTCTACCTATATTTACATTCATCAATGCAAACCTTTACCAAATCTTCTTACAGTATAATATATTCTATTGATTTGAAGTGTATTAGTGTATTATTACCATACGTATATTGAATGCAATCAACTGCTTGAATAATTATTGTGTGTATTTAAGGTATAATGTTTAAAAATGCAATATCTGGCATTTTTAGGCTAATCCATCAAAGATTGTTATTAATAACGCAAATATATTCACATAAACTTATAATGTACACATATTTGAACTGACTGAAGCATACTTCTTTTGGTAACAATTTGAAATTGCGACATTTGAAATTAAAGTGTACTACTAATAACTGTTGTGGTATTGATTATGAGTATACTTATTTTAAGTACACTAGATTACTACTACCGTGATATTATCTTGAAAATATACTGCAACAAAGATCGAGCTAGTGTTCTTAGTAATAGTATATGAAAACCCACTTTAATTTAACCTTTATTTAACCATTTCAAAGCATAAAAGTATGCTGTTCACCATTTTTGAAGAATACCCTAGCTTACAAATTAAGGAGTACTGCTTATTTGTACACTTATGTTAAGTACAGTGAAGTAATATCAGAAAAATAATACACTTAATATTTGTTTTTTCCTAGATTTCGCACCAAAATGTGCTTCAAATGCACTCATTGTGTTTAATGTAGTGTACTTGATTCACCCAATTTGTACTTGGGCACAACCGCCTCTACTATTTTAGTATTCGTTGGGTTTTGTTAAGAAGTTGCATGAGTTTCTGTACCTCTTGCTGGGCTAGTGTGTCCAGCTGCTGGACATGAGGAGTGATGAGAGAGTGAAGCCTGACCAGAATCTCCTCTGCCGGCAGGGCGGACAGGAGGAAACCCAGAGCCTGCATCAACCACATGCACTGGCTGCTCTGCACACAGACACGCAGAGACACACACACACACACACACACACGCACACACACACCGTACACATCATACATGATGTCCTCACAGAGACGGTTGGTTGGTGCATTCGTGTATGCAGAATAGGAAATAACTAGTCGATGTTGAAGGCTGTTTACTCACCTTATGGATTTCTTTCACCAGAACATCCTACAGAGGAACACAAGCGTTAATACAACGATAGTCATCACACCGATGTTTTAAAGAAAAAGCTGCGTGTCTGACCTGTGACACAGTCAGGATGTCCTGAGCGTAGGGGCCGAGGTCATGTCTGCACTCCCTGCAGATCCTCTTCAGAGTGGATACGCTGGACACAGACAGCTCTGCCTTCGCAAGGCCCTGAAGCACCATGGGCAATATGCCACCCAACATCACTGGGTGGTCAGCCAGCCACTCAGCCAGGGAACCTGGCCAACAGGGGAAATTCAGTAAGGGGTTATGTAAATTGGTTTTAGTGCCGACCGGGAAACAAAAATCTAGATCTATGGCCACAAACAATCATGGTTGCAATTTGTAAAATTCTGCTTTAATGTAAAATATTTAAATGTACATATAATTGTTAACCTGTTGACTGAGTCTTGGGAGAAGTATACAACCAAAAAAAAGCTATCAAAATATCAAACAAGTAAGAATGATTTGTGAGAGAAATTGTTACTGTTAACAAGGACACAGCAGGTGTCTGGGCATGTACCTATGGTGTACATGACGGTGTCAGCCAGCATAACGTTGCTGATGTTGATTCTGGGGATGAGACCGATAAGACCAGGGATAACATCACAGTAGTTCACATCTATCGTCTCAGCTATGGACTGGAAGCCAAATAGCAGGGCCTCTGAGTCCTGAAGGCCGAGAAAAACAAGAGTGTGACGTTAGGTCGAGTGAGGGGAAGAGGAAACACCATCAGGATGTGGTGGGAATACAGCGCGGAAGGAATGGGAAAGTATTGAGATTACATTTTCTTTGAAGATAGGTAGTAGATGTACATGGAAACAGTTCTATAATTCTAATTATACAAAGCACTGCATATAAAGAATTAATTTATGCTTTCAATGTGAATTACTTCAGTTTGCAAGAAAATGCTGGAGACTTTGTGTAGCTTATACCAATTTTATAATATTTGGCGTAAAGTAGATTGTTCAATACAAATATGTACAGTATCAGGCTAAAAATGAGAATCGGGGGATTTTGTGATTTAAAAAAGTGGGTAAACTGACACAATGGATTTACACACTTTCTCTGGATATCATCCTCTGTAGACAATTGCCTGCAATTTATAGAATATGCTGTATATGATGATACTCATATGCACAGTGTTTGAATAGGCATTTCATTTTCACATTAAGTGCTCCAAGAGTCAGTCATTAACTACATTACCTGCCATAGTGCTGACTGTTGGGGGTCCATCAGCTGTCTGCCCAGCCTGTCATAGAGGTTAGTGAGCAACTCTGCCCCCAGCATTTCATACACATACATGAGAGTGTCGGAAATGTCCACTCTGAAATGCAAAAAAAGTAGTTATTACAAAGTACTTCTGTGTGTAACTGTGTGTAATACAATGAGACAGACATGTACTTTTTGTCCACTTCCTTTCTTATCAGGGAGCACTAAAATGCAGTTTCAGAGCTCCTTATTAAAAACCTCCTTTAGTTTTGTGTCTCACCTGTAAATTCTGAACTGCTCCTTGTCATCAGAAGACCAGGAGGCATACTCCTCCTGGGGGGGATAGTGGGATTTATGTAGTAGCACGTCCACCAGTTGGAAGTAAACCGGCCTGTAGACCTGCAGATAAACGGCCTGCTTCTCCTCCTCAAATGACAAGATGTCATCCTGAATGCGTAAGAAAAAATTAGAGACAATTTGGTGTCTAAATCCTTTGGTGGAGAGAGCTACACAGAGACACACTTTGACATTTAATGCATGCATGAGTAACATAGTACACTAAAAAGACAAAAACATTGAATGTGCTAAACATCTCATTCATTCATTCAGCTTACCTGCAGAGTGTACCAGAAGGTGAGTGTAAGGGAGCTGGTGGTCTCACTCACTGGGTAGTGCCCAGGGATGCCGGTACAGAAAAGAATCATGTTGACCAGAGCCAGATATTCTTGCCAGTGCTCCACCTGTTCCAACAAAACCCTGTCATACACAAACACATTGATCTCAATTAAGAAATAAAAGCCATTTACTGAAGCCAGGTTACGGGAGCAGTGTGTGTGTGTGTGTGTGTGTGTGTGTGTGTGTGCAGCTGTGTGTACCTGGAGTGTGTTTCCCCCATAGCAACAGCGATGCGACAGATACCATGTGAGGTTTCCATGTCCCCATCCTGAGCTGCTGTCTTCAGCTGGTCATGGAGCCCCAGCACCAGAGGCATCAAGTTCACCAGAGCATCAATGTACCTGCACACACATGTTCTGATTCACACACCTGAACGTTGACTGTGACCTTAATGGGTTCATGATCCAGCGTGTTTCTCACCTCTGGCAGTCAGGCTGTGAGATGGCAGTAACTATCGTCTCCACAGCCGTGTCGAACAGCTCAGGGTTGGACAGCGCAGTGAAACAGTCCTGGACCAGTTCATGACTCTCCCCCAACGGCACGTCCAGCCCCACCCAGCTGGACAGGCAGCGCAGCACCTTCTCCTTCACCTGGTTCGGGGAGTCCTGGCTTTGGAGCAGCTGGCGGAGCATGGGACACGCCACCACCCACTCCCCAGCCAGGGCCTCCCTCAGCTGGGCACGACGGGCTTGAGCCAGCCAGCTGCTCTGGAACTCCTCTGGAAGTACGGTGAGGAGCTCCAGCAGTGCGAGGCAGTGTGCGTGAGGGTCCTGGGTGGCCTCTGCACCAGAGCCACCTTCAGAGTCAGGCTTCTGCGGTTGGAAGGCCCTCACCATGTCTGCCACTGGCTCGCACCAAGCCTGTGGAATTAAGTTAAGAGCCATAGCGGCCAGGGCTACACACAGCCTGGTTAGCACCATTTTGGGCCCCGAGGAGAAGTGTAGGATGTGGGAGAGGAGCTGCATTCTCAGGCTCTCATGCTGGTCTGTGGGGACGTCGCTCCAATTACGGGAGATCTTGGAGTGGAGGGTGCTGGCGCCAAAAAACTGCACCTCTGGGAGCTGCAAAGATACAGATACTATAACAGATGAAATACTGGAGCTGCTGTAGACATATGCTAAATATACCTAAATCTTTGAACTCAACATGTATTATTTATGTGGGTTTTGCAGTTCTGATCAGCACTGACATCTGGCCAGTCTTTCTCAACTGCATTATTCGGCCTGATGTACTTGCACCCTGCAATAGTTGCAAATTTAGGCTTAGCAGTTGCAAAGATGTCTGAGCAGAAGCACAACGACAGACCTTGTCAGGGCCAAGCAGGGCCCAGCAGAACTGCCATGCCTGTGCAGAGGCCTGGGCCTGGGTCAGCCACTTCTGGGCTACATTCTTACGCTCCATGTCCGGGTCAAAGTACAGCTGGTAGAGAGCCTGGAGGAGCAGAGAAGAAAAACCAGTACAAAGGGAACACTAATTTGGAACCAACAGATAAGGATAATATTGATGAGGATGTCAGAGTGGATGGAAATAATAAACTTCCACAATCAGTATCCCCAGATTTCCTATCCACGTTGACTGAAGAGGCACAAAGACAATAAATGCATCTGTGTTTTATCTTGTGTAACAGGTTGATGCAAGACAAGAGTCATTTTAAATTGAGTTGCATTCACAGCAAGCATTAGCCTAATAAAATACATGCTGGCTGACCAATTATTTGAATAGAGTAAAGAAATGTGTTGTCATGGCAACTAATCCAAAGCACATGGTGTTAGTTATTATTAGGACAGCAAATGCTTATAGCTGGTATCATGTTACATAAGGTTCAGTTTGTCTGATCTCCCTATGTTATAGTACAATTAACAAACTACAGTTTTCCATTAAACCACACTGCTGCTGTTTTACTTCTACTTATAGGCTATATTTCATAAAATATATCCATACCAACATGAGGGGATGCTGCAGCTCTGCTCTTTGACAAGCATGCATTTAAATTAGCATTCCTGTTTTGAATGTTATTCAAGTTTTGAACAGGTGAAGTGTTGCCGATTTTTGACAAGTAACTTACCGACTCCACATTCTCCACCGTTAACTCCCACTCCACCGGGCTGTCTCCCGGATTGGCTGGAGGCTCCATCTGGCGCAACGTGAAGGTGTCTCCTCGTTGCCGTTGGATATCCTTCAGAAATTAAAGCCTGGTCGGTAAAAAGAGACAATTAAAACGAGGAGACACTGTCCTCTAAAGTGTGTCAAAGCACGCTGACAGAGGGCGGCTGTCCATACAGTAGGCACATGTGGGCAGTGCGCTCAGGCATGACGACATACTGACCTCTGTGGTGGGCTGAAAAGTTGTTGTCTCACATTACGAACACTGACACCTAGCCACCTTTCACTGTTTAATGTCTACACTAATATTGCGGAAAGCCCATATTAATCACGAATACAGTCTAACTTGTCTACAGCTTGTGTTTTCAATGCGCTGTACAACAGGCGCTCCTGACGCGGACAACTGCGCCTCTGACGCACCGGCATCTGATTGGAGCAGCGGAGCAGCAGCGACTGCGAACCGCTGCATTTCGCAGGAATGGCTGCAGGGATGAGTGGGTCTGACAGGGGGGGAAAAACACAAGAGCTGGAGGGTGAAACACGAACGTGCAGAGGGATCAGTGACGCGTTTTGCTCTTTCGGATAAAGCGCGGCGCGTCCCCTGTGCACGCAGCCCGCCGTGCAGCCCCACCCCTGCTTCTCTTCTGCCCGACTCCCTCCGGATATTTTTAGCGCTGATGATGTGCCCTGTCAAATCACGTAACGGAAACAACCTCAGAGCTAAAAAAAAAAAAAAGAAAAAGAAAAAAGAACAAAAGAGGCAGAGCTGCCGTGGAGAGCCCGATTCGGTCCGTTTTTATTGTGATCTGCAGGGGAAGGCCGCGGATGAGATGGGATTTGAAATGAACTGGGTGTTTTGCGTGTTGGTCTTCCTTACCGGCTCATCGCAGACAAGAGGTAAGGTGTCATCCCTGGTGTGGGGTGTGTGTCTTTGTGTTTGCTGTGGACTGACTTGACATCCTGCTGACGTGAGTTGGACTCGTTATCGATTCAGCACAAGATGCTCTCGTCTATTGATCTTATAGACATGTCACACAGAGCTGCGGGCTGTTGCTTGCATTTGATCATTGTTAAATTATGTTCAGCCCTTTTATTAGAGTCCGCCCAGCACCAGCCTTTCCTTTGAGCAACAAGGGCATTTCTTTCCTACTCATTTTATTCTGATTTGTGTCCACCAGCCTCCTCTTTATGTATTTGAACTTTTAATATATGCATACATCAATTAGAACTGCTGTCAGTCCACATAGTTTATATATAGCTTAGTTTATAAATTAAAATAGCAAAACAGTGCTATCAGAGGACTGCCATGTGTCAGTCGATTAATCTGTTAGTGGATGACAGAAAATTGATCGTCAACTATTTTGATAATCGATTCAATGGCAAAATGGCCAAAATGTTCTCTGGTTCCAGCTTTTATGATAATAAACTGAACATCTTTGGGGTTTAAGAGCTGCAATGAGTAGATTAATCAAGTAGTTGATTGACAGAAAATTTAACTATAATTATGTTTGATAATCAATTAATCATTTTTATTTATTTTATTAAGCGTTATTCTTGAGAGAAAAATGCCAAACATCTCTGGTTTCCAACTCCTCACATGTGAATCATTTCTGTTTTTTTGAGTCTTCCACAAACAAAACAAGACATTTGGATATTTCACTTTATGCTCAGGGAATTTTTAGACCCAGTTGTATAGACAATTGATCAATTAATTAATTTGTATCCCTTTAATATGGTGAATCTTTTATTTCATAGGTCAGAGCAGTGCTTTGCCTCCTGTCCACACCCAGGCTGCCCTCCCAAGTAATGCTGGAAACTCAGCATCTCCTGACCTGACAGAGGATCCTGAGAATGAGGTCCCACGGCGGACACATAATCCTGCAGGCAGGAATGAAACCTCAACTCAATTCACTACCATTACCAAGACCGAAGGGACAGGCTATTCGGGGACTGAGACAAATGCAGTATATACAACTGCAGTGGTTACATCCGTACCTGTCTTCATGACTGCTCACCCTGGTACTCCCCTTGTTTATTTTAATTTTTGTAAAGTTTAGTCCTTTATTGAAACTTTGAAACATAGAAATTATGGTCATCATTTCGTCCATAAATCTATAATTGTGCATCTATAATTTTCCACTCCCGTCTGTTTACTGTGTCCAGATTCTTAAAATATAACATCCCACACACTAAAAGCTGCCTGTTTGCAAACACAGGCGCCCTCCTCAGACTCAGCTCCATTGCCAACAGCGTTCCAGGAACATAGTCATCCCCTGACCCCCACATGACTGCACTGAGATTGAGAACGTGTGTCGCAACCTCATTAAAGAGATTCCCTTTTATAGATCTGATAAATATAACCCCCTCCGCTGATGCCATGTTGCCTCTTTGAGCAGTCTCAGAAATAACAAACAACATGACGTAACGCCATCCGGATCACACTCTTGTCCCATATTTTTAGCTGTTGTTCTTCACTTCTCTTTCTGTCCCTGTAGAATAACGTGCAGGTTGTCCCCTGGCAAACGCTGCTGTTGGAGTTTCTCACTTCGAACGCTAAAAATAACAACACTAGTGACTTTAATTTGCTTAATGCAGAATATATGCACAAGGATGTGAGAGTGTTTTATACCTTCTTTCCAACAATGCCAAGCATCAGTGCTTATATGGACCTACAATACCTTCCCATTTTGATCACAGGAGCTCTAATGACCGCCTGTCCCCACCTACATGTAAACAGTAGAAAGGTAGTCTGACTTGTAATTACACAGCATACAAAGTTCCCAGCCCCCTCCCCAGCTGTCCGCGGGAGCTGCCAAACGTCATGTAAACAGCCACATGTGCTTAAAGTGGAGTAAGAATATATTCATGCTGAAAGAGGGAAAAGGCAGTAAACCTGGGGTGTCTTAACATATATTCAGTAGTTTCACAGAGAAAACATTTACATCGAAACAATAAAGCAGCGACTGACAAGAAAAATAGAATAGATGTTCAGCTTACTGGCAAAGAGTAAGAAACCCAGAAAATATTTGAGATGCTAGAACCAGCGAATAATTACCGTTTGTGCTTTCATCGCTTATCTAAATTGTTGCTGATCAACTCGATCTAGTTTTAAGATATTCTAATGTTTAATCACTCAACGACACAATCCTTTAATGTGTATTTTAGAGACCCTAAGATGGTGGAAGTCATTTGTGTGGGTATTGTTTATCTGAATCAGCCACTGCAAAACTGGAAAGATGCAGTAGTGAACAAAGTGTGACATCCACCACCACTACCACTATTATGCTGTTGACTTGATGCATGAAAATACAAACAGTGTGTGAAACAGGTCGATGCCATTCTGCTGACTCTGCTTTTAACAGGGTTTCTTGGCATTGCCATGCAGGGTATGTGGGACCTGACAACAAAAACACTATGGATAGCAGCATTAAAGTCAGTGGTAGTGATCGGTTTTCGCGAGCAGGGTGGTGTTGAGTTCCCTCTGGCTGCTGTGTGGTTCGTTTCCTTTGAAGAATTCTCTGTACTGTTTTGAATTGATACAGCACTGCCCTCACACCCCCACTTTCAGCTGCTGCGGACAGCCTCTCATCCACGCCGACTGTACAGAGCACCACCCCTCCGCAACACAGCTCAACCACCAACGGCAGAGCCCTTCTGACCAGAGATCCCCTCACCACCTTTTCATCTCAGCCAGCCCACACAGCGCAGGATACAAGCCCCACGGCCCACGCCTCCACCATCCAGCCACAGTCTGAGTCACTGACCACAGTCACCGCACAGCCAACAACCACAGGTCACCCTCCGACCTCGGCTCCAGGCCGGGGTCCTGCGGGGCCAGCACACCAGGAGGTCCCATCGGAGCTTAATGTTGGCGATGAAGGTAAGGTGATGAACAGGTGAGAGAGTAGCTATTGTTTGAGGTTTTCTCATTCTATCTGAAAAATGTGTTTTATTATGCTTGTTCATTTCTCTGTCGTTTAGACCTCAAGGGGCCCCGCTACCACTCAAGCTCCCCTCTAGACCCCCTGCTGGCTGGTCTGCTGTCAGTGTTCATTGTCACCACCGCTATCGTCTTCGTCATCCTCTTCCTCAAGTTCCGCCAGCGGACGACCCACCCAGAGTTCCATCGGCTGCAGGACCTACCCATGGTAAGATACACCGCTCTGTTCATACAGTCCAGTCAGGTTGTTAAAGATAACCCCCCTGGTTTTGTTTAAGTGATTAAAGGGGCAAACCACCCATTTCTTTACACACAAAGGTCAGTTTACTTATCCTTAGGAGCACTGCTCAGACTGTGAAAACAGATGTATAATGTCTGCAGCTGCTCTGAAGGGAGAAAATGACCCCTGATGACCTCATCAGGGTTATCGCTGCTCGGGCTTTAGATTCCAGATTTTTAACCGATTGTTTACAAACTGGGGGTGTAGAGTTTGAAACAAGTGGTAAGGATCCAGTGGTTTTGTCGCTTGATCCATACTAAATTGCAATACTTAATTGCAAACCCAAATCACCAAAACTTCTTCCCAGCCTACTGTTGCTGTTTTGAAAATCGGCCGTGAATTTGTTGAGTTTTAAAATATCAACTGTGAACATGGAGGACATCTTTGGAAATAACTCTTCCACACTTCTATCCCTCAGTCACTGCTTAAATCACTCTCAAGAAAGTCAGTGGTTGAGCTAATTAGACAAAAAAAAAATCCTGTCTGAGAGAAACTATTGAATCCTACTTTTCTATGGCCACCCCTTTTCAAATGTATAAGAACATACAAGGGGAGATTTTCAGAGGAGAAAAAGACACAAGTATGAAAAAACTATGTGAAGTCAGTTCTTAAAATCACTTGTAATTGTTGATTCGCACAAATCCTTATGCTTATCTACAGAGCCCCTGGAAATTCTGAAAAAAAAAATGTGTACACAAGATCAAAACTAAAAATGAGTTTTTTGTGACCTTAGAAAAGAACTTACAGCGGGGAAAATAAGTATTTGCCACATCAGCATTTTTATCCGTAAGGGGATTTCTAAGTGGGCTATTGACACAAAATGTCCACCAGATGTAGCCATCAAGCCAAATATTGAATTCATACAAAGAAATCAGAACATTTAAGTATACAAGTTGAGTCATAATAAATAAAGTGACACAGGGAATAAGTATTGAACACATGAAGATAACAAGATGCAAAATGGCATAGAAAGCCAGGAGATTACCTAAACTCTGTCAGTATTGAGAGAGAAACCCTGCCCCCTATCAGTAATAATTGATATCAGCTGCTTTAGTCCTAATTGACTGCCTATAAAGGCTTCTCATTACGCAGGAGGCACACAGGAAAGACTTTATGATGGGTAAAAGCAAAGAACTCGCTCAAGAGCGTCATAATCTTATCGTTGAAAAGCATTTAGATGGGAATGGTTATAGGTGCATTTCCAGAATGCCGAATGTTCCTGTGAGCACTGTGGGGGCCATTATCCGGGAATGGAAAGAGCATCAGTTCACCATAAATCGGCCACGATCAGGTGCTCCACGTAAGATCCCTGTCCGAGGAGTCCAAAGAATAATCAGGAGAGTTCTCCAAGAACCACTCGGGCAGAACTTCGGGAAGACCTTGCATCAGCAGGTACTGTTGTTTCAAAGAAAACTATAAGCAATGCACCGAACCGCCAGGCATCCATGCATGCTCTCCACGCAAGACTCCACTGCTGAGCAAAAAGCATGTTGAGGCTCGGTGAAACTATGCGAAAGAGCATTTGGAGAAGCCTGTGGATTATTGAGAGACTACAATATGTTCAGATGAAAGCAAAATTGAACTTTTTGGCAGTCATTGTACACTGGGCCAGAATCACTCCTGAGCAATGCAGACGACTGGTCTCTCCATACGGGAGGCGTCTAGAAGCTGTAATCCCCAACAAAGGCTCTTCTACAAAGTATTAGTGTGTTCAATACTTATTCCCTGTGTCATTTCACTTTATTTATTATGTTAACGTGTATACTTAAATGTTCTGATTTCTTTGTATGAATTCAATATTTGGCTTGATGGCGGCATCTGGTGGAACTTGTGTCAATAGCCCACCTAGAAATCCCCTTACTAATTTAAAAAATGCTAATGTGTGTCAAATACTTAATTCCCCTCACTGTATATCAAAAGTCACAACATCAAAAAAGTGTAAAATTGAGTGACCTTTTCTCACCATTGCAAAGTCATTCTTAACTGTACTACTCTAAAAATACAATTAATCTTCTCAGGATGATTTGATGGAGGACACGCCACTCTCCAGATACTCCTACTGATGGAAGCATCCTGGCCGTCATTCAGAGAACAGAAGCAAAGCAGACCCCAAAGGAAGAGTGTGGATCTACGAAAAGAGTGGATGCAACGGCATCCCTGCAGACGAGTTCCCCCTTGTGACTGAGTTTTGGGTCAGTGATAAATGTTTATCTGTTCCATGAGAGGGATTCATTACGTCTTTTTAAATGGGAGGTTTCAGAAGTACTACTTTTCCACATTCCCTTTAAATTTCCAGAGATCTTCAGTCTGGGAACTTTGTTTCTTTCCTGAGGGGAATTAATACCTCTGCACATATGACTGACTGCTTATATATGCACAGCACTTTAATGTGGCATGAATGGTCACAGTGCCCCCCCAGGGGACATCTGAGGTGACGTGGCTCAAGGTTGCACAAAGTCCTCTCATGAAATTAATTCACAACCTCAGGTTACCCAGCAAGAAATAAGAGTGGGAGAAAAAGACAGACTGAGGATATTAAGTGCTGCAAGACAAAGTTGCCAACATGCATATAGAATATAAATCATGATCCCTTAGGTGACCAAATATGAGTGAAGTGCATTTTTCAAACGGCCAGGTTGCACGTGTTTCAAAACGGAGGTCTTGCTAGAAAATCTACACACAAATCCGAAGCAAGAGATTTTACACTTCAAAAGCCATTTCTTTGGAAGAACTGACTAATGCTTTTACAGTAGAAGCCACTCATGATTCAATTGTTCAAATGTATTGACCAAGTTTCCCTAAATTCTTAGTGGAAAGTATTTATTGTTGCAGCCTTTAATGTGCAGTTACACTTGTGAAGGAACTTTTATCATCATGGTCTGATGCTGGTATATAAAACTTGAATTTGGCTATTCTGTTTTCCATGATTGTTTAATCCACCAACGCACACTGAGAACACACCTTGCCACATTAAATAAACACGTTAATACAAGTACATTGTAAAGGTAAAACACACTAGTGTTAAATGTGTTGTAAAATTCATAAATGTATTCGTTTCCACAGACAAGATGATCATTCAAATGCTTTAAGGGGAGACAATGATAATAGGCACAAGGGAGTATTCAAGTTTAGATTGTCGTTAGCTGGAGTATCATGCAAATGTGCTGGAACTAAGCTGTTGTATCAGTTTTTACCTAGTGTGTAACTTTACTGTTAAGTGCCAACAGCGATCTATGATATTATGCCATTGAAATGTGGACTTTGAGAATTTATTGCTACAAGACCTTCCTGTTTGATAATAAACAGACCACAGTACTGTAAGCCTCAGGTCGCATAATGCTTAGAGGGTGGGACCTTGTTCGATCACACCTATAGTATGTGGGTGAGTTCTAAAGCATTATGCTGTGTCATTGTGACCTCTAAGACGGGCATTTTCTCGCAACACACAAGAATGCTAACAAGAGCTCACATTCAAACCGTACCCATTCAACTCCCAATCAAAAAACAGGATCATTTAGAACCAATGTTAATATTTAATATCGTCAGTGACAAATGTCAAAACCCTGTTTCAGTATGAGAAACCTCTCAAAATAAAAAAACATGTAATTTAAATGTAAAAAAACAATTTATTTTTTTTTTACGAGACAGCAATAATTTTGACTAACCATTCTGTTCATTCATGTACAAAATAGGACTGTTTCAGCTAAGCAAATGCAAACAAAGTGATATTCTGTCACAAAGTCCATCAAACATCGAAGGCTAAATTATTATTATTTTTTTATAGCAGCTTCATTTGTTTATTGCAAAACAATACATGATATGAAAAGGCATGTGGTCAATTCATTTCAAAATCAGGGTGCAGGTGAAAATGCTTTCAAGACAAACTGACAGGTCTTGCATGTTGTGGGAGTGCTTATCGGTGAATACACCACGTTCATTATCCTGAGGCATTTCCCTCCATGGAGAACCTGTCAGGCCACTTGACAACATGAACGTCACCTGACTTCAAATGTTAAACTGGTCAGAGGTTAGCACACGTGTTGCAAGGTATATAGGTTATGTAGAGTGGCGTTGATTTATAAAGGTGACAGAGGGAGCCCATCCCGAAGACTTCGTCCTCACTAGCAACATTTAACTTGATGGAAGCGGCCCATGTGCGGTCCCGTCCAGCCAAGTAGGTGACCTCCGAAGCTGGCTGTGGTCAGCATCATCCCGAACAAAGCCACGTTCCCGAACGCTCCCCGCATTCTTTTTTTAGGATCTGAATGAGATCAATAGGAATAGTAACCATTGCAACCTGCTTTAATTCAACAAAAGCAGAAAATGTAAATGAAATATGGACTTTTCCAACAGGCTCTTACCTCCTGAAGAGTACCCATGTGCGTACACCTCCCTGCTTATAATCCACAAAGCTCCAAGTCCACTGGTGATACGCTGTGATAGACAGACAAGCACAGGTAACACACCCACGTATGACTGGATTTTATAAAAGGAGTGTAGATTTCTTCCAAAATCCCTGCATATCATTGTCCTATAAATAAAAAAAAGAAGTCTTACTCAAGCTTTAAATTGCTACAGACCGCCTATGCAACACCTTATTTTGGAAGTGGTATGTTGGTGCTACAGTAGTATGCAGAAATTAACTTACCGGGCAATGCCAACCACCAACAGCGAGGCAGAAAAGAAAGGCGGGGTAGATCTCCAGGCTTGTGAGAGGCGATAACAGCATGTTAACTTTCACCTCCCCCCCCATTATTGCTATGAATCATGAAAGCGTGCTGCAATATCTGTGTGCGCAAATGGAACTCGTATTGCCCATATTTCAGCTCGTACGTACGTGTTTTGGTGCGCACGCTGGATGCAGTTGAAAACGTTTCCAGTTTCTGGGTCGTCACTGTACATCTGAGGATACTGCAAGGCAAGGCAAGTGCATTTGTACCTAGGCAATTCGAAGTGCTTTTCAATAAGCCACAGAAATGGTCCCGAACGGGCATGACACGGGCGGGAGACTGGCTGCGGTGGGGTTTGAATGGCTGGGAGCAGATTTGAGACGGTGTGAAGGAGACAGGGTGGACTGTATTCTGCTACTTGTATTTGAACACCCATGTTTCTGCTCACCTTCACGTTGTACTTCATGCGAGCTTTGCCAACTTTAATGGCCAGATGTCCAATCATCACCATGCTGGCAACACCCGTTAACACCACATATCCATACTCTTTAGACAGCACGACCATCCTGACCAGCCTGAAAGAGGGGAAAATAAAAGCCAGTAAGTTTTGGTTTTTCCATATAAAAAGTGCATGTATATATATATATGCACATATCATTTCAGCTTTTGACTCATTTGAGAGTAACTTCAGTAACGTTAGCTTTTTTTCATGTATTTTATAGTTAACGTTAGCTAGTAAAAGAGAGGAGCTGTTTGTCGAGCAAGAAATTACTGCTTTATCGTGCATATGCATAACTTGTGTGCTTCCTTGCCCACTATCAGACAAATGATTTCCTAAATCCACCGAAGAGGACAAGAGGTTGTGAAACCAGCAGCGGAGAGCAAGGACGCCCTCAAAACGAAAAGGTCAAAAACGAGGAGTCCAGCGGCGCCATTAACGCTGGACCGGCAAGTGAGAGAGAGAGGAGCCACATTTAAAAGAAATTGCACAAGTCCTCAATAATAATAATAATAATATAAGCGTTTACCTTAAATGTGTAGGGCACGGGGTGGACACTCAAAACACAGCGACAATCGGACCACACTGAAGTTTCCTACTGAAATGCGTCACCGTGCGTGGAGGCTTACGTAACACGTACACACGGTGAGGGCGTGGTGGCCGCTCGAGCTACCGCCTTTTGGAAATTGAGTTACTCGATAGCTTTTGTTATGTGTTCAATGTCAGCAGGTTCCATTTGTCAGTGTTATTAACTGTCACTCCTAGCGATACAGTGCTCCACGGCAGCATTGCCTCGAACAATCAGTTCCACATAGCTGACATGCGCCCTAGACCGCAGGTAAGCTACGGTGTGCTGCAGTGGTAATAATGCTGATATAGGTTAAACTACCCAACAGTTAAAATGAGCTCCACCTCGACCAGCTATGCAATGTACACATTAATGCATCAGTAATAAGAATCCATTGTAATATTTAATAGTATAACGCTTCTGAGGGCCATGTTTCTGCATAATGAAAACTTTTATTTCGATACTTTACATTTTAAGTATCAATACAAGTAGTACAATAAGTAGTAACAATAGTAGCTATGTACTTTTACCTAAGTGCGATTTTCAATGCAAGACTTCCACTTGCAGAGGCGAAAATCTAAGTTGCTTTTACAACATTTACATACATTTTTTTGGACTCATCTGTTTGTTTTTTGTGTGAAGAGATTTACCTCATCAGGTTTCACACATTTAATCAGATGAAACTCTGAGATGTTTAGCCTGTGACAAGGGAGTCGCAAGTAGCCACTGTTTTTTTTTTTTTTCATAGACGTCCCAAGCCAAAGTGATGAATGAATATATGCATACAATAGATTATTATTATGAGATATTGCAGATTTGAAGTGATGGGTCTAAGAGTTAATAAATAAATAAACTGGAAACAGGATCTGTTATGACAGACATTTTGACTGTCATATCTGGAAAAGCCCAGGTGCAAGTAATAACCTTAATGCAGTGCTCCAGTTACCTGCTTCAAGTGAGCCAGTTCACAATACCAGGGCCCTGAGCCTGGTAAACCTAAATTTTGTGGTATGCAAACCACTGTTAGTGGTGTCTCTTGTTCAGCAGACCCAGGCTCTATACTGCTTGAGCTGCTGACATGGAACTTAACTCATAAGCATTTAGACATGGTCATATTATATTATATATATATATATATATATATATATATTTTTTTTTTCCTTATAGTGGACGGCCTACGTAATCTCAGAATTGCCGTTGATTGTGATTGATGGACATCATTTGGCTCACTCAAACAGCATTTGGGTGCTCTACTGACGATGTCATTTCTGGTTTTGTATGACATGCCGACACTTGTTGGAAGTAGATCAACTCACATGTCAGTGGTTGTTATAACCAAAACAGGTTTTATAAAAGAAGATTAATCATAAATATGGGAGACAAGTCCTTGCAACTACTGTGAAACGTGACTGACGTGCTCCAAGCCAAGGGATTACAAAAACAAACTAATTTAGACCCTTGCTTGACAGTATGCTTTACATTGTGCTTTTCCATCACATTTCGCAGTTTGTCTGTCATACTGCTGTAGAATTCCTGTGACCACTGCATGATCTGGATGTGCCAAGAAAAAAGAAATGTGAACAGAGGAAGTTCTGAGTGTGTGGCGAACATGAAGAGGTTTTTTTCTTCTTCTTACAAAGTCTATTCTTTGACCCAATAACATCCTTCTACCTTTTTTTGTTTCCCCTTAAGAGGCTTCAAGGCTGTTAAAATCTTCTTCTACCCAGTCTGATAGTATATTATTCCAACTCCTCAATTGAGCTGCATGTTTTTTTGTATGAAATATTCAAGCCTAAGACTCCATATTTTTATGGCAGCAACATTCCCTCAAAGGGAAATATTCTAGACATCTTCAGCACCATTTGATGCACATTTCCTCAAAATTAAGCCTGACATATTTGGTATCTTTGGAAACCTTGGGATTTCCTCCAGAATTTCAAATACAAGCTCTTTGGGTTTGAACGGTGTTTGATTGAACAGCATGAGTCATGAGTGGGCCACTGCTGTTTTCCGAGGATGAAGACTAAATTGGTGCTTTGCGTGTCATCAGAAAGAGAGTAGATACATTTGGAAATTACCACTCGAGCTGCAAATCATGCATGAGAAAAGAAAGTAGGCTATGTAAGAAGATTGTTGGACGACAGCTGCTCACTGTGTAAAACATTACCAAGTATTCGTCACTAGATGTCCTCATAAAGCCACTGAATATCATTGACACTAAACAGCTGTGTGGATCAGTTCAGTCCACAGGATGGCAAGTGTGAAAAAGCATTAGGTTATACATGCCTATCTATACGTATGCATCCTGCTCTAGTTTTTGACACCTGGGAATACATACAGTACAGGAAAAGGCCTAAACTCCATTTTGTAGCGAGCGTGGTCAGTGTGCAGCGGGTTGTTGACTGTGGGCTCGGGGTGGTTTCTTTCACGGCAGTGGCACATCTGTCCACCTCCTCCTCCATCATGCTGAGTCTGATTCAGCACTTCAACACCTACACAGAGAACCAAGAATAGACTCAGGACTCATACTGAGACTGGAGAGAAAAAACAACTGCTGCCTGAGACCACCTTGTCCCATCACCCCATCATCTGCTGGCTGTATACTGGGTATAGTTTGAATCGGTGGGGGCGGGGGGCTAATATGTCAGTCACTATTGTTAAAGTGTCATTGTACTTATTATAGATCTGATTGGCGTAGATAGGCTCTCTTAACATTGTTATCATTGCTTCACTCTCTTGTTTCCACAGCCTAAAAAGATCTGATCACATACAATACACTTCCCTGGTGTCAGGTGCACCTGCTTTTTGTTCCACCTCCACACACACACACACACCTGAGGCAGGCTGATCAGAAGTATCCAACACACATACATGCAGACAAACTGCTATTTACATGCGCACACACACATTATCATGGATGCAACTTCTACACACACACATACACAAACTTGAAGCATGTGTAGATGGTGATCACTGTGCCTGCCGATGGAGCACTGTGGGCCACCTTTACTGTAACTATGCATGGATTACACTTTGCTGGACCCAATATGCCATTTTTTAAAAATGTATTTCCATTACCTCCATTGCACCCCCGATACCCCGCCTCGCTCCAACTCACTCCGAAGCGTGAGATCACTCCACAACGCGCCCCCCCCCCCCCTCATGTGGATTCAGTTTCGGAAAGGGAGACTGTGGCAAAACATGTTGTGGAACAACTGACCGGGATCATTTCAAGCAGCGCAGCATGAGGGGACGCTGTGAGCTTTTACAATGTGTAAAACGACGTGCTCTGATGGAAGAAACCCGATAAATCAATTACATGTGAAACAGCATGAAGGCATCTGGTTGTCAAGTTCCAGACAGTGGATGCGCGCTCGATCCAGAACCAACGACAGGATGAACTGAGACATTACGCGCAAGAGGTTGCCACGGGCAAGCATTGGGTTTGACCTCTGTGGAAATCATTTCTGGGACAAACAACTTGGTGAGGATGTAGGCTATCAATGAAGAATGTGACTGCGTCTGACTCTCTTCAAACGGGGTGGATGAAGCCCTCGGCGGTGTCATGCGTCTTGCCTCGCAGCCAAGCGCGCAACCCTTGCGGCTCATAGTCCTGCTCCTCCTCACCACGGGGGTGAACTCGTCCCCGCTGCTCTCCTCGGGCTGCCCGGACAGGTGTGTGTGTGATGACCAGCTGGTGGTTCAATGCGCTGGGCAGCACCTGACCACGTTCCCGGTCAACTTGCCGCTGGCCACGCGGCAGCTCATAATCTCCAACAACCGCATCGTGGAGCTGCCGCCGCTCGCGCTCAACTACCTCTCCGATCTGGTGTATCTGGACTGCAGCAACAACTCTCTGACGGAGATATCCGAGTCCACGTTTGGGAATCTACGGAAGCTGGCCTACCTGGACCTCTCTTTCAACACCTTGACCCGGATCGAGGACAGGACGTTCGGCCCCTTGACGAGCATGGTGATGCTGAGGATGACCGACAACCCGGGGCTCTCGGAGATTCACCCGGAAGCCTTTGCGGAAAACGCGGCTCTCCAGGTGCTCGATGTGAGTCGGAACAACCTGACGGTCATAAACATCACCTCCCTGATCGCGCTGCCCGCCCTGCGCTCGATGGGGCTCAGCGGGAACCCGTGGAGCTGCGAGTGCGACAACGAAGACCTGTGCCTGTGGGTCCACCTGGAGGGCTTCAAGTTCCAAGGTTTTATCAGTTATCTATACTATTTTATTCGAACGTCATATAAGGGGACAAAGCCACACACTTAGTAGACCCCAGCGAGCCAATAAGAGCTGCTGAGCTCCAGTTATTGAGTATTAGGTAATGTAAACGGTTATGTAAACTATTGACCTTTTGCTGGCTTCTGCCCTCAATAAATGGCCTGTATCCCATGAAATTATGAAAACCTATTTATCTTGCACCTTTCATACAAGAAATGCAGCTGTAAGTGTTTTATTAATTGGGAACATTTAGGAAATAGTTATGAAACAGAAGGCAGACACATAAAAATTAAATGGTACCACTTTCTGATAGGCACCCTTTATGAAGGGCTAATAAGCTGCAACTAAGTGTTATAAATGGTTGATAAATCATTTACTAATGCTTTATCTATTAGGTATAAGCCATTGATAAGACAATAAGATAACTGCTTGGTTGCCAGGTTGTGAAAAATACTTCTTGCCGGATTAACATGTAAAGGGCCCCGGGGCAAAAATGAAAAGGCCCCTATTGACCCCCGTTCCTCCCACTCTGTGAAATGTATATCGTAGTAAACAGATTAAACACATTCATTTTGGGATATGAAACAAGAGCAAAACTGAAATAATAAAAGGTCTTTCAACTATATTTTGACACAGGGGCCCTCTTCAATACAGGGCCTCAAGATTACAAAATGAAGCCAACCTTAAGGGCCTCATCATGTCACTTGATGTTGTGCTTTACTGCTGTTTATTCCCAAATCCACTTTCAATGAAATTAGCATCAACCAGTTAACACAGTAGACTGCAGCTTCCTCCTAACTATGTATAAAGCTTACTGTAAAAAAAAGAAGAAAAAGAAATAGCACAAGTGATTCCTGACAAAATGGCAGTAAAAGTCTCCCTCAGACCCCTTCAAGGAAGGAAGGACTCCATGCTCTTTTCAAGCACATGCAGAGCCCTCAGTGCTGGAATTCCCTCACATCATGTTACTTAAAAAGCCCCTGTCATGTCACACCTCTGAGCACACACACACAGCAGATAATATCATTCCATTGTCACCCAGAATTCTAGATCAAGTGTGTCTTGCAAACTATGTTGTTGGACGTGCACCATATATACACACATAATATGTAACCGTCACGCAGTTTGGTGAAGTCTGCAAAGTGGGATGAGACGCAGGTGACAGCAGTGGAGCGTGACAGCATTCAGACTATCAAATCGCAAAGAGGGTGAAAGAAGATCGGAGGCAGGGAGCCAAACACAACTTGGTTCATTAATTCAGCTCTGCGTTCTGCAGTTTGGGAGGAAAGCAAGAGTCTTTTATCTTGAAAGGACTAATCAATCTCTATTGTATCCAGCATTGGGATACTGTGTGCTGCACATGTGATTAATGGCTCTTAGTTGCACTCTCAAATATCGATCCCCCCTTTGGTTTATTAGTGTCAAGCTGATAGATTTGTCTGATATTCCACACTCTTACTTTGAGTTATAATGCTCACATTTTTGGTGTGGATGTGTCACTATGCAAAAGGGCGTCTACTATTTATAGTGAGTCTTACTGAGCAAGAAGCCAATCATAATTTTAACACCATAGCTATAATACACCTGCCACGTTCACTAAAAAGGCATCCCCTGCTTCTCTCTCCCACACACACACAATAGTTCACCATGGTCTCTGTGCAGCTTAGGCCGAATCCAAAACAAGTCCTGCAAGAGCTGTCCTATTTTCCTGCTGCTCATTGCCTTTTGTCTAGCTTAATTTGGAGTGGAGCCTCATGCAGTGACAGCTGCCAGCAAGGCAGAAGGCGGACACATAGATACACACACACACACACACATTCTCTACCTCTGTTATGTATACACACACACTCTTTCCATCTCTTTCAAGCAGACAGCACAGGCAATACCTCATTCTCTGTTAAACTGAGGACCTCGTCTCCCAAAGCATCTGGAAAGTCACACACATACAAGGTCCCAAATACACATTCACTAAATCATGCATTTAGACACACACAGATAAAGCGCACTTTTAGTGCTTGGGGGGGGCAGGGGAGCAGAAGGGAAACATTTTGGAGACGAATGCGTTTTGGCTGTGAGCTCTGTCTCCGAAGCCTTGCTGTCTCTCGTCTGGGTCTCACCTGGTTCATGCAACACGGCTCGCTTGTCTCCTCAGTTTAGGAAAGGCATCGAGAGAGAGCGAGAGAGAACGCTTCAGGAAGGAACCAACAGATTCTCCTCTGTCTCGCCTTCCTGGGTAGATTTGCACTCTCTCAGCTGTTATATAAGGCCAGGGTCTAGAAATAGAGCACAGTGTGGATGGGGGGGGGGGAAGCCCTCTTCTTTGATGCTAGTCCCTTTGGGGTGGGGGAGTGTGTCTGTGTGTGGGTGGAGGGGGTGAAGCCAGAAGGGTTTCCTTCCGAGCTGTCAGGCACACATACACATTAGCAGACTCTGCCAGGACAGAGCTAGAAGATGGGGAAGTTAAGTGCCTCGCAGGGGGTTTGTGCATGTACTGTATATGTTAAGAGAGACTGTGCATGCATGGGTGTGTTTGTTATAGCCAGAGTCTAACAGCATATCGTGTGAACAGTCCACAGCAGCAGCAGCAGCCTTTGAGAGGATCAGAGTATTGGTTTGAATTCTCTGTGGTGGATAGAGCTTAGAGAAGCTGAGTGTCCTCATGGTCTTCAGCTGCGCGCTCGTCAGAACAGCGTCTGTGGACAAGAATGGAGATTTGCGCCGAGCGAACAAAACATTAGGAAAATGTACATTTCAGTCGTCGAACTCATCAAGTGATTTGATTGAAAGCTCCAGTATGATCCCTCTCACACATTGTCAAATCACACCTCCCACCAGCCTGAGTCAGTCATAACACCTTAAAACCACGTGGTGCTACATGTGCATGAACTAGTTAGCAAGCTAGCAGGGAAGTTAAAATAGTCAGCTAACATTTGAAATAATTATCCAAAAGTAATTAAACAGTTGGTATAGTTACCTAATTGAAATGTTAGATAAAAGTCATGAATAAGAGGTTTAAAGAGAGTTAGCTAGGAGAGAATAAACATTTGAAATAATTAGTAATGAAGAAGCAGTTTATATAGCTACCTAAAATTATTGGACAAATGTTTAAATATTAGCCGAAAGTAATGGATAAATAGTGCCACTTCAAGTGGTAGTACGCAAACTTGAACAAACCTAAACAAGGACAATTCCCTTGTACAAAAAAATCCCACCAATATACACCTTTCGTCGTGTTACTTTACATCCACTTTGAAATAAATACACATTTGGAACATGACCGGTGGTCAATGAAGGGCTACTTCATCTGGTAGTTCAGAGGAAAGGTTTGGGAACCACTGATCTAAAGGGTGCTTTTTGTGCAGCGAGAGTGTGGGCACCTCTGCAGTTGTTGCTAGAAACAAGAGTCAGTGAAAAACTTAATATGATTCCATACCACTGGCAAACACTGAGAAGGTGATCAAAACAGCAACAGCATATCTGTAACACCAGTCTGTCATGGTCCACCTTTTCTCAAATGCTCTTGCTGGGGGCAGAGAGTCAAAGCAGCACGTCTCATTGCAGATTGTACACATTTTCCTGTTTTCATTGGGTCTACATGTATGCACAAACCACATTTTCATATGGCAGCAAAGTGAGAATGTGTATTCTAAGGCTGTTGGGGTAGAAGTAGGTTTACAGAAAACTGTTCCCTGTGCAGAAACTTCCAAGTCCTTTGATCTCTCCCAGTGGGAATTCCCCCTAGCACAAAAGCTTTTGGGGAAAAAACAGAAGCCAATTAAAAACAGTGGCTGTATGGAGATGGCAACACACTGTTGTGCTGTGTATCTGCTCACAGTAACAGCCAGGTTTCAGGATTATTTTCTGAAAAAAACGCCTCACATGTCAGCTGCTGCAGAGCTCAGCGATTGTGTGGCACATTGAATTTTGACTGATAGGCCTTTTAAAAATTGTATCCATCTACTGTAGTTTTCTGAAAGAGAAGGAATTCAACATTTCTATTAGGATTTGTGTATTTCAGCAAAGTCTTAGTCATACCCGGTGCCTGATGATGAGAAACATTATTATCTGTGGTTTCAGGCAGACACAAAGGCCCAAGTCACTCTAATCCTGTGAGGGAAGAAAGAAGTTTGAATAATTCATCCATGAGGTTTCTTGTAATGTAATGCTGCACCAACTCAAGACTCTAGTACAGGGGAAAGCTCCTAAAGCCTTGGTGTTTTCAGATCAAGAAAGCAATATTGTTATGCTGCATTTTCCCCTCATTTAGCTGTGTGAACCTGAATGTTAAAGATATCTTCAGCTCAGGTTGCTCCCATTTACAAATGGTATGCAAAACTATATAAAGTTATATGCTTGCATTGTTTAACAAGCTGCTTTGTGTATTTGTAATATTTCCCTTGCTAAGTTGTGCATTTTGTTACGGCTCTCATATCATAGGATCCTTTAAAATCATGATAATTATATGCCTATGCAAGTAAATTTACACAGGAGACCAGCAGTTAAATGCACTTTAAAAGGCCCTGAATATATATTCTCAATCAGTGAGTGACAGGGTTCTACATGGACACATTTCTTACAAAGTTAAGTTTGATTTATTTCACATGAAATATTTCTGTATTTGTCCTTTGTTCTCTCACTGGTTTGAGGAGGGCGGGGCTCAGTTGGAACAAGGTGATGTCACGTACTTCAGTGCACCAATCAAAAGTGTATTAAATACACCCCAAACGTATTAACACTGTAGCAGATTATAACCATTTAAGAAAATGGAGAGAAGTGCACATTCAGAAAACACAACTAAAGCAGTTTGAGCAACCACAAAACCAACAGAGTCACGGGGAAAATCCTATGAATTTGAACCTGAGTTAGACAAAGACCTAATGCGATTTTACTTGCTACTGTTAGGGGACAATTACATGTATTAAGAATGTCACTGTCTTGCATTGATGTCATGAAAGAAATGCAAACCCTGCACCTGCAGTCCAGGACAAGATGACTCAATAGTTTGTATGATGGCACTCCAGGACAGCTGACAGGACAGCAGCTATGAGAAAATGCATTTTTGTCTCCAATGCACTTCAGTGTTACAATTTTTTACAATATATGTATTGTATTCTACTGTCCTATGATTAATCTTAAATCATTCCTTCTTGGTGTGTATCCGTGTGACAGATGAGGGCCAGACGGTGTGTGGCTCACCCGCTGACATGCAGGGCCGTCGTCTGGGTGAGGTGGGCATCCAGCTACGAACGTTATGTCACCAGACTCTGGGCTCCTGGGACTACCTCTTCTTTGTTGTCATTGGCTTTGTCATCTTTGCTGCTGGCACCGTGTCGGCGTGGGTGATGGGCGTCATTATGGTGCTCTATGAGCGCTACATCAAGAAGAAAGATGAACAGCTGGATGTGGACGACGAGGATGCAACCAGTGAGACGGGTGGTACCTTGCGGGTCAGGAGTGACCATGGCAATGGGAATTTGAAAATGTCACACACTGTTTAAAAGATTTAATCCGAACATGCCCGCCATGGATTCCCACAGTGCCTCCCTTCAGCTTCCAGGACTGTCTGTGAAGTCTATTGACACTCCAGTCAAACTGAGTCTGTTTAACAGGCTCAGCTCTGAAAGACAAAAGAGCGGATTCAACAGAGATGAGGAATGTCTTTCTTCTCATTTGTAGTGGGCTTTTAGATGATGTAACACACACTCTGGCTGGTTTCCAGCGGCTGGGGCCCAGTGGGGCCCAGCACCTCATTACTTAACATGTTATATCTTGTTTGTTTTTTCTTCGCCAGGAGTCTCTCGCCTGGCAACTGCTCCCCACCAAGAAACAGTCAGGCACTTAATTCTCTCATAAAACAGCAAATTTTAATTTTTGCACAGATGAAACAAACGAGATAGGTGTTAATTAGTGAGCTTAGGAGGTGCTTGTAGGCAGATTTTGTTGCATTTGGACAGGGCCAGGCAAGCTGTTTCCAGTCTTTATGCTAAGCTTTATGTTAAGTTTAGGCTAAACTGGCTGCTGGCTGCAGCTTTATATTTAACAGACAGACATGAGAGTGGTATTGATCTTGTCATCTAACTCTTGGCAAGAAAACAAATGAGAGTATCAGCTAAGACCAACAGAGGAGCAGCGGTACTCATCCAAGTCCAAGCTCAGACGATCAACCAGCTTAAGCTTGTGTTTGATTTTTCCAAACGATTTTGCCGGTGGGAAAAAAAAAACAAGATTGACTTTATCTTCAAATTGTGAAAAATGTTTGATCGTTGACACACCTAACTTGAGCATTAGCCACTATATCCAGTGGAAACCGTTCTCACTTGTTACTGTAACCATAAGGTCTTTTCCTAAAATTAGAGATGTAGAGATAAGACCAAAGTCAAAAGACCTAAAGACAAAGGCGGTTTTCCCTTCCAAAAACCCAAGGCTGTTTTCTCAATAAACAAAAATAATTTGGGCTATTGGAGAAAAAAAGCATGTCATATTATTAAATTTGTTTGAACCTATAATGGTAAAAAAGTGATATATACACCTGCTACTAATTAATGTGACAATTTATGTCTAGACCCTACCCTAGACCCTAGAAATTTAAAGTGGTGTGGTCACTGGTCATTCTCCTCATAGGTATGAAAGGAGAGCATTAAACACATTCATTCAATGCATTTAAGTCAATGTAGATCAACAAATGTGCGCACACACGGACACATTAGAGTGTACTATGTAGCTGTATACGTGTGACTGAGCTTTTGCAGATGAGAGCGTGTCAATCTTTGGTCCAGTGGAGTGTGGTTTTGTGCTGACAGTTCGCCGCCCTCATCTATTAGCCCAGAAACCAACTGCAGTCAAAGTATTTGTGTTGAAGATCTCTGTGCAGTTTAGAGCCAACATGCGCCAACTGCTGAGGTTTGTTTTGGCAGTGGGCCCTGCTGGATGGCAAGTAAATATGAGAGTGTGATAATTGATTTCTACTTCATCCCCTCTTTGTTGGGTAACTGGTTTGAGTGCGGTGTCCTATCTGTTTCGGCATGCACTGTTGATGCACCGAAAAAGCCTTATGAGGTGTGTACAAGCTTTGAGGGTGACTGACAATTCAATCCATTAAAGAAGAAAACAGGATTTACAGCAACATACAAAAGATCCTAAATGCAATAATGTGAGACTCATTCTTGAAAAAAATCCCTGCTTCAAATTTCTTAGTAAATTAATTACACCTTTTATTTACACTTTTGAATTGAGTGAATTTACAAGGAATCTACTCTAAACCTACTCTAAATCTACAGTTGTGACAGTTTTACAGCAATTAGACAGCTAATGCTGTCAGGAAAAGCAGGTAACAGAATCATTTCAGCCTGCAATGGAAAATATCGACACCTGTTTTGTTTGAGGTGTTGCCCCCAGTTTCCAACATCCTAGCTCACAAACTTAGCGCAGAATGACAACGTCTATAATTAAGCTTCTAGTTATCTGACTGTACCACTCCGTTGACCCTGACATTGACTGTTACGAACTTAGGCACAAACAGGAAGAAGAAAAACCCTTGTTCGAGACTGGGGAAAATCAATAGGAAGCTGCTCAAATATGCCGTCATCTGTGTGTGTGCCGTGTCTTAAAAGTCAGTTTTGTCTCAGAATGATTTACTTGATTTAAGAACAAAATTGTACTCTTGAGGGACCTGAGAGGGAGGGGATCCTCGCACAGTGTTTGGACCTGCTGTTTTCCCCTCCTTTGTGCAGATTTAAAATTTTTTATCGTGAAAGTGTTTGGACTCAAATGTTTGGGGGTATGCAAATCCGAGTTACTGTAATAGTAGTGATATCTTGCAGCTACGCCAGGAAGGTAACATAGACCTTTTTCACAGAAGACATCACAGTGACAAAAGCACAGGTGTAGATAGTAAAATAAATTACAGCTGAATTCCATTTAGCTGCTTCAGTTTCAGGGTCCTGGTGTTGTGCATGCTGGATCACTGTCACACTGTCTCACTGGGACACTTGAATAAAACAGAGCTATAGTTAATGTTCTCAGTAACACCTGTGCTATTTCTACTATGACAAGTCAAAATGTCTATGTTAAAAACCCCTACTTTTACTTATTGACTGTTCGACTGTCCAACTGTGCACTGTCTACCAGGTTGTGAGAAGTGAGGAAGTAGTGGTACTACCAAATGTAATTGTGAGGAATTGGATTCTTAACATGTGGAAGTAGTTATTTGGTACCTGTATGATGAAAATGTGGTGAAGATAGGGCGGTTAATCTGCACTCTGACTGTTCTCTTTCTGTAATTTGATCTGCAGTACTACTACTGAGAAACCTTTCTTTCACACATTTACTGGCACTCACATGTGCAAATTTTTGGGATTTGTCCAGAATGAACTACAAATACAAAGTTATTGGTTTAACTAAAGAACTATGAGTATAATGATAGTATAGTGGTATACAGTAAACATGCTGCTTATGGATGGTTGAGTGTCAGTGTCGAATGCAAAGTACATTTTTTGCTTTGACCATTATAGACCTTTTTCAGACAGTTTGACTTATCATAGCATTAAAAGCACAGGTGTAATTAATAACATAAATCATGGCTGCATTCCAATTAATGTTCAGGTTTCAGGGCCCTGGTCTCATGCATCATTAATGTTTTTAGCTACACATGATGTGCTTTTCCTGCAATGAAAGGTCAAAATGTTTGCTGTGAAAAATTTCTATTGTGAAGTTTTTCCTGTTGCAGTAAGTGAAAATGTAGTGAGAGAAAAAGTGCGCAGGTCTTTGGTAGGAGTGTAATATTGTTTTCATTACACGAACTGATGTAAGGCACTCAGGAATGAATCTTGTGTGTGTGTGTCTGTCTGTGTTTGCTTGCACTCTCTCGTCATATAAGGGAGTGATCTTGACTCATGGCAGTATGCACAACTATGCATGGACCAACCATACTTACTGGCGTGGCATACGTGACTGGATGCCAAAAGTGTCAATCCATGATAGTGACCCATGTACTGTACCTGTAAGTTGCCTACTAAAGCAGTATGCTGAGATGTCTCTGATCATTTCAGCTTTTGGTCGCTGGTTGCTCTCGTGGCTTTAAATGTGTAATATTTGCATGGGTTCCTTCAGTATATACAAAATGCATTGCATAGTCTGCATGCCTATTGAGATCTGTGTAGTAAACTCTCATCTATAGCTACATACAACACATTATATGAGTTAGTCTCAACTGCGAGGGTGTATTACATTCTGCTATGCACCCTTATTAGGCCATGTGACGCCACAGGCAAGGGTGAGGGTGCGGCCTGGAAATAGGATAGCCCTAATTTATGTCAGCACAGTGACACAGATGGAATGACAAGGAATACCCACATGTCTCTCTTTCTTAATAAACATGAATATAGTTGCTATTCTTGTGTACACCTGGCTCAATAACTCTCAGTGTTGACTGTTTTTGCTCCATATGGGCACTTGAAGATACTGTATAGCAGCTGAATATGCCGAGCTTCAATAATATTTGAGGTGGATGAGCTGCAGTTCAATATTGTGCACTTTCTACACCCCCACACTGCAAACTCAGACCACATTTAGGCACATGTATGCATGTGCTCAGACACACAGAGACAAAGCGTCAGCTCTGCCTCCATAATCGACTCCAACACGAATCACCTCTGAGTACAATGTACTGTGCAAAAGCTTTGAAGAAGTGCTCTACTCTCACTAATGCTACATTACTGACACTAACCGGAACAGCATCTTCCCACATCATCAAAACACAAAAAACAGAAATTTAAAAGACTTAGATGTCTTGGGAAATACGCTTATTGCCGAGACTAAGATCAGAAGATCGATATCACTGTTTGGTGAATGTGAAGCCGCAGCCAGCAGCCACTTAGCTTAGTTTAGCATAAAGACTGGGAATAAGGGGAAACAGCTAGCCTGGCTCTGTTCAAAGGTAAAAAGATTCCACCTACTGTACCTTTAAAGCACCTTAAAAGCTCACCAGTGTTGGGCGTTACAAAACTAACGCAATTACAGTAATATATAGCTTTTTCGCTGTAACGTAGTAATATAACGCATTACTAATACAATTTCGGTAATATTATGCCTGTAACAATCTCAGTATCGCTTGTTACAAGCACCGCAAAACATTTCGGCAGCTGAGAAAAAAAAAATCTGTGAGTAAAAGAGTAACGTTATTTCCTGCTGCTGGAATTCGATGGTTGAGATGACGACTGCAGAGACCGATTCTACATTTGCGAGATGGACATATCCCCATTATTTTCACATCACATTGTCCTCCAGTGGATGTATAATGAGCTGCTATAAACTCAGTTTTAGCATTTTAGAATGCCAAGTCATACTGTCGTGGTTATTTGGGGGAAAGTAACACAAAAGTAACGCAAAAGTAGTGTAAAGCATTACAATTCAGAGACAGTACTATTGTAATATAACTTATTACTCTCAAATGACACTTACCTGTAATCTATTATGCATTACATTTTGGAAGTAACTTGCTCAACACTAATTAACACATTTTTTATCGTGTTTGTTTAATCAGTTCAAAAAGTATAAAACCAACAAATTGTAGTTATCTGAGTTATCCCATTATGTGCTGGACTATTTCTTGGCTGGGACCATTACCATTACACCTCACTATTGACTATATAGTGCACTATATTTACCCTCCCCCATTTACTTTGAGTGTCCGAATTCTGAATGTGAAATTCATACACTACATAATTCAACAATGGAACAGAAAAGTAGTGTCCTTGGCCTGTATGCTACTTTCTGCTAACAATCCCACAATGCAATGCTCTGCATTTTATTGATGCTAAAAATAAATTACAGTTAGGCGACAGTATACCTCTCTGTAATGACGCCAAATGGCGATGAGTCATCAAGTGTCTGAAATCTCAATGTATTGCTCACTACAGAATAAACGACTGAGTGTCTATTATATAGAGAGTTCTGAGTGAGTGAGCACTGCCCCTGCACCCCTATAATCATTGGCGCCAACTTGGATTAAACATTGGGGGTGGGGGGCAAAAGATTAGGTAATGTTTGATGACATCATGTCCTGAGGAGACTCTCTGAAAGTTCCAACCGAGTTCGGGCTGTTTTTGGTACAGTAGTTATCGATCTAATAGCCTGCAGGTGCTGGGAAGGGCTCTTTTAAGCATGTATCAACATCCGTGTTTTCTGGTGCGCCTTTTCTTGTTTTGATAGCCAAGCCTACCAAGGAAACAGCATGATAATTATTGCACAGAGAGAGAGAGAGTAGTGTGTAGCTGTGTTAGTAAAAGAAATGGATTAAAAAGTCAAATTTGGAGTTTTTCAAACGCCAATGGACTTTATTAGGCTATGGCAATTTTACACCACTTTTTCCTGCTTTGCATGAGGATTGGGGGGGCGTTGTCCCCCTTAACTTTTGGGGGTTAATAAAACCCAATGTGCCCCCTTACATGGTGCCAGTGATTATGCCCCTGTATAACCACAACGGTCATGTTTTTACACTTAGGGTTTCGTACGGATTAAAAAACAAGACGTCTTTCTAGAGCCAGGCTAGCTGTTTCCTCCTGCTTCCAGTCTTTATATTAAGTTAAGCTAACAGGCTCCTGGCTGTAGCTTCAGTATACATTGTGGTAACAATCTTCTCATCTAACCCTTGGTAAGAAAGTGAATAAGCGTATTTCCCAAAATGTTTAACCATTGCTTTGGTCCTAATGGGGATATCGCTGTGCATTGGAATGGATGTTCGTTTTCATCTCTGTATCCCAACACCCACCAGCCAGGCTGAGGTAGTGGTCAGGGTGTGCTTCAGGACAGAGATGCAGTCAGCTGGCTGTGGTCACATGAATAGCACAGCTGTGACTGCGAGCCAGTTCAGTGAATAGACGAGGAGATGCACAGAGCTATTGGATGTAGAAGCTCCTGCAGGTTTGTTTCCTGCTTGTGGTTGTTTAACTCATGTTGTTTGCACCATTGTGCGCATCTACTGAGATGAAGGCAAACTGGCCACTGCAAAACGCCTGCAGGGAGATGTGACATCAAGTATGAGCGGCGCTAACCGACCGTAATAGCCCTCTGACACATCTACTTACAAACATGCTCACGCACGCACAAACACGCACAAAATAGGAAGAAAATCCTTTAGTCACGGAGCAGTGGAATGACTTACACAAAAGTTAGGAATGGATCTATTTCAAGAGACTGGTGCTTTGAAATGAGTGCCTGTGTTTCAATTCTTTCAACAAAATGTCATCATTAATCACTGCCACATATGGATGACAGCACCAAATTACTGTCAGCCCAATCCAACCACCCATACCGCTGTGCTGAACTGGAACATAACATGCTCTGGAGATGGAACATAAAGGAACTGCTGCAACTTATATTAAGTTAAATACATTTCTTATGCTTACAATTGTAAACATACAACCTGTGTACAACTCCTGTTTTGTAATTTCTTTTGCTTTATTTGTCACTTCATATTTTGCACACATTGAAACACAGAAGGAGGAACAGGAGCCTGTTTTTCATTACAGGTCAAAAATGATTATCACATTATCACATCACATTATTATCAGAAATTTGATTTGAGAGCTGGGATTTATTTCAACTTAATGAAATTATTGTGTTCAATATAGTGGTGGGCCGTTATCGGCGTTAACGTGAGACTCTTATCGGGCGATACAAAAAAAAATATCGCCGTTAATCTATTGTCAAAGTTGGGTTGGGAGCTGGGTCTATACTACGCAAGCCATGACGACTTTCACCTTGATAGTTTAGCGCGGATGTATACGTAGCCAATTTGCACTGTAGGGGGCGAGAACGAGTCTTCGAACCTGTGTGTATGCCTACGTTGCCACATCAAACGTGACGTGCTAACATGGATGCGGCTATGAAGCCGCCGGGTTTGCTCCAGGGAAAGTTTTATTTTTAAGAAGCTTCCCAATGGAAACCTCGACCATACTAAGGTTGTTTGCACCTTTTGCAATGCGGAATTAGTTTACTGTAGGAGTTCTTCCAGTCTCAAGTACCACCGAAACGCAAAGCATCCCTTTGCTAATGCGGAAGATGCCGGCCCAAGCACGGATTTAGCGCAGGGGAAGAGTCGTCGTCAAACTACTACGTTCGAGTGCAACCGAGGCAAGCCCTGGATTGCCTCCAGCTGCCGGCCCATCAGCGTGGTTGAAGAGGATGGGCTCGAGCTTGTTCAGCAGGCGGCCACAGGTGACCCATCTAACAAAAAGACTTCCTTTTACTCATTATTTGGTAGCACACACATTCTGAATGCCTTTGGCAGAATTCCAATGAGCCATTTTAATCTAGATTAATTCCAAGATTACAGTGAGATTAATCTAGATTTAAAAAAAACGAATCTATGCTCACCACTAGTTCAATCCTTTGTTACATACTGTATGTTTTCTGTTGGACTTGATAATGACAAACTCTACTCAGCCCTCCTCGGTGAGAGTGGGTATTGATTGATGGTGAAGAGTAAGCCCCTGGCTCCACTTGGCAGAGAGAAGGATGGTCCTACCGCTCTTACATATCTGTACACAGGCTCAGGGGCCTGCCAACTCTGCGTCTTTCCCCAGCAATAAAAGGTCATTTGAGAGGAGATGGTTTGTCCTTTTGTGCGTCACAGTTCTGCCTGGAGAATGTTTTTTTTTGCTTTGTCTTGTTCGACCTCTTGCTGCTCTTTGAAAGTGCTTTTCCTCTCTTTTGCTCTCTGGGTATTTTTTCGAAGGTTAGCGGTTGTGTCTAATTAGCATCCAAGTCAAAAACCTGTACGTCGGCCTTATGGGCTACGCTGGCGCCTTGTTAGCTTAAAGGCGTGGCTGCACAAATACATGTATGCATTGCAAACACGGCCACACAAGTGAACTGGCACATGCATAGACACGTAGCAGCTGGAGATGGGTTGCATTGTATATTGGTGTACTCTGGGTGCCCAGACTGGTTCACAATTATGTTAATCCAATAGAGCTGGCTGCGAAAGTGAGATAACGAGATGCTTACTCACACTAAGCTCCAACTCAAAAGCAGCACAATGATATTTCAAACTGAGACAGGGAATCTGCAATTTGGTCTGTGGTATTTTTGCACGAACAGTCGTGGAGCATGAAAGGGTCTTTAATTTCCTTAGACTCTATATCCTCTTATTTCCAGCATGTCTCTCGCCATCCCTTCCCTGCTTTGTCTCGTCTAAAGATATTTTTGGCCATAAATCCTATTTTTGCACCTGTCAATTTTCATATAGACTTTATTTTTATCTTTTTGCCAGTTCTGTTCTCTTTAAAGGAATAATTTGACATTTTGGGAAATATGCGTATTTGCTTTCTTGCCTAGAGTTAGATGAGGTGATTGATAGCACTCTTATGTCTGTAAGGTAAATATGAAGCTACAGCCTGCAGATGAGCTCAGCATAATGACAGGAAACATGGGGAATCAGCTAGTTTGGCTCCGTCCGAAGGTAACAAAAGCTGTACCAGCACCTCTGAAGCTCACTATTTTACACATTATCTTGTTTGTTAAATCCACACAAAAGTGTACAGTTAAAAAAACCCATTCTGCCTTATACAAGGGGTTATGTACTGGACTATTTCCTGGAGTCTCCTGTAAAACCAAGACTTGACGTTTTAATACTTAGATTTTTGTATGAATTTTGTTACCTTTGGTCAGAGCCAGGCATGCTTTTTCCACCTTCTTTAGTCTTGTTAAGCTAATCTAACCTTCCGCTGGTACAAGCTACACATACACAGACATGATAAAATCTCGTTTTGATTAATCCGTACCAAAACCAAACTGTAAAAATGTGGTTTTACAGGGGGTGTAAACCGCATCTTATGTGCTATTTCTGGACTGGGTGCTGTTCACAGCGACCAGCAGACTTCAGGAAGTCACTTCTCCTGGCCGACACGTAACCTCCCAAATTGTGGTTATAACACTTCATTTTTTTGTACAGGCTAAACATGTTAATTTGTGAGCTTTAAGGGGGCTGATAGGTGGATTTTGTTACCCGTCGACAGAGCCAGGCTAGCTGTTTCCCTGTTTCCCGTCTTTATGCAAAACTGGCTGCTGGCTGTTCCTGAGAACGGTTTCAATCTTCTATCCTGAAGCACATTTCCTAAAATGTTGAACTACTCTTTGTTTTTCCTGCTCTGTCTATTTGACACGGTCATTCTGTCTGTCTCCGACTCATGTGTCACTTGAATATTGATAGGTTCTTTGAGCCACTCTGATTAACGCAATGCACACCACTATTACCCTTTGGCTCTTCTGTTCACCTTACCTCCTCACATGCTACGTTTTCTGTAAACAACTGACAGAAGCATCACACCATGTTCACTGTAGGGCACTTGACCTTTGATCCCACACTGAGAGAATAATGTTTAGGGGTTGAAACGGTTGTTAAATTCTGACCCTGGATCAGTTTACGCAGCTCTTTTCCAACGTCTAGCCTACCACTGGCAAGGAGATGACTAACCTGGCCGAATCACAAGCACGCAAAAGCCATATCCTATTTGGTAGATCCCTATGAATTCCTTTGGGGGATTTAAAAATGGGAATCAAGGGGATTTGACACTTGAAAGTTGAACATGGTGGTACAACTCAAATATTCATGTGAGGTAGTTAATCCACTTTACAAAAGGAATTATTAATAGACCAACTTAGAATAGACTCTGTATGCCTACAAGCAGTTCTGTCTTCCAGCTGTGTTACATAAAATATAATGAATACAGCATCTAGGAGGGGCTGGGGGGAATAACTTATTTTAGAGCACGACTGCGTTATAATGAGGCCCTCATACAGACCGATAAACACAACAGATTCAGGCTGCTTTGGTATATTTCTACTTATCATGTCTGATCTTGAATCTATGCATCTAATATTTTACACAAACAGATCTTAAGGGCAAAACAGCCCTGAAGCGACAGTACTAAAGCACCCTCTAGTGTCAGGTTTTGGTTCTATGCATGATTTACAACACGAGCTCTAGTGTCTAGTTTCAGTTTATTTGGAACACTTCATTAAGGTCAAACATTTTCAGACTTAACATCAATTTGAGTAGTGCAAACATGAATTAAGACTTTCAATCCCTTTTGTCAAGAGTTTCGAGGGCCAGTCTGGTTGTTGAAGGGCCCTGAGTGACTCTGGTGTTGCTCTACCATATGCAAGATGCTGTCTGATAGTCCTTTAACGTCGCGGTGTGTGTCGGGATGAGCAGCCAAAGACTTCAGAAGTTCAGTCACGCCCTCCTTCTCCAGCAGGCTGCTGTAATGTGAAGCTAGAGGACAAAGAGAAGAGGTGATAAGAACATGAGAGGAATGGAAGCTTACAGTGATCGACCCCACAACTGCTTGAATATTAATACTCCGGAGAAGTCTATATGAATTTATTTAATTGATCTATTCAATGGTGCAATATTGGTGGCAAAAGTAAACTGATGAAAGACAGAACAACAAACAGCTTTATTTTACATCAAAATGGGTACTGTATAGGGCTGCAGCTAGCGATTATTTTCCATATTGATGAATCGTTTAGTCTATACAATGTAATTTCCGACCAACAGTCCAAAACCCAAAGATATTCAGTTTAATATGATATAAAATAGAGAAAAGCAGGAACATTTATATTTGAGAGGCTGAAAAATTTTGAAAAATTATCGACATAGATTGATTATTTTTCTGTCAATTTACTAATTGATTAGTGGACTAATCGCTGCAGCTCTAGTACTGTAATACACATAGTTCTGTTTGACAAATTGATTTAAATAAGCTGACCCCTTTAAATCCACCCATGTGCTCCCCATAGTCAAACACCCCCCCCCCCCCCTTCTCTTTTTCACAACCTGATGTGTATAAAAAGAAAT
>CM022487.1:8507842-8595321 GCA_011952105.1 Coreoperca whiteheadi | reverse complement strand
TTGGTTTTTTTTTTGGGTTGTTTGTTTGGGGGGGGCCCCCTCTTACCTGACCAGAGACGGGCGGCTAATTCTACCCCCCCCCCCCCCCCCCCCCCCCATATCCCCACAGTCTGTTAGTGTGTCTTACTGTTTTGACAGCAGACCAGCTGTATGGCCCAGACTGCCCACAGCTGCACTCCTGAGGGCTGACACGTCAGAAGCAGAGGGCAAAATGGACGGAATGACCTGAAATGTCGACACAGAGACAGTACACTTTAAAAAGTTACTTTTTAGTAATTTAGAGCATTTGTTTTATTATTCTGTGCTTGAATTGCCAGACAGTCGATTTTCCTTGGCATTAACGCTATCCAGGGAATGTAAACTGAGGTGTCACTTGCAGAAACTTATTTTCAGTACATTTTGAAATGCTTTCTTGTGATTGGCTGAGCTTTCTCCAGCACTCATGCTAGTATTCTGTGTGACAAATCCTTATATGGCACCTCAGCAGATATCCAAATAAATGAACCTATACAGTTAATTACATTTGTCTTCAATGTACACGGTTTTTCAAACCAAGCAGACATCATATATATTAAATTAGTAACAACTGGGCAAAATGTTATGTAAGCATGTAGAGAGAATGTAGGATGTGTTATTGATGGGAAACAATTTTGCTAAAGTGTTATGCAACATGTAGTTTGCATTTGATGTTGAATTGAACAGACAGACTGAGTAAATGCATTTAAAATGACTACTTCCAAAAAGCTTTTTTCTGTTTTGTCCAGTTTGCGTTCTCTCACCTGTAAGAGACCATTTCTCTCTCCAATTGGGTCCACGTTATTATGGATGCATGCTGCAAAGAAAGAAAGACACTTTGAAAAGAGCCAAAGGTGAATTTTGAATGGTCCTGTTAACCAGCATCCAAACCGTGGGCCTCTCACACGCACCAGCTGCTTTAGGATGGTGCTGCGGAGCTCGTCGTCCAGCGTCCAGGCCCCTGGTCTGGAGGCGAGCTGTGCCAGAATCCCCCCTGCAAAGTAACGGACCCCCACCTCCACCCGGGGGTCCTGCAGGAGGCTGAGGATGTGCTCCAGCAGGTCCTCCTCCATCAGGGCTGCCTGTAATGCCGCCACCTCTGCTATGTTGTTCTGCAACACAGCAGGGCGAATGATAGCAGTGATGACAGCAATAATAATGTTGGATGGGACTTGGCAGAAAGGTGATAGGACCAGAGGGTATACAGCAACTGCTTTATGTCAGATTTCCTACATATTGATTTCATTTTATATCATTGGTCAAATACGTTTAAACAGTTGGGGGCAACATGAACACATTTGACAGAACTCCCAAATTCAGATGCTTGTTGTGACAGCATTAAGCCCTGCATGTGGGGATGATTGCAAAAAGAAAATGACCATTGGCTGTAAACAGTGCAATCACTTTTTAGTTTAAACATGCAGTACTGTGGCACACAATCAAAAACCACGCTCTGTACTAATAACGGCACGTATACAAACACACTGAACCCACCAGGAGGCCAAGAACTTTCTGCTGAATGGACGGTTCAGTGTTGTAGGACTATAAAGCAAAAAAGGGGACAGTATAAGTGGAAAAATGTTTGCGCGTCTGTGACCCTCTGTGTGGGTGACTGTCTGTATTAACGTATCTATCAGGTGTATTTTTATGGGCTCCTTTACCTCCAGAACCTCCTCGTACAGCTCCAGGCCCTGGCACTCGATAAAACTGCGCGCAGCAGTGGGCATCTCATCTGTCAGGTTCCACAGAGCACTCAGGGCAAACTTCAGAGTGGAGTCCACCACTCCCACCATGGCTTTCTGCTGCACAATAGCCAGCAGCTGCTGTGAGACAGAGCAAAGGAGTGGAGAAAACATGATAGGGAGGGAGACGGAGTGGAAGACAGCCAAAAAAAGAATAAGAGTTCTTGTCAATCATTTCAACTGTTGCATACACTTATTTACATATTAATAAGTGGCACCAGACATACAATAAACAAAAATAACTGAAGCGTAGAGAGAAGCTTGATTACATACACAAAGAGAGAAATAGAGAAGCTATTGAATAATGGAGTAACAGTAAACCGAGAAGGACGAGTGCATGGGGCAGTGGGGTGACAGAGATTAAATGAGTATATACAGGGGGTAGGTAATAGAAAATATAGCAGGTGAGAAAGACAGAGAGAGAGAGAACTAGAAATACACTCTTGCATATCTAGTGCTAAGCCGGGAACGTTGTGTACGTTTGAAACTAAATACCCTGAAAGTGTAAATGTACCTTCATAATAAAGACGTCCTTGCCGAGCTGAGCAATCTCCTCCGTGGACAACTGCAAATAAACCAAATAGACGAGTGCATCTTTTAATTCTACCCATTTTCCTAAATGTCAAACTAGAACAAACAGTGCTTTTAGTGCACGGAGGAATTGGTCCTATTAAACTGGACTACATGGAAGTATCAGGCCGGCTGTTGAATCTAGTGTCACAGAGGTGCAGGAGGTGACTGAGGCACGGGGCTCCTAGGAATAACAAGTGCTATGCTATGTTCCTGTAGCAGACTAATGCACAGTAAGTGAGCAGTGTCTTGACCTTGGCCACCAGAATGGAGATGACAGCCACAGCCATCCGCTGAAGGGTAGGATCCTCGTGGCTGCACAGCCAGTTAATCACCAGCGTGGCTGCTAAATACCTGAGCCATGATCACAGCGTGGATGTAAGGAACACAGTATTACACAAATATACCAGTGATGTACAGACAAGCCTTGGGAAAATCTGAGTTCAGGTCTGCGCTTTTGCATCTGGATGAACTGTTTCTTTTGGCACGTACATTTCAAGACAAAATATATTTTAGCTGGATCACAATTTGTTGGAAAAACACTACAGTGCCACTCTGAGCGCGGTGATTATCTTGGCTACTGTGAAACCGTGGCCTCCTACGTCATATTGTAAGTGAGAGAAAGCAAACTGACTTGTCAAAAGGGACATCCTGAAGGATGTAGTCACTGCACAGCGCCAGCAGGCAGTTCTTTTGCACCTGGAGAGATGGAAACAGTTTATGACAAGAAGAACCATATGGGTATAAGAAAATATATAGGTAGCCTATATGTGTGTATGAGGTATTATGGAGTATCTAAAAATACTGTCTGAAGACAGCAGAATGGGAGCTGCAACCAAATGCAACAAATAAGAGGTCAGAACCTCATGAATGAGAAGCCAGCTGGCAGCAACAGAACCATTCTTTTAGATGTTTTGTAACTATGACATAGATCTGTAATCGGAGACCCTGACCTGTTGGTGGTTGGGGAAGGTCTTCATGGCGTACAGCAGCTGGGTGACGGTGGAGCTGAGCAGGCTGACAGGCATGGCCTCTGCCAGCTCCTGAGTGGTCAGGTTGAACACACACGCTGTGGCCACCAGGTGGACGTGCAGGGAGGTCGGGTGGCTCTGCATCCCACTCAGCACCAGCTACACGAAACAAGAGGTTTACGTTATAATCACACGTGTTTCAGAATCATAAGCTGTTTGTGCTTGTGACTGTTGTTGTTGGGCTGTCAGACTGTAAACTGTCTAGAAAAGGCTGGATAGATATTTGCGAGTAACCCTCCCACCCCCTAAAACTACTCACCAACCCAGCTGTGAAGTTGCGTTGTACTATTTATCTAAAAGGCTCTACTAGAAACTGCCTTTTTCCCCCCCTTTCCGATCACGTCTAAATACAGTAATTATAGTGTCAGGTCAGAGAACATTTTAACTTTAGCCGTACAGTATGTTCAAACTGAGCTTGAAAAAACGGGTCCTTACAGAGGGAATGAGTTACAAACACATAAAATCAAATATCTCGTTTACATTATTTTTTGTTTTAGATTTTAAAACATTATAAGTGAGCATTTTGAATGCTACTTGACTTCTTCCTTTACTGTTGAAATAATATCTTAAGTGAATGAATATTGTGTGCTGTTGTGAATTTCTGCATGTTTTCCTGTGTTTATGCAGTATCTATTTATTCTTTTGGAAAGGTCTCTCTTGAAAAGGAAGTCTTGATCTCAGTGAGACTTCCTGTTTAAATAAAGGATAAAGTAACTAACTAGTTAAAACTACAGAATCTCATCCTGCAGAGAATACGTGTTTTAGAATAAAACATCATAAAAAAAAAATCTATTTTAATTTACTATAAAGTGCAATTATTAAAGTAGAATTCTAGTTTCTTACAACCTGGGTCTTATTATCATAGTTTTGGCCGTCATTCCTGTCTGTACTAAAAGCAATGTACTCAGGATGGTAATTGCTGTGATCTGTGAATGTGGTGACATTGCTAAAAAAAAAAAGGTCTTATGGGGCAAGAAACACGAGCAGTCATGTGATCATACAGGTTTTTAACAATCCCACAGGTTAACCAAATTTACCTGGAAGAGAAAAAAGAGGTTCATTTTGATTGGTTTAACTCTCTGGGTGCCCAGTTTTCACGTGCAATGAGGGATTGCTGGTGACATTTTAGGTGTGCTCACCTTCAGTTTGGCCTTGAAAATAATTGGGTTAGACAATGCTTTCTAGTACTTTACTCGTTGGATGTTGTTTTAGCAATGTCGCCGGCAGTCCACCTCTACTGACTTTTGTGATTACAGTGTAATCATAACCAATAGAAATGATGGCCGAAATGACAAAAATAAGACCTTTGTTGATATCGATATTGTAAGATATTCTTGAAACGCAATGCTAACCATAGTACCTTTAGCATATCTGGTTGTGGTTTGTCAATGTCAGTGATTAGATTGTAGAGATGGACGAGGGCCTCTCGGATGAAACACTCACGGCCTCTGTACCTTCTCAGGGCCTCGCACACCTGGTCCTCATTAGCGTCTCCAGTTACCTGCACATACACAGCAGATCAGCACTCAGTCAGAGAGACAGGAAATGCAGTGGCCATATTCAGTACGTATACAAACAGAGCCTCAAGTCAAACACAAATGAGAAACTTATGTGTGGGTCAAGCTCATGTTTCTACCTTCATGTTGCTAACATTCTCTGATGTCCGGACATGTCAAAAACCATAGTGTGACATCAACTCTATGGCCGATGCTCGCACTAGGCCCTTACTTTTAGGTTTTTCCGGGAAGACAGGACATCACAGGAGCTAGCCCCGGTGGCGAGGAGGCCCAAGAAGACCAGCCCACCCCTGGCCTCCACAAACGCTCTGACTGCTGCTTCAGTGATTCTCTTCCGTCCAGAGATATCCAGAGAAACAAGGGAAGGGAGGACCTGGGGACTCCCCGCCAGTAGCTGCCGCACTGTCTCATCCCCATCTCTCCCGTCACTGTCATCACCGGTAAAAGGGTCATCTGAAAAGTCTAGATGCCTGATAGTGTGAAGCTGGCTGAGGACAAAGAGCAACCTGGCAGGTGACATATCCAGCTGCCGCAGCCGGTGGGTGATCAGAGATCTCAGCGTGTTCTTGCAGGCAAGGAGTGCAGTAAGCTTTGAGACGGCACTGGAGGAGATGTCCAGGCTCTCCAGCTGAGGGAGAGTGCAGATATCCTCAAGGACAGCATCAGTCAGGTCTGTGTTGGCAAGGTTGAGCGTCCTCAAGCCCTGCAGGGAGCTGAAGCCAACACGGGTCCCTCCATCCTTCCCCAGAGATTCCAGGTCCAGACGTAGCCCATTGAGCGATAACCTCTGCAGGCTGGATCTGCACTCCGGGTTGGAGGCCAGGCTTGAGACGATGCTAGCCCCAGTGAGGCCCCCCGAGACACAGGAGGCATCTAGTTCCTGGAGCCGGTGAGGGCAGAGGGCCAGGCGAAAAGCTTCTGCGGACACTGGACAGCAGCAGATGAAGGCTCGGCGCAGTCGGAGCTCGTTGCAGTTTCGGAAAATCCCAACAGTTGTGTCATTCAGTATCCCTTGTAGGGAGAAGCAAAGAGAGGGACGTTGTAGGAAAAAGTAGCATCAGTTTAACCACATTTTTGTTTGTGGAATAGACCTTTCCCACCATTTGAGCCTGGTATAGAATGCTGTAAATAAGTAACAGTCATAGGATTATAGGGTAAGTCAAGGATAATGATATTCTGACATAGCAATTAAATTTCGTTTATACAGGAAGTTGTGTGCTTTAGAGAATTATAACTAACTGAAGGTCATAGATAAGTCACATTTGTTATGGTGTGAGTTTATTTTTCCCTTTTCCTTAACTTGCCACGGAACTACAATCACTTGGTAGCTGAATTTGCCCTCACTTGTTGATATTGATGTTTTTTGACCTACCTTTAGTTGCCATCTTACGCAGCAGCTGGTCAGCCATCTCCTGTGGGAAGAGTGGGGCGAAGCTGAGGCACATGGAGCCGTCTGCTCGCCTGCTGCACAGAGCGTCCATACTGTGGCACACCTGAGCCAGGCAGAGGTCGCATAGGGCCTGGGGGCCCTCGGCATCCTGCAACACATCAACAGGTAATCAAATAGTACTGGATAATTACATGACATAGAGTAGGTATATCCAAATCACAGAAAAAAACATTACGTCATATATTAAAAATCAATTTGAGTGAAATGACCCCTTTAAATATACATTAACTATTTCATTATTGTAGACCTAATAATATTATGCATTGTACAGGGTGTAATACATCTCTGCAGTAACACCATCAATGTTTCAGAGGTTTTGTTTGTTTGTTCACATTAAATACATGTGTGAAGCATATATAGGCCTTGACAGTTGTCTCTCAGGCTTCTTCCTCGGGGGCTCAACAGTGACACAGGATCTCTAATGCTGCAGGAGTCTAATTTTATCCGCAACAGATGAGGCACAGCACACAAGTAAAGCCCGTTCAAATCACCTAATCCAGGCGGTCTCTGTAGGGCGCGGCGGGCAAAAGCGATCGGTCTCACAGCGCGCGTGTGCAGGCTAAGCGAAGATTGTCTGTCATTGACGCAAAGCTCACGAAAATAAAACAGCGGCAATATTTTCTATAGAAGGGGACGGGGTCAAACTCACCATGCTTGTGAAGTCGATAGGAAAATTAAACAAATGACGTTACCACGACGTTCGGCAAATTCTTAAATGAACAGACGTCTTACTTTATTAATCCATTTCTTCCCTTTAAGTCAAAGAAAAGTAATGAAATCTTCTGTTTTGATTAAAGTCGTTGCTGCTGACCGTCCAGTATCACCTGTCACAGGCTGGCTCATCGCCTCCTATTGGTCAGTGCGCATGACGTCACCGAGGGCTTGTTTGAGGATATGTTAGTTTGTTCATTTATATCTATCTATCTATCTATCTATCTATCTATCTATCTATCTATCTATCTATCTATCTATCTATCTGCTGTACTTTGCATATTTATACTGGTAGTGTTTGTATTTATAGGATTAAAGCAATGGACCTGCAACAACTGTGAAGGTGGAGGTGGTAATAAACTCATTTAGCCACAAGGAGGGGCTCACAGAGAGAGCTGGATTTTAACATTTAACCAGTTGTGACAGCTTATGTTAGTGACAGTGAAGTGTACATTTTCAATACTAAACAATTAATCACTAAAAACAAAGACCCCAAACTCCAGCTCCAAACTATCAGCAGTGTCGTAAATAGACTTTCTAAAGGCAGGGGCTAAAATGAAAAGGGGGCACCACTTCCATGTACATTTGCGGGGAAGGACCTTGCCTTGCTGAAATATCCGTCTAATGTGACCTTAGGACACAAATGAAGCATGGAAGTGACCCTTTAGAGCACAAACACGTCCTGTTTAAATGAAGGTTTTTAAAAAAAAAACAAAAAACAATTAGCACTCAGAAGAAAGTTCAGGGCATTAGTCCACTATCCCCTAGTGTGTACAGGAATAATGTGCAGTTCAACCAATTTTTCCTGCTCAGATTTTGTGTAATTTTTAGATGGTTGAAGAAGTGAACGTATCCCACATTTCACAAGAAAAACGCCAAAATTGGTCAAAAGTCAGAAAATGACACATCATTTTGTGTAAAAAAAACCCTAAAACCTAAACTTTCTTATTCCTTTCATCCCCACTCAGATTTATCTTGGGCCCCCTTAGGTGGACTCGACCCCCAGGTTGGGGGTAATAAGAGTGGGGCTTGTTAAATGTGGTGCAGATACAGATAAACATTTCCAGCCATGGATTGAATTAGCATAAAATGTGTTTCTTAGCTTTTTTCAGCAACAGCTTTCTCCAAACACATGCTCTTCTGCATTTATTTAAATTGGTCGAACCTCTATTATGTAGAACCGACCACCTAGGGCATGCACACTCTCAATCACATATGTTCTCATACATGTACGGGTCACACTCAGGTCCCCACACACATGCACTCCTACATTTTGAATGTCCTGCCTCGATTGCTCATAAGCAAATCTTTCCTCCCACATGCTGAAGTATGTCTCCCCACGCAAAGAATCCCCATACATCAAAGCCTGTGCTTCCTCCTCAATCCAAAACATTTAGCCAAGGGGCATTCTTTTTGTCTGCAAAGCCCTCTGCATATTGTTCTGCTACCCAAATAAACACAGCTGCCAGCAGCCCTTAGGATTGCCACAAGAGACGCACACGTCCCAAACACGAAGCAAACTCAAGAGAAACGCTCACATGCAAAACAGACCCTCTATTATTGTGCTAAAGCTACTGGATTGCCAGAGTCACCCAGTCATTAGATTAGAGCTGATAGGAAACAGCTTTGTGAGGAGGAGTAAGTAGACTATGAGAAATAGTAGTTATATGAGTGAAGCTGACAGATGTGTGTGTGTGTGTGTCGTTTTGTGTGACTGAAAGGAAGAAGAAGAGAGTTTATGTGCATGTCATCAACTTCTACAAGACAAATAGCTTGTGTGGGAGACAATATAACATTGTAAACAAGAGCTTATGAGAGTTAAATGATGACAGCTAGACTGATTTTGAATGTGAATGTCTTCGCTACTCTTGCGGACTCCCAGCCAATCTTATTCATCGCTTAGTTTTTCATTAGTGGTGAAACCTTATATTAGGAGGAGTCTTTCTTTTCTTCGTAAACTTAAGAGGAGGAAGGCAGGGCCAAGCCTTCCCTCTGCTCGAGCTGCAGAGAAAATCACACCATCAGCCTCCCTCTTTCTGTATATGGACCACCCTCTACTGTTCTCCTAGTGGAGAGTGTTTGCTTGTGCCATAGCTGTGTGCAGGCCTTCATTCTCAATGAGAGCAAAGACAGAGGGAGACTGAGAGTGAGAGGAGGAGAATGGAGAGCATGAACCTGCATGGGAAACACAACTGAGACACCAAGCTGGGTCTTACCTGCACCTCCTCGATCTCTGACCGAACTCACTGACACAGGTAAGATGTTAATTTTTTCATTTCTAGGATCAGGTTATTCATGAAATTAATGTGACATTTGTGCATTTTTGTTTCTGCTTTGGAAACGTATTCCCAAATTTCCCCAGTCATCACTATGAATAAAGAAATTGCAATTTACTGATAAAAGTAAAGGTAATATAGAACAATAAAGTTAGATTTTAGATGGAAGTGGGGTCCTCTAGACATCTGTGGATCTTCATATAGAACTGTGGAATGACTGTAAGATGCTGAAATTAATGCAACCAGTTGAACCAGTTCATGGATCATATCGTCCCCTCAGCAGACAGACCTAATCAGTGGCACCATCAGAATAACTTGTGGGCTAATTGGCACAGTCCTGTAAATCTGCTGGCCCAGAGCAAAAGCCACAACAAAGTTAGACTGGAAAAATGGGACTTTCTGATTTGTAAAATATTCATGCTGTATGTTTAAATAACGTTGGAGAGAAATTAGGGCATGCGCTATTCCCAGGGATAAGCTTTTTGAGGGTTTTAATGTCAAAGAAAATCTTTTAATTGGGGAGCTTACCAGTAGACAGTTAGAGCTCAGTGGCACCACTTAGAGTCAGTGGGCCGATTGGCAGTGTACTCATGTTCCTCAGGGCTGGGAAAGCCAGCCACCACAAAGTTTGACCTGTCTGGTTGCATGGACTGCATTAATATAGATGAGGTGGCTGGATCTGGTCAGGTCTGGCTCTGAGCGAGGAGAGGAGAAAACACCCGTTTAATAAGTCAACAAAAAAACATGGCTGCTGCGGCTGACTTGATGAAGACCAGCAGGGTGTGAACAGACAGAGAGAAACCTGGTGGTAATAACTGGCCGATGAGATTCCCAGCCCTGGCTGAGGAGCCTCTGTGTAAACACTGTCACTCCTGTCAGGCCATGGCCTGTGAGATTCATATTGTGGGGTTGGAGACGTGCAGACGGGCCAATTGCTGAGACCGAGCTATTGAAGGGGATGACCTGTGATTACGGAAAGACAGGAAAAAGTCCTCTCTGGGTAATAATAACTGCCTGACAGTGCCATGGTGTTTCTGAGCTTTGACACATGGCCCGTTTTCCTTAAAGGGCCTTTTCCTTTGCCCTCAGATGGTTTATAATCTATGACAAAACAAACTGCAGCTTGTTCCATATGTTAGAGCTAAAATACAGGCTTTGGGGCATTTTCTTGTGCTGCTGAACTTTTAAGCCAGTTATTAAAAATTAATGTTGGCTCAGATACTTTCTTTCTATCAATAAGTCATTGTGCTTTATGAAAACACCAAAACTTGATATTATATATTTCCCTTGAGGCAAGCATGTTTTTTCCTTCGACAATGATAAAAGGGTACTATTCTGTAACAGCAGCAGTTTGAGCTTAGGTAATGTTCTGGGATCTGTCCCATTAACTGTGGTCAGGATTCTTCAGTTCAAACATCAAGAGGAGACCACAGAAATGATTCAAAGCCCCTGCTGTCTCTGTCTTTGACTCATTTAATTCTGCTTATTTGGCATGTGTTAAAATCCTCTGCAGATTTGTTTTGATGAGCTCTGATATGAAGTGGGTCATACTGTGTGCCTGTCAGAAGTGTTAGATGAAGGTTACTTAACCTCCTTGGCCATATCCACCAGACTGCCTTCTGGTTGGATTGGGCCCTAGTGCCAAAATCAGCCTGAAGTTGGCTCACCATTAGCCCCACTTCCAGATCCAAGCCTCGCTATTGAATATGGAAGGAGGTTTCTTCCACTTAGCATGCATTTTTGAACGTCACCCACCCCTGCTCCATTCGTTGTGCTGTCAAAACCAATAAGATCAAAACACAAGCTTCCCTTCCAAAAATAGACTCCAGAAAACATTACTCATAAATCAGGGATTCCTGCTCCCCCTGCTGCTCCTCAAACACATCAGTTTCCTCACTAAATTCAAATGTATCTGTTTGTGCCAGGCAGAAGTGGCAGAAGTTAAAATGAGTCAGTGAGGCCCGATGATAACCACCTGCTGAACATTTTGTTCATTACTGATATTCCGTTCAACACCACAGTGATTCACTGTCATCCATGGCCACATTAACTCAATTTCCTGCCAAATATTTCCTGCTTTTGTCAGACTCTGAGGTTTTTAACATGCTTATTGTCCACACCAGCCAGTGCAGGTATGGTGAAATGCTATAGGAGAGGTTCATGGAAGGTCTGAGCCAGAAGATCTACAGAAATATGAAAAACATATCCCAGCACTTGCACACACCCAGACACCTGATACACATGGGCTGAGGGCCGTAATGAAAGAGAAGCCATGAGGGAATGTATTGAAAATATGAGCTATGATAACAGATTTGTGGTGGGTGGGTGGCACTGCTCTTAAGCGTACCAGAAGGCACATCTTGCCAAGGGCAGGACTGTCTGCAGTACTTGATGTGTGAAACCAGCTGTGCCTTTGCCACAGTCTGCTTTTCATGCTCACTTACTTTAATAATAATAATAATAATAATAATAATAATTACGCAAGACTCTTGTGTTGAGTCTTGACTGGAAGCTCTCTCCTGTATCATGCCAACAGATGCTCCTTGACTATTTAAGATTTGCAGGCACAGTGGTTATATTGGATTGTATTGGATTAGAGGAGAAAGGAAAACATCTGGTAGGGAACTGAACAAAAAGTACAAAATGAAACTTCTTTATAGATGTTTGGACCAAATTAAAGACTAAGTCTGGTGATATTCACTATTTTTCTTATTGTCAACAAGGCCAATGAAAAGACCTCAGCCAACAATGAATTCATCCTACCAACAAGTATTGTCTGTGTAGCCAAAGCTTGATATGGCATAATCCTCTGTGGCATAAAGTAGACCTTCTCTAATGTCCAAATACTACTAAAAACCCAACAATGAGACACACTGGGTGGCATCTTCCTTTGTTATGATGAAAATGGGCACTGTAGTTTATTTTGAGTACATTCTAGGGCTGTCAATACTCCTAACCCACCAAATGATTATTAATCTGTCGCTGAAAATAGTCCTCAACAAATGCATAATTTACTTATCTTTGAGGAACTTTTGCTAAAGACTACAGTGCCCAGCTGTTTTAGGAAATTACTGTGCTTATTTTAACAATAGTAAGAGTCTCCGTGCCATGCTAGCAACTCTGTGATGCTGTACAGCGGTGCTTTGAGCTAAATGCTAAAATCAGCACGTTAACATGCTCACAATGGCAATGTTTACACGCTGATGTTTAGCAGGTATAAGGCTAGCATGGATAAAAATGAAACTTTATATATGTGACTGAAAGCGAAAGACAAAGAAAAAGTTGGAAAGAGAAATGGACTAATACATTGTTGGTTTTGGTCATTTTATGGGGTTTATTGCCAATAAGTGTAATACAGAATAACAGTGACCTTTTCCTTAAGTAAAATGGTCTACACTTCTCATTCCTTTTTATAGATCTTTAGCTTGTTTAGTTGTAAAGAGAGGAAGAACCATGGGACCTGGAACATGGAGCCTATTTATTCTGTTTGGTCTGTCTTTCTGGAGCAACAGCCAAGCCCTCATCAAGAACCCCATCCTCTCCCGGATACGAAGGGCTCCAGAGGCCAACGGAGAAGGCAGGAAGTGCTCCTACACCTTCCTGGTCCCTGAGCAGAAGATCACAGGACCCATCTGTGCCGCCCGTGGTTATTCAACCGACAAGGACCGAGTGACACGCCTGGATGTGGCTGCGGTGCGCGACCTCCTGTCAAAGCAGCGTCGAGAGATGGAGACTTTGAAGCTGGTGGTGGATGTGGACGGCAACTTGGTGAATGAGATGAAGCTGTTGCGGAAAGAAAGCAGGAACATGAACTCCAGAGTGACCCAGCTCTACATGCAGCTGCTGCACGAGATCATCAGGAAGAGGGACAACTCACTGGAGCTGGCGCAGCTGGAGACACGCATCCTCAACGCCACCTCCGAGTCATTGCGCTTGGCCTCCAGGTACAGGGAACTGGAGGGCAAATACGCAGCCCTGTCTGCAGTAGTGAACAACCAGTCAGTGTTGATTGGGGCACTGGAGGAGCGTTGTATGCAGGTGTACAGCCGCAGGCATGAGCACTCACCCTTGGGACCTCCACTTGTGCAGGTGGTGCCTGAGAACATTCCGGTTAATGTGCCACGTTTCACCAATGAGATCCAGAGGGACAACACCCGAGGGTTTGCCCGTGAAAGGGGCTCTCGCTCTGGGCCGTCACCCACAAGCGGCACCCTGGAAGTTCAGAAACCTCCAGAGAGAAACTTCAGTGCTGAAGGTGAGTGATTAAGAGAATGAATTAGTGAGTGATCCATCCATCCATCCATCTCTTTATTAATTCATTTTCATTTAATTTCATTAATTCTTGATTTAGTCACGAAAATCCAAAACAGTCACAGTATACTTTTTACCAGTCATGACTTTGCAGGCCAACCATAACAAATTAATAATCACTGACTCATTTGAATACAGCTGCAGGTGGGCCAGTGGCCTCATTTTCAAAGGTTAAAGATTTGCAAATTCAGCTGGAACTCTGCTCCCCGCTCAACAGAAAGAACCCAAACCAGATTGGAAATAAAAATGTTGTAACGTCTCAATTGAGGCAGGGGACTTAAAGCAAAGCAAAGAAAGACCTAACCCATGCAGTTTCTCTCATCAACACAAATTCCTGACACATTTAGATTGCCTTCGCCCAAGAATAATAAATTGTGTAGGATTGCAGTGCAGCTGTGTATGAACATGATTTTTTACAAGACTGTTCCACTGCATGTGCGATGTAGACAAAACCCAGGCTGGCATGATCGGCTCCTGCAAACCACAAAGTAGAGGCACTTCTTCATGACAAATATACTTCATGACATGAATTGACTATACCTTTTACATTGTTATTATTATTAGCTGGGAGATGGTTACTCTCCCTTAAAATAAACTCACTGCTACATGTGCTGTTAATTAACAATGTTGTAATGAGAATGTCAAATGACCTTGAGAAAAGGCAGATATTAGTCACTTATACAGTGAGTTAACAGGATGGCTTTTTTGGCTTTTTGACCTCAAATGATTGCAAGTAATTTCTTTTAAAGTACCTGAATTTGCCCCATTCTCATCTGCTGGACCTAGATAAATGTGTTTTATTTTAGTCTGTCTGCTTGTGCGTTGTTTGTTCTTGTTTAGTGGTTTTTCATACATATTTTACCTTCTGTCAGACAGTGAAGTTCCTCATCATGTAAACTAATGGCACTCGTGTTGTTGTCTCAGTGCTCTGGCACCAAACGTGGCTCAAACTGCCCTGCCAAAACCCAGTGACTGTGGCTTGGTCAAAATTGAGTTATGGCCATGAAAACATGTAATTATTGAAAAAAAACCTGATTGTCTTAGGAACTACAAAACAGAGGTAAAAACCAAACAGCAGTGACTTCACCCTAGAGTCACAGCTAGCCTTAGCTAAAGTTAATTTAACCAACCATTTCTGACTTGTTTCCTGTAGCTTTAAAATCAATTGTGATGCTCCAACATCTTAGTAGTCGAGATTGTTCTACCACATTAATGAGGTAGTAGCTAAATCTAATAATAATGGAGGAAAAATGTAACACCAAAAAAAATAATCCTCATGAATGCTAACAAGCCTAGCTATGCCCTGTGCATGGTCCAAAAAGATTTATGTTCTTTATGTTTGGGTTGGGGGGGTGAAAGTTAGTGTAATTATCCTTAAAAAAACATTAAGTTAAGGTTTTAGAACAAGTTAGCGGTTGTACACTTTCTTAGACACTTTGTCTCATCTCCAGTTGGTCCCTGTCTTTCTTACCACCTGCCTGTCTTATTGTTCTTTCCTTCAGGCCCGTTCAGAGACTGTCTCGAGGCGCAGGAAGCTGGCCACAGCACCAGCGGCATGTACCTGATCAGACCAGACGAAGCAGAGAGGCCAGTGCAGGTCTGGTGTGAACAGGATATAGACAACGGGGGCTGGACCGTTATCCAGAGCAGGAGAGACGGATCTGTTAACTTCTTCAGGAACTGGGATAACTACAAGGTGATGACAATGACACTTCACCTGCCCTGTCTGTTTTATTTTTCCCTCTCCTCTGCTGAGCCAACCAGAGACAACACGGGTGCTGTTACATGGCCCATCTAGAGGAACCATCTGGGGTCTTTGGGACTATTTCCTGGGCCAGAACCCTGTGTTTTCACTTACTGTAAAATATAACGCCCTGTCAGCAGCACTATTTGTCCGAGGTCATTTGGTTTGAGATTCCCATTATGAAACATTAGATGGCCCACTAGGAAGGTATGTTCCACAGCTCAATCTGCAGGCGTTTCTTTCCAAAACCGCTACTACTATGGTGCCTTCCTGGATGGATGGTTGGTTGGCATACTACACCACACCATATAGACCCCCTCATCAAAGCTCTGTGAGAATGAGATGGAGTTGGAGTTGAGCTGGCAGCCTCAGCAATCCAGTGTTCCATTCTGACTGGCCAGGTTTGTGCATGTGTAACTGGAAGCTAAATTGCTCTCTTCAACATTGATTTGCCTCTGCACTCTCCCACAAAGCCACCACCACACACACACACACACACACACACACACACACACCAGAGAGGAGGCCTCGGACTGAAACCCTACATCATTCATCATCTGCTGGCTCACCCAGCTAATCCACAATCACAAACCTCAACCTCCTCAACCATGTGAAGTGTTCTGGAGGCACGTGGCCAGACGTAGATTGCTTGCGGTTATTCAACACAAGTGCCCAGGCCAGTTTCGCCATTAGCCGTGGTCCAAGAGATCTGCGGGGTTTGAGCGACGAACCAGCATTTTGAAGATGGATGCTTATTTTCCTGCGTAAACCCCATAACATGTGTTTCTTAGGAATTTCAAAGACATGGTGGCATTCTTTTGCCACAGTTCTTTTTTCTTTTGAAATGCTGTAGTTTGTCTTAACTACAGAACCATGACCAAAACGTCATCAAAAAGACAATTCTCATTTGTTCTGTTACAATCACACTGCCTCATCCACAAGGAGGTTTTATGTTCCTAAACAATTCTCATGTTTCTAAACTCCTACCACATTAAAAACGATGTGCATTATTTTCTGTAATCTTTCTCTAACCATCCTTTTAATCTTCTTTTGACTCAGAGTGGCTTTGGCAACATAGACGGGGAATACTGGCTCGGTCTGGAAGGCATCTACAACCTGGGAAGGCAGGGGGACTACAAGCTGCTGGTGGAGCTGGAGGACTGGATGGACAAGAAGGTCTACGCTCAGTACAGCAGCTTCCATCTAGAGCCTGAGAGCGAGGGATTCCGCCTGCGCCTGGGCACCTACCAGGGCAACGCTGGGGACTCCCTGAGCAGTCACAACGGCAAACAGTTCACTACTCTGGATCGAGATAAGGATGCCTTCTCAGGTAGATGGACATGGAGTCCCTTTGTGCTCTTGTAGCATATAGTTTCCTTTAAAGTGCCCCATGAAACTTTATTGAAATGTCATGCTCTTTTAATATATACGATCTGTGAATTATAGGGTTCTACTTGATATTAAGCTTTAAAGTTTTCACATCGTATATAGAAAAGCTGACATACAGTAATGTTCCATTTTATTGGTCAAAATCAGTCACCCTCAAGAAAGTCAAATAAAAGAAATACACATTCTTGAAATGGGGTTTTCTCAAACTGGTAGAACGCAGATATACCCTTCTGTGAAGACCAATTGAACGTGGCATCCGTCGCACGTCGCTTGGAATCCCACGATGCCTTATGAAGCGGTTTACTCACATCCCATTAAAAATAGATAGTGGTGTTGACCCACTGGAAGCGATCAATTTGCACATCATCGCCTCATTGCTGCATGTCAGCACTCGAAATCTAGCGAGTCGCTTTTAGTTAGCAAACATTGTGAAAATCAGCGACCTATCACTTTCTCAAAAAATGTTATATGACTTGTATGTGCCAGACATCACTCTGTTTTTATTTGTATAGGTAATCTTAGAGGCAAGGGCCTTCAAATGTTTTAACTTGATGTACAGTCAACGAGGGAAAAGTCTCACAGTTCTTACTCTACAGTTTACCAAAGGCTGACCACATCTATGGAGGAGATTGTTGTTGTTGATCATCATTATTAAGCGACTCCCTAGCTTGTCTCTCTTTAAAAAGGCAAAACAGAAAGCAATGATTTTCTTGAAAAATTGTGTCACTATGTCAAATGTGTTTCTTTGAATCTTTCTTTCACCCCTCCTGTTTCCCTTAAAACAGGTAACTGTGCCCATTTCCATAAAGGAGGCTGGTGGTACAACAGTTGTGGCCAAGCCAATCTCAACGGTGTCTGGTACACCGGAGGCGTCTACCGCAGCAAATTCCAAGATGGGATCTTCTGGGCTGACTATGGCGGAGGCTTCTACTCTATGAAGTCTGTCCGTATGATGATCAGGCCCATAGACTGAGGAGATACTGTAAGCTGTGCTGGTCCAGGGGCAGCTATGAAGGCCGGGGCAAACTTGAACCTCATTCTAAATTGTGACTATACATGTCATCAGAAGCTGGTTGATCCTAGATAAAAGAACTACACCAATGGAGATTACCAATCATCAGTAGTGACTTGAACTGCCTCCCATAACAGACATGGACTCTGCGTGAACATTGTTCTCTTTATATCATAATCGATAGACACATAGAGGGATTTAGGGGACATTTATATTTAAGCCATACAGCTACAAATTCATATGATGGTGAAGAGAAATTAAGAATAAGTGCCAACATTTTTAAGCTAAATAATGCCAGCTGTCTATCTGATTAAGAGACGGCAGTGTTTTCCTCATTATTAGGTCACTGCGTGGAGAGGAGGCGCCACACCCTAAGTTACTTGGTATCGATTTCATTCATAAGCTTTAGTGTCAGAGAATCTAAATGCAGCTCTTTCTACCACATCAAGAAAAACGTGTGGGGGCAACATTCATGCATGCTATTTAACTTGTGCTATAGTTGCTGGAAGCTGGAAAATACATTTTGTTAATACCTACATAGATTTATTTAGAATCTGTATCCACTTCCATATCTGAAAAAAAACAACACTTTAAGGAGGTGGAGAGAGTAAGGTGGTTTAAATATATGTTTTATGTACATTTGATTCGATCAAAACAGTACAGATTTTATTTTTTCTCCCCACACTTAAAAAAAGAACTTTACGCTGTATGTTAAACTACTTTGTCCAAGTGCAGATGACCAAAAACGATAATTTATGTGTACAATTAACTTATCATAACAGTGAAAAGGGCCAGGTGTCCTGAGGGAACAGTAAATGATCCTACAGAAAATAGAACTAATCTCCTCCACTGTATATATGACTATCATTCTCAAAGTGTGCTTGCACGTATGGGAATTGCTGTTATATGTTTTTGTCATCTGGCTGTTGATTAAATTTCAGTATGACTCTGGGAAAAACAAGCATTGTTGAGAGAGAAAAAAGATGGAATTACGTTCTGTTCTGAGTGGTTTTCGAGCACGAAAAATATGCCGACCAAGCGTTGAGAGTTATAGGCAATGGGACAGACAACGAGAAACACATTGCTGAAACCCAGACAGGATGGAGAAAGAAAGAGAGAGGAGGGAGGGCAGGGGATGAATTAGGATGGAATCCGTCCAAATTTCCAAGTAACCCCCCCCCCCCCTGTTAAATACAGAGACATTTACATTCTTTCCACACAAAGCGCTTGAACTGTATGTTTTCGTAAAAATATCTTTCATTGACAAAGTCACGGGTGCCTGCACTCTGTAATCACCGGTATGGAAGGAAAGCAGCATCCTTTTGGGGAAAACCATCCCAGGAGAGAGGGGCGCTGGGGGGTTTGAAGTGGTCTGCTTTGAACAACAGCACTGCATCCAACAGTCTTTGGTCTCCGGGCCTAAAATAGACTCTCATATTGTGCTGTTTTCTTCTTATTTACCACACTGGCCCTCACACCCATCTCTTTTACAGCCCTTTATAAAGCAACAAAACATAAAGCTGGGAGACCGGTCAAACCCAGCTGGACATGGAAACATGTTTATGAACATGTCAAAAACCAGCGCCTAATAAAAGCGGCATTATAATGTTGAAATTAAACAGCAATAAAAGCTGAAACCAATGAGTCACAATACTTGGCAGAACAATGTTACGCAACTAATGGTCTATAAATGGAGAATATTTAGAGTCACATCAGGGGACATTCTTGTTCGTTTGGATTCAAAGGAACTACTCTCATGTCCCATGCTGATTTATACAAGTCATGTACCAAGTCATAAGTTGTCCATGACTTGCTATTTTTTTTGTCTTTGCTAGGTTTACATGCACATTTCAAACTTATCCTGTGGGCACGAGTCATGCAGATGAAATGTTGATGTTTTTCCAACTGATTCAAACAGGTACTGTCTTTATGTCTTCATGGAAGGATGCATAATTGCGTTTAACAGTAATAAGAGTGCTCTTAAATGTGCGTGACTGTGTGTGCTCTGTGTTGGCGTGAAAAAGTCGGGAGGAGACAGATGAATACATCGCAGAGACATCTCGTTTCAAGTGGTAACACATTTCTGTGGATGACTGGGTAAGGGCAGTCATCAATTCAGGTCTGGCTCACAACCTGAACTACATCGCTCTTTTTCACTGTGTATTATTTTTGCTCCAATGTCCAACAAAGCACAATGAATACCTTTCATGCCTTAAATTTGTCATCAAACGTCTGTTTTCTGACGGTAGGCCTAATGCTTTTATTAATAGAGTGTCTACATGTATTACTGTGTTATTTTTGCTTTTAAAGGAATTCACATTTTGGGAATATGCCTTTTTTTAGATGAGAGTTAGATGAGAAGATCAATACAACTCTCATGTCTCTACTGTAAATATAAAGCTACAGCCAGCAGGCAATTAGCTTAGCTTAGCACAAAAACTGAAAGAGTTATCTATGTTCATATGCTCATACACTAGGATTAGACTTAAAGGGATATTTTGACATTTTGGGAAATGTGCTTATTTTCTTCTTTTTTTTTTGCCAAGAGTAAAATTGGACGATCAATACAACTCTCATGTCTGTATGGTAAATATGCGGTCTGTTAGCTGCCCAAAGTATAAGAAAATATACCCTACCAGCACTTCTTTAGCTCCCTAATTATATTCTGTTTGTTTTATACATACAGGAAACAAAATGTAAAAATGACAAATTTTGGTTGGTAGTTACGTGCTGGAACTACAGACGTATGTCGAGCCCAAGCAATATTCCAACACATAAAGCCCCCTAAAACCACAACTTGTTGGTTGTCATGTTTATGTACGGATTAAATAAATGAGATAGAACACATTAATTAGTGAGCTTTAGAGGCAGTGGTTGGTGGGGTTTTTTTAACTTTGGACCGAGTCAGGCTAGCTGTTTTTTCAGTCTTCATGCTAACGTGGGCTAACCACCTGCTGGCTCTAGCTTCATATTTAGTGTACGGACGTGGGCGTGGTACTGATCTTTTCATCTCACTGTCAGCAGGAAAGTGAATAAGTGCATTTCCCAAAATGTCAAACTATTAGTTTAAGCACAAATCCAATTTAAGTGTATCTATATGATAATGTGCCTCATCAACCCACACAAGCCCTTTTTTTGTACACAGCTGAAAAGGTCAAGTGCAGGCTCAGAAGCTCTCTTCCAAGAGTTTTATTGAGCAGCTAGCCATCTGAGCTCACTTGTTCTTTAAATCCAACACAATTTTTGTGACAGGGCCACCTTCCTGTCACAAGTACGCCTCTCAAACATCGAGCCTAACAACCCCACAGACTGCCAGTGTGGGATGCGCCGTCACCACAGGAGCCGTAACTGAAGTCTTCCAATAACTCTACCCACCACACACTGAACCCTCACATTTTAAGCAGCCTCGTGGGGGTATGGAAATGCACGACTAGCCCACAAAAACCAAACTCCTGCGCAGTCAGAGGTTGGAACAGAGAAGGTGACATCCTTGGCTCTGGCGAGGGGACCACACTCAGGCCTTTACCGCCTCGAACGCCTGGTCAACAGACTGGGGATGGTCGAGCACGGCTGCAGTGTGGTCCTCTGAGAACTGCTGCAGGTTTCAGAGGTAAAAGCCCTCTTTGTCACTGAGTGAAGCTTTGCTGTCTATGAATTTCACCACCAAAATGGCACCAGCATCGGAAGATTTCTGGAAGAAGCTGGCTGTACTGCTGTTTGCTGAAAGACATCTGCTGTTGGGGGAATGTCCGTGAGAGTGACTCATTAGCCCTCAAAAGCTCAGTTAGTGTCATCCAGCAAATCAACCGACAGGATATGGAGTTGTTTTCTTTGAAAATAAGCAGCATGACTAATTTTTGCCCATACTGGGACAGTTAAACAACTCCCTAACTAAGTCCGTTCCTAAGTGCCCTTTTGATTTAAAGCTTAACAGACACTTGTTTAAGATGGACGATCATTTGGAGGAATCTGGGAAGGCTCACTGAGCTGCAGACAGCTGCAGTTTCCACTCTGCCTTATTAGTCTTAAACATACAGTAGACTGATATTTCATTTAGCTGTGAAGCACACAAGCGAGTGCTGAGATTGTGGAAATGAGATTTATTTTAATGAGGTTTTTTGACAGAAAGGAGTCAATCTAAGCACCGATCGCAACCCAGAGATAACAAACAAAGGAACGCTTGAGCCATGAGAAGTGTGCTCCTCGAGTTTCAGCTGCCTATTAACAGATACGTAGTCTGTTAAATACATCAATTAGTGACCACAAATTCAGATGGTTTTCATTGTTCATGTGTTTGGCATGAAAAGCGTGTATATTCTAGACTCAAACCTTGGAGCCCCTTATCAAATGGATCTCCTTTGTATAGAAGTATTACCTCAGAACACTGTGGAGTCAGCATTAGTCACTGAACTAGAGGACCCACTAATAGTCTGACTGTTAACTGTATGTATTCTGGATATACGATTTCACCTACTGTGATGAATGGCGTGAGTCATGGAGGTCTGTTTAAGGCTTCATGGCCACCTGGGGAGACAGAGCCAAAGGAGCAATCGCCCTGACTACTCAACTGTTTTTACACCATAGTTAAAACAGTGAAAAGCAAAAGGGCCTCTCGGCCTAAGAGAGGCATGAGCCAAAGAGCCGCAAAGGACAACAGAAGGAACCACAGACATGTTTTACATCGAGTGCAGTGGAGAACAGCAGTAGAACCAATTCTGGTCTTTTCTTTTAGCTGCTAAGAATAAATTCTACATATAAATTTAAAAACAACAACAAATGAAACAGTTTGCAGCATGCGTTTGATTGATTTGCTTGAAGAGAAATAATAAAATAATGCAAAATCATGTTCAGTAGAATGAACTGATAAAACTGATAGAAACAATAACACAAAAACAATACACAAATAGGAAGATAGCAAATCTTTTCATAAATTAAAGATTGTAAGTTTTTATTTAGAAAGATTTTCATGACTTGGTGTCTGAAGCTAAACTGAGTTGTCATATGAAATTAAAGTCCTGCTATGGCCAAACCCTGGGTGTGTTTTATATCTGATCAGTACTACATTTAACTGGTAAATCTACCTGAATGGTTAGATGACAAAACAGGAAATATAATGTCTGATCATTTCATTTAGCAGTTGTTCACATCTTAGCTGCTGCATTCTAAAGTAGCTGCAGATGTGAGTGACTTTTGAATGGGGCTGTAATTTCAGTGGTTGTGGTACTTTTTTTTTTAAATGACAGCTTTCTCCAATTGTATTCAGATTCTGCCAGCCGACTTTGTGTTGGAAGGAGGTTACTGAGATCATTAAAAGTAGTATTTCTGGAGTTAGTGGACCAAAAAATACCCTTTACATCAACTTTACTGAGCAGTAAAAAGTTGGAAGGTCATTAAAAATCAACATTAATAATACATTCCTAGAGCTGGAAAGGGGGACAAATTAATCTTTTAGATTTACTCTTTGTAGCAAAAGGTTTCCTCCCTTGACATTCTTGGCATCGATCAGACTTGCACATCGACCCTACGGCCATACTTTAAACACATCAGCTCAGGCTGCAGTGAGCCCATGGTGCCATATCAGCTCGTATCGTGTTTTGGAACTAAACATGCTCTATCTAAAAATAATGAGCAACAACACAGTCAATTCTGCCTTGAAAACACACGCTGAGTGACTTGCAGGCCTAAGCCCTTTGTGCCTTGGAAAGGAACTATATGCTGTACTTCATTTTGGGGGTAAAATGCGCCTTCACCTTGCTACTGCTATGTATGCAGATCCTTCGATAAAGCATTTCACATTTCAAATTCACTGCTCTAATTCCTCTTTTTAAGTCGGCGCTTCTGCACCAAGGTATGAGTGGACTGGGCTTTGCAGAATGTAAAACATACTATAATACCATCTAGTGGTGCAGTAGTTTTATTACCTAACCATACCACCGTCTTCACTCTGGTATAATAGACAAATTAGGATGAGTGGTTTGTCATAGATGAAAAGCACTATAGCACATGCCTGGCACCCTTCATAAGCATTGCACTTTCAAAAACAAATGTGCTCTGATGTTGACAAAGGAAAGAGGAACAAGTAGTTTTAGTTAAAATAAGGCATCTCAAGATAGATAGTCCAACTGAAATTAAAATGCATGTTTGTTATGAAATATCTATCTTTATGCATTAGTGTGAACTTATGTGAAGATTTGATCGAAATTAACATTTTCTGAAAGAAGACATTTGTTTGAAACAGATATTATTCATCATCATTCATTTTTTTAAATATTTGTATTAAATACGTATTCTTTAAATGTTGTTAGGTAACGTTAATGATAATAAAACTTGTTATGTAGTAGGCATATTCATTGTCAGGTAATATTTTCCATCCTGTTAATGAAAGCTTACTTGGTACAATAAAGTTCACACACAAAAAAAGGGAAACGTTACTTGGTGTCGCCGGGTGATGACGTCCTTTTAGGACATTACGAACGCCATGGCAGCTCATGCTAGCGAGCTTGAGATCGCAAAGAAGAATTTAACCGAGGCAATTGGTGATAATGTCAAGCAGTAAGTAAAACGCTGCTTGTCGTGTTGGCTTTCTGTCCCATTCCTTGGTTTGCCGTTGAAATGCAAACTAATTCGGCCATTAGCTAGCTATGCGCAAAATAGCAGCTTGCTAGCACTTGCTAATGTTTGCGGCGTTTCTCCTCAGCAACAGTTAACTCTCTCTCTCTTTGTGTGTGTGTGTGTGTGTGTGTGTGTGTGTGTGTGTGTGTGTGTGTGTGTGTGTGTGTGTGTGTGTGTGTGTGTGTGTGTGTGTGTGTGTTGGCAGGAGGAGAGGATGCAAACGTGAAGCATAACGTTATTATCGCCACACGTTGAATTCCATGAGCTAACGTTACATCTATTTTAACGTGTGTATGAAAGCAGCTGAAGCATATTTGAGTGTGTAACGTTAACTTGAACTAAGTGAAACGAGGGGGAAAAAGCGAAAAGTGTCATTCATTTTTCCATAGTTTGAAGCTGTTGATGCTGTTAAGTATAAAAACCACTTGAAGACCTGATGAGATGAGAAGGCTACAGTTGTATTTATGAAAGGAAGTCAGCGTTGTTGAAGCACCGTAACTCTTGGAGTAAGGTTTGTCCTGTATTGATGTTTTTCTGTTTGCTGTCACTTCGTGCAGTTACTGGGCAAACCTGAAGCTGTGGTTCAAACAAAAGATCAGCAAGGAGGAGTTTGACATTGAGGCACGTCGGCTGTTGGCGCAGGACAATGGTTAGTGACGGTCTTATCCACCTGCCTCATGTTTTATCATAATTAACTCTGCACCATTGCACTAATAGTCATACTGTTTACAAATGTTACTGTTGTTTTTGGTCGTGCACATAGTAGCTTAATGTTTGTCTGCCATGTTGGGCTTGTTGTCCTTGTCTTTAGCTGTATTTATGTCTGTTTCTGTGCATGTACATTGAGCGTGCGACAGCAAACGGGAGTCACATTCCTTCTATGTGTACACACATACTGGGCCAATGAAGCTGCTTCTGTTTCTGAACTTAAGCATGAAACGATGCTTTATATTGTTTGTTGAAAATGTGATGCTCATTTTGTATTTCCCTCCTTTTCCCCTCTGCAGTTCACGTTCACAATGATTTTCTCCTGGCCATTCTCACACGTTGCCAGATCATCGTCTCTACACCAGGTAAGACTTCTTAGATCATTTATTTTTTCTGAAACTGCACGTCGGCCTGTGTTTTATAATGAAGCTGTTTATTATTTTTTTTTCAAGTGTGCGTTACCATAATCTGTTGTAACTTTATTAGCTATGTTTATTTGTCACATTGATGTTATTGTCTTAGGAGTTGGAGCCGTGTATTTTTCAGACCCTGTGAAATAATGAAAGCCGTTAAGTTAATTGATTTTAGTAATGGAATTTGAAAGTGAGTATGTGACAAAGGACAAAATGTGAAATGGGCCGATGATCAACGACGTTCAATGCCCACCCACATCATATAACCACATTGTTGGTGGTTAATTTCTCACGGACCAGTTAGTGGCTATAAATATTGGAAATTGTTATTATTTAACTAAAGAGAAGTATTATTTTAAATGGCATCTCCATTTTTGTTTCTTGTGTTGTGTTAATTTACTGTCCTCTAGAGGGCGCAGGGCCATTGCAGTGGCAAGGCGGCTCCGCCTCAAAGCCTGGCAAACCAAAAGGGAAGAAAAAATGTTCTTCTAGACAGAAATTTGATGTAAGTACTTTTGTTCATATTCTCGTATTCATTCCTGCTGAGGCTGGGTGTGTTCAAGTTAACAGCAGCTCTGCCAAATGCTAATTGCCCAAATAATGGCTGAAAATATTTCTTAAGGTTAGTGGCATCTAATTAATCACCAGGTGCTGGAACAATTGGCTGTCTGTATCATTTGGATGTTTGTGTGTCTTGTGTGCGCCTTCAGCATCGTTTCCAGCCTCAGAACCCTCTGAGCGCCGCCCAGCCTTTCAGTCCACGGGAGGTGGGAGGTGAGGAGGAGGAGCTGCGTCTCAGTGCCCACACTCTGCTGTTGCCCACGCGGGGCCAGCTGGAGGCCCGCATGATGGTGACGGCCTTTGAGCTGGGCCTAGATAACATCACAGACGATGCCGTCAGCACCATGATTTATGCCGTTGAGGTTTGTAGCAATCTTTGCAATTGCAACAATCTGTACAGCATATGGTACCCTCTATCAGTGTATGAGTAATTGTGTGTACATGGTTTATGTGTATGGGGGATTTGATGACTGTGTGTGTATGCACACATATGGCTACAAAACTGAGAAAGTGACCCCAATTGTTATTTTGCATTTTGTGGCAAAAATATAGATATGTAAAAAAAAAAAGAAAGTGACAATATCATCGCACACAGAAACATGCAAGCAGGTATCCATATTTCACTTTTACGTCAGACTTTATCACAAATACAAATTAGTATTGTACACTTTAGGCTTGGGCGGTATCAAGGTATTATGGTATACCAGGCTATTTAGAGATCCCAAAGGTGTGATTTTCAATACCGTCACAAATACAGATGCTCCTCTTTCTTTACACTTATACGGAGATGCAGTATTGAAGAGATGTATTGTAGGCTAGTGCACAGCACGCGCCACCAGATGTCTATCACTGCTGGTTGAACAGGCAGCTGAGCTGAGAAAAGCCAGATTTCCACTGCACGGTACGGCTCGCCTCGACTCTACTCACCGTTGGTACCCGGCACTTTTCTCTACTTCAATTTCCACTGCAAATAGTACTTTGGATAGTATCCCCTCAGCGTAGGCAGGCGACCCCACGTGAAAGTGCCTGCCTGGCATCATCAGCGCACAATGCAATAACCCCTCTCACTTGTCCAGCAGTAGGGAACCAACACACACTCAGGAGCTTTACTTTGGTTCTGAGAAGCTGCTGTCTCTATTCACTGACCAGCTGTAACCTACGCTGTATTAACTGCTAAACTGACAGCTTCACCGCTAACCTTTTCCTCTGCTCCGCTGCGTTCACTCTCTGCTGTTTGCTCTCTCCTGCTCAACCACACACTCGCTACACACACAAAAGGAAGTTACCCTACTGTTATAACTGAGGATACCCCGGGGAAAGAATAGTATAGCATAATACACTTGCAGGGCAATGTGTCGTGCTTTAGCAGATGATAGATTTAACAGGTTTTCTCAATATCCCCATGGATCAGTTTTCTTCATAAAAGAGTAATTGATTCTGATTCATTGGCATTCTGTGTTTTTTAACATCCGCTTATTGACTAAGATATGGCTGCCAGCTGTTTGCCCGGAGATTAAGAAAAGCTTGACTTCGTGCTCTGATTCATTTCAGCACCACTTGAAAGATGTCCTGACTGCTGTGATTACGCGGAGGAAGGCGTATCGGTTACGAGATGGTCATTTCCCCTATGCCTTTGGCAGTGATGTCACGCCGCAGCCTTATCTGAAAAACAGCCTTGCTGCTTACCGCAGTGTTACTGAATGGTAGGGACAGCTGTGTTAGGTCTTACTAGCTGATAAACGTTGTGCAGGTTTTATATAAGAGAAAGAAGTTAATGTAGACTTAAATACCTCTGCTGCTCTGAAAGGTAATACTTTGTTAATGTTATTTTGCTTTGCTGTTCATACAATAGTCCGTACAGTTAAGGGTAGTATTAGTAATGATCACATTTTTCATTCTATAGTGATTTTTACTTTTTTTCTTTCAGTCCCCCTCCAAGTGCTTCTCTTCCTGCTGGCCCACCGCCTCAAGTGTCACCTGATGAGGCCGAGCAGCAAGCTGTTCACTTATTGGCTTGTTCTGCTGAAATGCTCCCCGCCCCCCTCCCTCCAATCAGCATGCTTGATCTCCTCGAGGCTTTACAGGTAAGAGAAATGTGCCCGTGTGTGTTCTCACATTTGTTGAAAGTCCCTAGTATTTGAAACAACCCCAAATATACATATCAAATGGCTTTTTGATATTCCCAAGCATGTGGACAACTGTATTTTCAAATGCATTGTGCTGTAGTGGTAGATTTGGTGAACATGATTGTGTCCAAACTCTGACCCTGTAAAGTTTTTGGTTTTGTGTGATTGATAAAAGTGGACATAGTAGAGCTGAGATGATCAGTCGTAACAGTAAATTAATCATTTAAGTTAGTTGGTTAGGGAAAAAAAGCTACTTGAAGAGGAGATTGTAATTTTTCACAATTTTGTGACAATTTATGGTCTAAATGATTAATCAAGTAAATAATCTTGAGGTGCAACCCTAGTCTATAATTGTATAACTAAATCTAGAGGCCTTATCCTAAAAACGGAAGCTTCACACATAGAAAGTCTCTCACATTACCTCATTATTTGTAATCAGAGTGTTAGTTAGTAAATGAGCTTCAATAACCCTGTTGATTAGTAAGGACCTAGTACTTCAACATTTGAAACATTTGTCATTTGAAACATTTGTCTGATACAGGTTCACCATGGCGTGATGCCCTCCCACACCATGTATGCCCTGAACATGGAGCGCGTCCTGTCACGGCTCTGGCACCCCAGCCATGAAGAACTAGAGCAGGACCATGTACACCGGCAGCGCCTCGCTGCGAAAGAGGGCGTGCTTGTCAGCTGAGAACCGCTGACACAGAACTGTATATGAACTGTGGGTATCATCAGGAACCAAACGCAAAAATTAATCCCCACACGGAAATGGATGGGGAACAGTTTTTCCAAAAAAACTCAATACCTTTTTATAATACCCGGAAAATCGTTGCACAAAAAGATCAAGCATGAGTGGAGCACGATGAAACAAAACAGTTGGCCAGTGGACACAGAGAGGGCAGTCAACTCCAGACACCAGCCAATAGCTGGCAAATAGGCACTGTAGCTGCGTTATTTTTGTCTGTTCCAACAGCCATTTTGGCAGTTGACCAACCATCATTTGGAACTTCTGTTGTATAGCAAGAATCTGATTTGGTGGTAAAATATTGAACGTGTATAGGATATACCAGCAGCTATGAGCAATGGACAGGGAAATAAGGTTCCCGGACCAGGTTGCATTGTTTAATGTTTAGGTGTGTGTGGGTAAGAAGCTTGTTCATCTTAGCTATGCACTACAACAGTAAATAAACATCCTGAGAATACAGAACAGTGGAAATCTAATCACGTAGCATTGTGCACATGACATAGGAAAGACTTATGATATTGAACCAGGGCCTGAATGGTACACACAGGTGTTTCCATTTAATCTGCCTGATTAGACCATCTCAGGTTGAAGTTGGGGGCAGCACCTTGAAGAGTACAGGTTTGAGGCCAGCCCACAGCCCTATGTTGCTTTTCTCTCCCACATTCCCTGTCTCTCTTCAGCTGTTCCTACTAAATTTAAGGCAAACCCCCCCAAAACATATATATTTTTTAATATAATGATAAAGATGGAAATGGTCCTGCCTTAACAGTTGCAACAGAAATCTCCATCAACTCCAGTCTCTACAGGGTCCTGAGAAGCGATCTAATCAAGCACTAAGTGAAAACACCTGTGTGGGTGTGTGGGCTCTTTAAAATCTGCCGGACATCTGCTTCCTGTGTCATCATGCCCCTCACGAACAGACCTCGATATTGTCTCCTTAGCATTCCTCAAACGTTTTACTTGTGTCTGGTTTAAGGCCAGTGAGTATCCATGAGTGTTGGTGGTCCACAACGTGTGCACAGATGAAGCTGAATTGTAAGTCTCCGGTTCACTGGACTGTCCGCCATGTTTGTGTGCAACATCTAGTTCAGGCTGAAAAGTGTATAGTGTGTACCCTTTTCTACTTTACACTGCCGACAGTAGTTCAGAAGATAAATTATAAGGCTTTTTTTTGTACAAGTTGTGCACTTGCTGATAAGAGGATATTCCTTACATATAAACATCGACACACTCCCGCGGTGTGTAAACAGAGCTGCCTATGCCTCTTAGGTTTCCTCTGGGAGTCACTAGCTGTAGTGGGAGCGTGGTGATTCACATACCCGACCTCTTGCCTTATTTGGCTGCCTGCGGCTCACTTCCGTCACCTCGCTGTCCAATGGGCGGCCGCGTAGATTCACCAACCATTACAGGCGCCACACGCTGCACTGGTGACTCAATATCCCGTCCGTCCCAGTTCCTTCGATGAACACTTAATGTAGTGCGCTGCGAGGCTGCATTCACTGGTTAATTATTCACCAGGCACAAAGTACTCACACATCACACGCGTCCAACATTTTATTTTGTCATATTTACAGTTCCGAAGTGCTCAAAATGCAGCGTACAAATATTACAAAGTGTTATTTCGAGTCTAACATTAGTTAGCCTGCGCCTTTATCACAAACTCGTATGAACATATGGGTTTAGAAAGTAAGGCAGTCTTTTTTTTTTTTTTTTTTTTTTTGTCAGTAAACGCTACACACATACCTATAAGTGTCCTTGCGTAAAAGTGTGAAACATTTGTTAGTGTTCCTCTGTACATAGTCGCTGGTGGGATACTCAGTGCTTGACTAAAGTCTATATGCATACATCGCTACTTGACATAGTGGGAGATTTGCCAGGCAATGCCTCGTTCACATTGTGTTGCTGTCCATTTGCAATTTGATCTCACACACACGCACACACTCTGGCTGTCTGTCCGGGCGCGAGACTGCGTGGGACTTAAATCAAATTTAAAATTAGCCTCAGGTAGCCTATATGGACAGTTGCCGTGCTATCTTGGCTTGACTTAATATACATTTTATCTCGTAGTTTTGAATGGGGGGGGGGAGACAAGTGCCAGAAATACAAAGTCACATCAGAGGGGTGTTTGGAGCAAATGTGTGAGCTGTGTGCGCAATAAGTTTGGTGGCCTCTGCTCTGTAATATTTCGTCATACACAGAATAATTACAAGTATCTTGCCAGTCTCCACTCGTCTTTGTCTGCGGAAAGTTAGTGGATAGAGCCTGAGCGGATCATTTGGTGGAAACATGAAATGAAATGACCCCCCCCCCCAAGGCTGAACAAGCAACTTTAAGCTGCATTTGGTCCCCAAGAAACGTCCCTTGGTTCTTTTCCCTTGGCAGTCTAGAAAGTTTGGAGCTGCTGCGTCAAAATGAGCTGGCAGCCGCTGTTAACGTGGTCCATGACCTTTTGCTTGAGCAGAGCCAGCTCGTCCCGGAGGACGTTGGCAGAGGAAACCAGCTCCGTGTTTTGGCTCTTCAGGTTTTTGACCCTATCCTCCAGTCGGGAGATCCTCTCCAGCTTCCTTTTCCGGCATTTGGACGCGGCCACCCTGTTCCTCATGCGCTTCCTCTCCGCTTTGATGCGCTCCTGGTTCTCCATGTTGATGGGGGAGAGCGGCGGGGTGTCGCCCGACATCTCGGGCACCGTCTGCGGCTCCTCTTTGAGCGCGTGTAGCCGCTGGTGGTCCATGTGGCTTTGGGACTGCGGTGGGGCGGCCGCGTAACTCATAGGCGGGTGCCGCTCGCTGGCAGGTACAGACGCAGAGCCCACAACCCGACTGAAAGTGCCCAAGTTTGTGTACTCCGGCGGATCGGTGCGCACCGTGCAGCTGTAGGGAATCCCGCCGCCCTCAGACGCAGCAGAGCCGGATACCATGCTGCTGGTCGCGCAGGTCTGTGCGGGTGCCTGCTGATGGTAGTGGAGCTCTGCCAGGGCCCTCACAAACCCCTCAGCAAACCCCTCCTGCTCGTCGGTGATGTTCTTGGGACAGACGAACTGGGTCGGGGTCGGGGTCGTCAGCCCGCTGCAGGACTGGATGATTAACCTCTCCAGTTCAGGCGAGGCCAGCTTCAGCAGCCCGACATCGGGGGACGTCAGGATGTCCAGGGCCTTGGAGCTCAGCTGGGGTTTGAAGTTCTTCGGGTCGTTTAGGTTTAGAGTCATGGTCTGTTTGAGGGTTTTGGGGTTGAACCCGTAAACCGTCGTCCCGTCATGCTGAGAGTTGGAGGCATTGACGCCTTCGTCGTAAAATGTCGCTTCCATTATTCTGGACATAAAGTTTTTATCGCCTTGAGGGAGGTTTATTCTTTTTTTTTATTATTATTTTTTAAAGCCCAAGATCGACTAGTAACATATGTCCTATGACTCCCTTTCTCCCAACTGTCTTGTGATAGAGTCCGCCTATTGTTGAAGTTCAACTCACTTGACAACTTCGCGTCCTGAGAAAACTTTTCTCTCGTGAACCGTCGCGGTCATCAACGAAAAACGTCGTTCTCCCCGCCGCCGAGCCTCGGTGCGTTTACACCTGAACAATCCTCTTTGATTTGTCCCCCTTCCCAAAATCTAGAAATAGAGCCTGAATAGGGATAATACTTTCTATCACTTCCAACGTGGAGACGAACTTTATCCACCTCTAAGCTGCAGCTCTACTGAAAATAACAATGATGTCATTTCTACGGCCTCTGATTGGCTTGAGATGATTTGGTAGGAGGGGTATGTCTAATGACATGCAGGTTGCTCTGACAACTAGCCATATCTCCGCCCCCCCGCGATGGTTTGTGGGATTAGGTAATGCAGACAGTGAAGCAATGTACTCTGGGATTACGTAGTGTTTTTGAATATTTAGTTACCCGCTCAATTATTAGTTACCCATCCTTAAGCGAGGGCTGGTCCAGATGGCCTAATCAAGGCTAAACTCTAACACATGACAGCAAATCAATATTCTTCCCATAAGATGTTTTTGACAAGGAACATATTGCTTGCAGAATGTTTCACAGATGGATAAGAGCACATTCAAATGATGACTTCATTATACAAAATGCAGGGACTTGAAATCGCCAGGGTGCCTATAGGCTAAAATAAATGTAGTTCTGACAGTTCAGAACGTGACTGCTGTTGGCCGGTAAAGTAGTCAGGGGTTAAAGATAGAAGAAAGAAAATGAGGTCATACCTACCTGCACCAAGAGCTCTTTTGGTGTAAAGAGCAACGCATTTTACAACGCGTCTTGCTACAACTGTGCCTTTTTGAGTGCCTGCAGAGAACTGAGGAGGATGCGTTCTCAGAAACGCAATCAGCTTTAATTGCAAAGTATAACACATGCGAGAAATATGACTGCGTTTTTTTTAGTAGCTCTCAGTGCACACGGGGTCAAACACATAGTATACAGGAAGAAATATAGACAACAAAGATAAGCAAACACAAACATAATGTACAGGTGCAAGTGGGTATGCAAATAGATATACGTATGGACAACCAACATTATGCTACCTATAAATAACTCAAATTGTTATTGTAAACTGTATATGTTGGGACGTACAACTGATTAATATTGAATTAGGGCTAAACAATAAACTGAATCTAAATAACTAAGGACATTATGGATTTCTTTCAGTCTTAAATTTATATTATATGGCAGATTCCAATAAATTGTTCAAATCTCATATAGCCTAGTCAAAGTGGTAATAGCTCCAGCATCAATCTTTTTATATTTCTATGCTTGCCATTTGTTACATACTGTAGGCTATGTAACATAGTAACACTCACACACTTTTCTGTACATTAGTTTCATAATAATATTGTCATATTGTAATTGCTGATCATTTATAACATACCATAGTAACTGGTACCCAGCACTTTCATTCATTATTCCTCATTTGTATATTGTATGGGTGTGTGTGTGTGTATATATATATATATATATATGTGTATCACCTTCTATAGATGAATAAAGTTCACAGCTCACAGTATAGACCAAATGTACAGAATCTTAAACTGATCATATCTTTAATAAGGACAAACCCATGGTAGGAAAAATACTGCATTGACGAATTAAAAGGAAGTCATTGCATTTATTGTTATCAATGTAAATGTATCATATTATAGATTTTAGCCCTAAAACCTTTGGGCCATTCATGCTTATAATTTGGCCACTTGATCTTTGCTTGTGCAAGTGTTTAAGTTGCATGAAGACCTCCCTGTGCTGGAAATGTGTTTGTTATATTCTGTGGTTCACTCTCATAGGCCTCATAGGTAAATGTGAAGCTGCGCCAATGACTGAAGGCTCTATACAGCTGCAGTCCAGTCTGTCTGGCCTCCCCCATTGTATTATTTAAAATGTTCTCCTCAAGCCAACTATAAATAAGTTAACAACCCCAGACAGCCTGGGAGAACCAGGGCTGCCTGAGGTCAACACTCTTGTTGTCCTCACAACACGGCCGTGCAACACCCATTTGGAAGTATTTGACACCCTGAAGTGGAAACCCAGAACTGGAATGCTTTAGAAACGTTTGTGTGTAATACCACAGCGGTAATGAAGGCAAACGAGGCCACTGCTTTTTTTTTTTTTTTTTTTTAACTTTCTCCTCTCCTCTAATACAACAGAGCAGCTTCCAATGTAACAATCACTTTACCCTCTCTGGGTCTCGTTCTGTACACCTGTGTTAAGCCCCACCGAGGAGTATTTTCCTATCAAACTACCGCTGTGCCCCGGCCGTGCTTCCTGTTTCTTTGTCAGCTTTTCCCCTCTGCTGGCCTGACGGGGTTGCTTTTAGATAACAGCGCTTCCCTCCTCCCTGCCCAGGCCAGCTGTTTCCACTGCATGAAGTTTTCTAATCAGGAGCTGGTCCCGCCTGCCTCCCAACAGGCCTGGTTTTGTTGTACCCAGGTACCCAGACAGTCCAGGATCCATGGAAACACTCCCCCTTTCATGAGGGGAAAACACAGAGAAAGACTATATATGCACGTGTTGATGTATCAACAGAGCAAAGTTTTGATTACCTTCAGGCGTGGACCAGAGGGACGGACGGACACACACACACACACACACACACGAACACACGCCGAGCATTGAGAGAGAGACAGATGAGATTTCAAACACTGTCCGTGCAGTGTTTGTGGAAGACCATCTGTTTCTTCCTGTCCTGCTGCTTGCTTTTTCCCTGTACTCCATCTCTGCTGATCATTCCTGGTCCAAACACGCTGATCACAGCCAGCGCCACTTCCTTTAGACAGCTGTTGAGTGCCTCTAAGAAAAGAAGACAATCGAGTAAAGAGACAAGGCGCGATGCAGACTAAAAAGTTTGACATGTCAAATGTTTTTGATGGCAGGTTATTGTCTCTGCCTTTTTGCAACAAAGCCCATTTTGCAGCCCTAACACCACTTTAACAGTGTATCTATTACAGTAAATGATGTCCATATTAATTCAGCTCACATACGAGTGGTCAGTAATTAATGTACTGTGTCACACATGTACACGCATGTAGTAAATATTTGTCATAGACTTTTTTTGGACAGATATTTTGACATGTCATAGCAGGAAAAGCACAGGTACATTAATGATGGCTGCATACCATTTAGTTTTGCCTTTGCATTGTGCGTGCTGGCTTGATGGCGTGACTTTCTGTAACCCTTAAAGGGAACAGGTTCATGGTTAATGTCATTAGTTACACCTGTTCTTTCCCTGCTATGAAAAGTCAAAATGTCTGCTGAATAATAATGATGAATAATGAAATAATAATAACAGACAAGCTTTAAAATCCTGCCCAGGGGCCTCAGACCATCAGGGGGCCTGAAAGCCCCAGGTAGGTTCACAGTGTGTTTGGTTTGTAGTAATTTGATTAAGTGCAAATTTATTTGTGAATATCAACTGAAATGACAAGAGCATAGCATGATTGGTTAATCCAGAAGCCTTGACTTGTAGAAGACTAGTTTTAATATCTTCATTATTTATGGTGCATTATCTTGGATTCATTTGTTTCCTTTGTTTACTTGGAGAAGACAAGATGCAAACAAGCACAAAGAAGCGTGGTGGTGAGGCTCATGTGTTAATGAGGAGAAAAAGTTGGGCCCCAATGGACTTGTCACCTCCAAGTTCCCAGTAACTCCAGTGAAGCAGACAGCCTATGGTGCCTTTAGTTATTTGCTCATTACAAGTGTTAATGTCCGTGGAGTAATTTTGTAGTCATAGAAACAGCCAAAAAAATAAATAAAAAAATATTTGGAATGAGCCTTTAAATGTTACCTAGGACGATCTTGGTGTCCTCAGTGGTAGCTACTTGGCAGGTTACTTGGACATAATGCATGGGGCTTCTCAGTGTTAATAAGCTTAAGAGTCAGTACTTACCCAGCACTTCCATGCTGGAATGATTCTAATTGCCCCAAGTGTCAGCTTGTGGCAATATGATAATAATATGCATGGTGAGTGAAGAATAAAAACTAAAATAATAAAGCTCTTAAAATTTCCCTCTACAAGACAAGTTACAGTTAGACTAGATCAATGATGCAGGGCCACGTCTCAGTTGATAATGTGCTTTAGTGTCATGAATAAAAAATGATAAAATAGTGGTCTTTTGGGGCCTCCTGGAGGTCTGGGGCCCCGCGGTAGTTTCCCACTTTGCTTGTTTTCTAAAGCTCATGTTTGCCCCAGGAACCTTTTGATCGGGCCATGAATATTTGTTATGATAGTCCCATTGGACTTCTTTAACGAACTGGAACATGTTGCACTACTGTATGGCACTCCTCTCCCGCAGTAGCCAGTAATGTACTGTGTCTATGAAGTTATTTTTGTGTTGCAGTAAATCCCCATGGCCAAGTGGTCTTCAAAAAGAAAACTGAGCTCTACAAACATAAGGACATAACGAAGGAAAGCCAGCCAGCGACTGTAAAATAGCCCAGTCATGGTGCTTTGCCTGTCTTGCTCCGTACTTTAGGCGACTCAGCAGGGGTGGGGGGGCAAAGCGCGACTTTGTCCTTTTTGGCCGCTTTCGCGTTCCGTCGCAGCCACCGTCTGCGGCTCAAAGTACGTTTAGCAGAAACTCCAAAGGGATGTTTCCTGCGCTGAAATAAGACACTTTTTTGGGGTCTGCCGGTAAGTGCGGAGAGGTTGTTTTAGCCGATGTCCTCCATGTTTGATAAGCTCTGGGATGTGTATTGGATGTGCAAATCATTGGCGGCTGCTGCACTTAAGCGTTATCCTGTCCACTTGAGGGCGATTTCACCGTCCGATGCGCCAAGAAGTCGTTAATTAGACGCAAATGTGCGATATACATGCGTCGCTATCTGTGTTTCCTTCCACCTGTTTCGAAACGGTCTATTAAATGTTGACACTGGCGGTGTAACCTGGTTAATAATCAGCCTGGCCCCTCTGCTCCCCCTCCTCTACGTGCAGCTCGTCTCCTCATGGCAGAGGTCTACTATGTTGGAGTGGACGTGGGCACTTCCAGCGTGAGGGCTGCGCTGGTGACCAGGGCGGGCCTGCTGCGGGGCACCGCACAGGAGCCCATCAGCGTCTGGGAGCCCCAGTCTGACCATTATGTCCAGTCCTCCACTGAGATCTGGGAGAAATGCTGCACAGTTGTCAAGGTAGGGTGACCTCAGAGCAGTGGTTGGTTCCCTACCTTTTATTAACACCCCCGCCCCCCCCCCAAAAAAAAAATCCCATCACATATACTCAAGCCTGTAACCCCATCATAGACCCCGCTCGTCATGTTCCAAAGGTGTTCCGTTCAAATGAGTTTAAATTGGGTGTTAAGTAAAACACAACTGTTCATACAGTTGTCACTGTTAAGGTATTAACTAGTTCACCTAATCTGCTACGGTGGGAACTGTGCACTGTGCACAGCCAGCGCACTGGGTCGCTTACTGACTTTTGTGACATAAAATTTACTAAACATCATAGATTTTCTGCAAAAAAGTAAACACGTTGATTTTGGTTATTATTTTTATTTTTTTTAAACAAATCATACTTTGTCTTTTCAAATTAGTTGCGCTACTTCACAGTCTTTCCGTGTACCCCCTGGCAACGGCAAAGGTAGTGCCTGGGCGTACAAGGACTGGCTGAATCAGTTCTGGCTGAGAGGACGGTCTGCGTCAGTGTCATTCAGACATGCTGATCGTTTGTGAAAATAAATACGGGCTCATTCCAAGTATTGTTGTTATATCAAGGTAACACACAACACATGTTGTGATGCAGTGCCTGCCAATGCATGTTTACATGCCCTCTTATAATCACACCGTGGATATGTGTAAAAGCATTGATCAGGTATTGATTGATTTATTTATTTTTTTGTTGTTGTTGTTTTTGATCTATTCCAGAGGGTTACCCAAAGTGTGGAGAGGAGTCAGGTACGAGGGATTGGCTTTGATGCCACCTGCTCTCTAGTGGTTCTGGACCAAAGCTTCCGGCCCGTGCCAGTCAGTCAGGATGGTGCGTGAAACATTTCGTTCCCCTGTAGCCTGACCCATGTACCTCACAAGTCCCTCGTGTTTTTTTTTCTTCAGGAACATTTTGTAAAGCACCACTTATATACACCTAAGTACACATTATGGGTTATTACGGGTAGATTTAGGTATGTTTTGGAAATGCTGATTGGAAATGTTCAAGTTGAAACAAATTCACCAGAATGGATTATTATTTTTTTTTTCATTTCTTTTGGGGTGATTTGGCATGAAACCTTTCAGTTTTTGAGTTTTGCTTGGACAAGCTGTTTTAGGCTAATGCAAAGGGATACTTGATTGATCCCTGAAGGTAAAATCCCCTCCTCCACAGCAAGGTCAGGGTCAGCTACAGAGCGGAACCCCTGGAGATGGCAGGGATTCATGTTTTTATCAATTAAACAAGGTGGACGGACACAGGCGATACTCAGGTTAAATGACTGATCGTATGCTGCCCAGATATTACATATCTATCACTACAGCTTGGTTTATCATCTCCTAATAGGCCAATTTAATCTTAGTATTACATCTGGGATATTCATTCCATGCAGTAGTAGCTGTCTGGTACATTTTGCTTTCACTTAAACTTTGCTTTCGCAGGTGACGAACGAAGGAACGTGGTGATGTGGATGGACCATCGTGCTGAAGAGCAGGCCGCTCGTATAACAAACGCCGGCCACAGGGTCCTGAGCAGGGTGGGAGGGGTCATGTCACCAGAGATGCAACCCCCTAAGCTGCTCTGGCTCAAAGAGGTGAGAGGTGAGCAAGGTCACCACAGGACCGCTGATCCCTGTATGTTTTATTGTCGCCCTGTGCATTGGCTGCTCAGCATGTCCCTGGTGTTGTTTTGGGGGTCTTTCAGCCTTACCACCACCATTTTTCCTTGCGAGGCATCTGATAGATGGCAGCTGCAAAAGATGTTGGAGTTCCCTGATAGTGGTTTGTTGCGAAGGTCTGTCGCAGGGGAATGTAAATATCATGTGCTATTATTGCTCACGAATCAGGGGTTCATTAGCACACATTTCTCGTGTCTGTTTTTTTTAAAAATCAGAATCTAAAAGAAAGCTGCTGGAACAAAGCTGCTCACTTCTTCGACCTTCCAGACTTCCTGTCTTGGAAGGCAACAGGCTCTCTGACACGGTGAGCTTTGTTGGATGATGGTCATTGTGACCGTTTGATACATTGTCCTTGTATCAAATGTCTGTTTAAAAGAAAGATTAGTGTTGTCCTCTTCAGCAGGGGTAATTCTAAGAAATGTGTCTTTTAGCTAACTGTTTGTGATACTCTCTCACAGGTCTTTATGTACTCTGGTGTGTAAATGGACGTATTGCCCTCCGGAAGGATGGGATGCCAGTTTTTGGACTAGCATTGGACTGGAGGATCTCCTGGAAAACAACTTTTCCAAAATAGGTAAAAGACATTGACAAGCAAACTTCTAATTCACTGGATAGTGTGAGATTTTAATTTAAATCAGAAAACATTGCTGGGAAACTACACAGAGCATTCATGTTACGATCTTTTCACACACGTCATCTGTTATCTACGCTGTGCTGTTTTCTGCCACCCAGGCAGTGCGACGTGTCCTCCGGGGAGCCCGTTGGGGGACGGCCTCGCCCAGGAGGCAGCAGCAGGTTTGGGTTTGGACCCGGGAACTGCAGTTGGCGCTTCTCTCATTGATGCTCATGCTGGAGGCCTCGGTATTGCATCCTAAATCTGTTCACTATTTTTTTTCGAAGGTGCATTAGGTAACTTTGCACGTGCCAGATGTAATGTTAATCTCTAGAGTTGACATTTTGGTCTAGGGTGCGTGTAAGATGAAGCTCCGGGAGTGTCAAAAATGAAGACGTTCATCCACTAGGGAACATAAATAAACTCAAAAAACTTCATGGCAACGTTCTGATTAAATGTGGATATTTCTTGTGCACAATATAAAGTTAAGCATAACTGTGGTGCTAGAGAAGGTCAGGGCATCATCAAACACTAGATTTCCCGTCTCAGGGGAATGTAAATATCAAGCAAGCTCATGGGATCCCAGCCACAAGTTTCCAGTATGTTCCAGCTAATTTTGACCTGGGGCTGGCACTTCAGCAAAGGCCAAAGGGCTCATTCTCTGGGCTGAACGACGGCGTGCGGTACATTTCAAAGCAATCTGTCCCGTAGATTGTTAGATTTCTTGTGCACAATTTTTGGCCTGAGAGTGGTGCCAGACGAAAGGCCAGGAGTTCACTAAAGTAATCAAGAATCACCCTCTAGGGAACATGAATATCCATGCAGAATTTTCACGGCACTCTGAGCCAGTAGTTGTCAAGAGAAGGGAGACAGACTGACACACATCAACGCCCAAAGATAGATAGCTGACAGTAGTAGTGGTACAAGAGGAGGGTGAAATATGATATAGATCGCCGGCTAGAATTGATAACATGCAGCAGACAGGTTTCTCTTTGAAAAGTTACTGATTAATGCTGGTGTATACTGTATCTGTGAGCACTGTGTTAGCGTCAGGGCAGCAGTAGACCTTTTCTGTTTCAGAAATCCTAACCATCTGGCTTTGTTCTTGGAGATAAACCGGTCGTGAACTCTGCCCTCTGGCTGCGACCTCTGCCGATCGATCATACATTGTTGCATCAGTCACGCTGCACTTTTTGGTTGTCGTGCTTGTCACAGTGATGTACACCCGCTGCCCCCGTGCATGGATGAACCCTTCCACCTTAAACTCAAACCAGCTTGACAAACATGATCCCGGCAGTTAGTGTCACTGCTGATTCCCATGTGAAGGTTAGGGAACCACATCAAAAGGATTTAAAGCATTTGATCTGCAAATCAATAGGGTTAGTCCCTGACGGCGCTCTAACAGGAGGGTTCTAAACTCTGTATTAGGTAAAATATTCAGTTCTTTCCCCTGCAAAACCCAAATAAATATTTTCATTCATTTATTGCCCTCCTTTGCAGGTGTGATAGGTGCAGATGTAAAAGGATTTCACTTACCCTGCGAGGACCGGCCAATCACCTCACGCATGGCGATGATCTGTGGGACATCAACCTGTCACATGGCGGTGAGTGGTTTACGTTTCCTGTTGTGCATTTCAGTGGAGCCTATGTTTAGCAAACACTATTAAAAACGTGGATATGGCGTGGACTCCTTTCTGACACTGGCACACTTTTCTGAGAATATCACAACTAATATAAGACCTCCTATTATGAATCATATACTCACAGCCTATGGCGTGTTAACAGAGACTTCACAACGCTGAGGTGATGCAAAACGTAGCTAAAAATAATATGCAGGTATGCAATCTATTAAAAGAAGTCTTATTTTTATTTTTTACATATACCATATTTCAGCGAATTGTTAGTGCATGCCGAAATGATCCTGTCTGCACAGGCCAACTCTTTGTAGATGTAAAATCATGGTTAGTGTGATATACAATGCTAACTAAAACTTGTAACGCTTCACCTTCGTGTGCATCAGATCAGCGAGCAGCCTCTGTTCGTGCCAGGAGTGTGGGGGCCCTCCCTGTCCGCCATGGTGCCTGGCATGTGGCTCAACGAGGGAGGACAGAGTGCTACAGGAAGGCTGGTCGGTTCCACTCTCAGGCTTTGAACAGGATTTTACCGACCCAGTTTGTGCTGCACAGTAAACCGAAAGCTGTGTGCAAGTCGAGACAAAAACCCAGGCGTGATTAACACATCTGGCCACGTAAACAACAACGTTTAAAAGCAATCGGTCTCCTTTTTGAAAAATGATTATAAAACGCGAGGCCTTCATTTTTTTGGGGGGGAAAAAAAACAATCACATTTTAAAAATATTCTGAAGTTATCTTTCATCATCGGGTGTTAATAGAATTCAGCTGAGTCACATCAGACAAGGCAGACGAATAATGAGAGGCCACACTGACACCATTATGCCATCACAGTTATTTCAGTTGTGGAGAAATTAATTATTGAAAAAGTGTTAAAAACAATTAACAGTCATTTGACATTTATTGATATAGTAAAAAACGCCAAATACTTTTTTGGTCTACGGCTTCTCAAGTGTGATGATTTGATGGAAACTTTTTTCTGTTTCACCTCCTTGTAAATGAATACCCTGGGGTTTTGTTAGTTTGACAAAATAAGCTATTTTATAACGTAACTTTACATGGGCATTTGTACAATATCTTGGACATTTTGTAGATTAAATGTATAGCCAATAATCGGTGGTGGGGGGGGGTAATGATGAATGAATCAATGATGACAATAATCAGCAGTTGCTGCTTCACAAGCCTTTGTGCCGTCAGCCGTGTCCTTTCTGTTAAATGGTGTTGCTCTCGCCCCCCTCAGGTCGACCACATGGTGAAGGGCCATGCCGCCTACACCCAGCTCCAGGAACAGGCACGGCTGAGGTCAGCGGATGCATTTAGTGCTGCACTTCCCAAAATCATTCTAGCACAGCTGTCATCCCTGTTCAGCATGACGTATAATAACGTGCAGTAAGCTTTTGTGGAAGATTAGCAGCTTAGCAAGGTTGTGCATTCTACACAGCTCGACTATTGTGTGGAAGTTGTAAACAAAGTAATTTTGTATTTGTTTAGATTTTCTTAACATTTTTTTAGAATGAAGGAAAAATGCCTCGGTATATTGTTCGTGCTCGCCCACTGACATCTCTGACTATTGCGTGTTATTAGAATCGCCCGTGGTTTTCCCGTTACGTCATGTCAGAATGTTCTGAGAAAAAGGCCTGCAGAGTTTTCTAAACAAACTGTTAGTTTCACCAATTTTAATGTTAGTTCTTCATTTGTTTGCTGTTATGTTCCCAAGATTTCCTTTTACTGGCGAGAACATCTACAGCTACCTGAACGACCACCTGAGTTCAATGGCTAACTCCGGCTCTGCTGTCGACCTGCTGGGCTCCAGTCTGCACGTGGGGCCGGACTTCCATGGGAACAGGTCGCCGCTGGCTGACCCCACCTTGAAGGGCACGGTGAGGGAACCTGAGTCGGGGCTTCACCTGACTTATGACACACAATGTTATTGCTCAAAGGTTTTTAAATGTATTTACCACGCTAACCTACAGAGGTGAAGTGGTCATTGCAGACCCGCCTATACGTTTTAAAAATACTTAAGTGGTCAAATTTACAACTTATCATTTTGGTTAAAAAAAAGAATAATAATTAGTAAAGCATATAAATAATGTGAAGTTAGCTGTGTGTTCTCCGGAGAAGCTGCTGTTGACTGTGTTTATGAAGTTATTTTATTCAATGTTGTTTGGAAATATGGTTATTTTCTTTTTGTTTGAGACTTTGATGAGAGGATCGCCACCACTCATGTCTGTGCATTAAGTACGGATCTGTAGTTGGTTGACAATTGGCTTACTTAGCATAAAAGCCTGGACGCTGTACCACAAACCACTCTCATACTCTCCCCATTAACCACAAATAGTTTTTTTTTTCATTTCTCGGACTGTGTCTGGATTAAACAAATGAGAGAATTTGTTAATTAGTGAGTTTTAAGGAGATTTTTACAGTTTTGGACAGAGCCTGGCTAGCTGTTTTTCCCCTGCCCCCACACGCTAAGCTAAGCTAAGCTAATCGCCTCCTGGCTCCAGCTCCGTACGTAAAGCACAGAAGTGAGAGTGGTATCAATGTTCTCATCGAAATCTTGGAAATAAACTGAATAACTGTGTTTTCCAAAAGGTTGAACTATTTTTTGAAACAAAATGAATTAGCTAGCAGCTAATTGAAGCAACTAACTTCAATTAGTCAGGCCCAGGGCCCAAGAGATCGGAGTTAGATTTTTCTTGGTTTGGAGATATCACCTTTAATTGGTTTTTACATTCACTGCTAAGAATTTCACAAAAGTATCACAATTTTGTCAGTGCAAATAAGAAACTTTAGCAGTTGAGCCACTGAAAGGACTTCTGTGATCAGGAAGCTAATTGTTGTTGTTTCCAGTCCATATCTGTCGTTCCAGGAAGCAAGACGCAGAGAACTGGTGAATATTGTTGCAGCTGAATCACTGGTGATTTGAGATAGCAGAGCCTCAGCGACAGCTTTTTCACCAACCCTTGTGTCCCTTTTGTTGGTGAAAGCACCACTCTGACTCGTATTATTCAGCACTGAGACGTTTTTGCATGAATGACCCATTACTGTTTTGCAGGTGATCGGACTGTCACTCTCCCAAACTTTGGATGACTTGGCCCTGCTCTATTTGGCCACTATACAAGCCCTCGCTGTGAGTCTACCGAGTTGTTTTTTTTGTTTTTTGTTTTTCTTTCAATGTTTCAAATGACTTCCTCTGAGCCTCAGTCTGACATCCAAGTACCTTTTATTTTTTAAAAGTACGAAGGAAGGTTGTATTCGTTCTGCTTGTAACCTGATTCCCCTTGTGTCCTCTTCTCTGGTTTCAGCTTGGTACTCTTCATATTCTGGAGGCTATGAAGGAAGCAGGACATGACATCAGCACTCTCTTCCTGTGTGGCGGGTTGAGCAAAAATGCCCTGTTTGTACAAATTCACGCCAACGCTACAGGTATAAAAACTAACAAGGGACAGTGACCGTTTTGTGAATTTAGCTAAATAGACAATTCACTCAAAAATATTACATAACTTTAGGTTCTCTACAATTTCTGCTAAACCTTACACATTGCTGTGAAAACCTTTTGTTGAACAGTATCTCCCATGGGAGGCTTTAGCCAATTCCACCTTTTTTCCATATGATCCTTTTCAGGATTGCCCGTGGTGTTGCCTGACCAGACGGAGGCTGTGTTGATAGGAGCAGCAGTCCTGGGTGCGTGTGCATCCCAGGACTACAGCACTGTACAGGTGGAGTGACACCCAAACACATACAGTATGCAAACTAAGGTCATAAAGTTGACGCGGGCTTCGGCAGGAAAGGCTTTTGAGACTTCATGCGGAAAATGGCTCCTTTTTTTTTTTTTTTTGGGTTCAAATTGTCCATGATAAGTAGGAGTATTGCTGTTGGAAATCTGGTGTACGTGTAGTAGGGTAATGGAAATACACCGAGACATCACAAATAGCCACAGTGGGGATTTTACATTTGCTATTTTATGCAGGCGGAAATAAATAGTATAAAACCAGTCTCCTCATGCTGTACGTTGCATGGGCGAGGAGGGACTGGATGTTGTTTTGAGCTTCTGAATGCCCTGCTTTGTGCGTGTTGCATCACACAGCTTTCTTCCAAAAAGCATAAAATGTTTGTAGATGTTATCATTTCAAGGATTTTGGGGTTCGACAGAAAATGTGTGAGAAGGAGCCTGTGTGCCTGAAACAGCCTAATACAATCTTTTGAATTATGTTATGTTTCAGTGTAATGAATAGAAGTTAAAACAGTGCTAATGTTAAAGCAAAAATGTAAAATGTGTTGGATAATTCTGAAATTTGCTGTTATAGGACTTCTCCAGCGATTTTAATATTGCGTTTCCAGAATGTTGGAGGGATTGTGAGGGACAGATTAAATAATGATGGTCAAAGCTGAAGCAGCGGTGGCTGAGATGCACTGACTTATAGTGTAATCTAGTATGGGCTTCAAAAACACTGGATCCTATATTTCATAGCATTGGACCACCCCTGCCTTCTCTCAAACCACACACCTCAAGAGAGCTCCGTCGAGACCCACAGAAGACATTATACAGTTGTTCCCACAGGCCTAATGAAGAGTAACCTTCTACTTCTAGTTAACCTGAACTTCATGGGTAAAAACGCGTTTCTTTTGTAATATATTTAGCAGTTTGCAATCCAATCTTCTTATTTTGCAGTCCAAGAAAATGTATCTCAGAAACGTTAAATGCCAAGCCATGTGCAAACGGCACAGATCTTACGTCACCGACTCACTGGCTCCATCTGCTGGGTGGAACCAAAATACAAAGAATCAAGTGCATGGCTCTGCTTGCTTCCATCACAGAGAAGATTTGTGCACAATGTGTTTACGATATAAAGCGATGATTAATCTTTTGCTAGGTCAAGCTATTATCCCTTGGTGTTTCAGTACCCCAGCTCGTAGCACAAGAGTATGGCAAGCTTTTAAGCCCGATATACTAAAAATAAGATGTTGTTGTTGTTGTTTGGACTATAGGGTGCACTTGTCAACCCGTTTTCAGCCAGAACTACTAGCCGGCAGTTGTTGTGTCTGATCCTCTGAGCTGCACACAGTCAACTGGCTGGATTTTGTAGGTTTAGACAGCAGAGAGGCCCTGCACTGCATTAGTCATAAACTCGGCCCCACCGAAACCACTGCAGTTGGCTTGTGGTAATATTAGAACTGGGTCACGGCTGGCATCATGTGATGTTGATATTTGCCTTTTGCAATTGATGTTTTAGGAGGCAATGGAGAAAATGGCTAAAGTGGGGAAAGTTGTTCAGCCTGACCGTGAACTCCAGAGGTGAGACAAAGAGGGTTTTGTTTTTCAAACACTTGGTGAGTCATGGTTGCTGTAATAGTCCATGGGATAGTAACATAAATCGATCAAATATATGCTTAATTAAATAAGAATGCAACATATCAACAATTATTTTATCAAAAAATCCCTTTGGAGACATGTTTTAATTAAGTTCTACCTTTTTCTTTTATTGCTATTATGCAATTTGAAAAATGGATTTCTTGTGTTTTTTATTCTTATTTCTAATGTGAAAGAAATTGCATTGCTTTTAAGTGTGCAAAATGACCCATATAGATAAAGATCGACTGAGATATTTCATTCTTGCATGTTAAAACTCTCATTAGTTGCTGAAAAACACTAAACATAATATATGAATGACAGGATATCACCCTTATGAGTGACTGAGTTACATGTATTTGTCTGTTAAAGGGATAGTTTGGGTTTTTTGAAGTGGGGTTGTATGAGGTACTTGCAGTAGGTAGCGGTCTCCACGCCTCCAGTTTGGAGACGCAGAACATTGCTGTGGACAGGGTCAGCAGCAGAACGTATTTCGGCCACCTAACAGAAGGCCCGCCTAAGAAAATCGGTATCAGTTTCAGTGTACGTATATTTAAAATATTTTCAGCGCTTTACGGTGTCGTCAGACAGCCCTTTCCTTTGGCACAACAATTTCTCAACCTCAGAACCCTGGTGCCGTTATACAGTGCACTCCCACAACCCCACTTACTAAAACCCAAACTATCCCTCTAAATGAGTCCATTCATTCAAGGCGAAACCAAAATGTTATAAAATTGAACCAGTCTCCTTTAAGTCAAGGCCAGGTTATGAGATAAAGACCACGATGTAGAAGTCTCCATGTTGTATTACAATGAAAACTGAAATATACAGTACTATGCATCAGATTTGTGTAATTAGTTTCTGCATTTCATGCTTTTCCCAGCTTCTATGAGAGGAAGTACAAGGTGTTCCTGCGACTGTTCGCCCACCAGAGGGAGTACCAGGCCCTCATGAACCCGAGATGACACTGCTGGTGGGAGGCGGCCGGCGCTGGAACGGACTGTCTGTCGTAACAGTGATGACAAACCCACACACTGGAAACAAGAACAGAAGTCTCAGCCTTGCTGCATTTCCTGATATTATTAATGATCCCGTTTTTAAAAGGTTCTAATTAACCTGATGGAAAACAGCTCTCTGTGGTTGAATATCTGTCAGGGCATTTAGTTGGTTCGGAATATATGACTGGCGGAGGACTTTAGACTTCACGCATGCAGGACTTCACATCACCTGGCAGACGACAGTAGAGCAGACCTCTGTGGAGACAAGCTGTCAGTGCTTTCCATGGCTGTCTGTCTCGTAGATCCACTGCTGCCCAAAGTGAAGAGGAGGATGCGGGAGCGAATGCAGTGACATCAACAGAAATACAGTGATGACTTGCTCCATCCAAAGTCAAATACCATCAAGTACTGCTACCTTCAAATGTATTCCTAATAAATAATTAAAATGACGGAACTCATGCCTTTCACTGTCGCGCCATCCTAATGTGTTTTGATATATAATTTAGTGCGCTTCAACTCAACAGTGACACTCATTCATTTTTAAACACCTTGTCCTTTTGTTCTCTCCTCACTGTATTTGATCTTATCCTTCCGTTTCCTGTTTTCAACCCTTCCACTGTCCTTACATTCTCCTGTCTGCTGGTCGCAGAGACGAGCCTGCTTCCAGCAGCTCCCAGGATCAAAGCTGATAATCTCTTCACTGATGCTGTGGACCCGGCGAGGGGGAACGCCAAATCCTACAGAGCTGAGTTAACAGCCGCCTTCAAACAGACCTAACTTATGATAGAGAGGGGACATGGAGCGCGCTGCGGGCCAAAGCTAACACCTAATGCAGGTATTTCTGAACGGTGGAGTCCAGAAGTCAACGATTTTGTTGCTATTGTTCATTGTTTGCCAAACATCATTATTTAGTCTAAAACAATGAGCAACCTTGTGACCCACATTAAGACCTTTGTTCATGCATAGCTTTGTGTTTTGCCTTTATAAAGTTGTCATTCTTTACAGTATTATCAAGTTTCAACATTCCCAGAGTCAGCACAACCTTCGATAATGATATATATCATTCAATAAAGACTTCTATTCACTCAAATAGGGGATATTAGCCCATAAAACCAAAAGAAAACAAAAATGAACTTGAATCCCCCCCATAAAAACACACCTTCTGGAACGACTGAAATTACTAATAAGTATATTTATATAGGCTATCTATATACTCTAAAAAAGTTTACAATATTGTTTTTTCACATACTATGTACATGCACCCTATACTATTCTACAGTAATAGTCTGTTTATTTAACATACTATAAATTTATTTTACCATGCTATAATGATCAGTATTGCTTGCAGGGAAAACAACGCGAAACAGCACGACGTGCTCCGGCGCAGAGTCGTCACTTGCCTCTATGTCTTCGCCTTGGAAAATAGGTTCTAGTGCCTCCGCAGCACTGAATGTCTTTCCTGCCATATCTTATTTATTTCTTTTTTTCTGTTACTAAAGTTGTAATAACTGTGTACCATCTTTTCTCATCGCTTTTCTCCAAATAATGGTGTGTGTCCTCGTTTGGATACACAGAACCAACAACACACGCAAGTCTCTGAATCAGACATTCCAATTGTCCAAACGTTTTAGTGTCTTATTCAGACTCTTACATCACCATCAAAGATGGTGGATGACAACTGATCTGTAAAGCTACAGAAAGATTGAGCAATGCTCTGGGCGAAAGGTGAGATTGTCCTTGTTTTTGTACAACCTTTCATGTCAGACTTACTGATGGAATTAAATGACTCACATGCACAAACAGGGGCTCTCCCGTTAGCGCTGTTGCTCTAGTTTAACAGGGAAAACCCGGCATGTCTCTATGTCAAACCGTTGACGAGTAATGACGCTCTAAAGACAAAATGATGTTTGGGAGCGTATATGCCCCCGTGCTTTTATTGTCCCACACAGGTGAAATCAATACTCATCTCTACTCACCCATTAAAGTATAGATAAAATAAAGCCACAAGACGTTCAGTGATATAAATCAGTTTGGCCTGGCAAAACTAATGCAAAGTTAACCAGTCGTGAGATTTGAGTGTTCCACAGGTACGAACAATCTAAATGTTTGAAACTGATGCGTTTAATGAGATAAAATGAGTACCCAGGTCATCCTTTGTGTAAATGGCACCATAAACCACTTCCTCTTGCATTGATTTATTAAAAAAAGGTGCATGGGTAAACCATACACTTATGATACAAAATATTTTAACCCCGAGAGTATCACAGTTACAAAATAGAAACTTCTTCAGCCATACTGTAATAAACTCTTTGCTATATTTTTAAATATTAAAAATATATGCTCCCATGTCAACCCCTACTTTTCCAAAAACAATCCCCCCTTTTATAAATGTAAGTTGAACACTGTAGATTGTATTATTGGAGCTGTACATACTATAAAACTTACTGTAACTGCAAAATGTCAGAATTAGGAAAGTCCTACATATTTAGAATTAGGAAAGTCCTACATATTTCATATGGCACTGGTTTGCGTGCTATCCATTTTGTCAGGGACTGATTGACAACTGGGATGCCTGCTGACTTGTCTAACTACCTGGTAGGGACAAAAACCGACAGTACTCAAGCTCCATAAGGTCCAGGATTGAGAGCTGCTGGATTAGGGTACAGTCTGTGTGACGTACTGTAAGCGAGTCTTGAGCATCAGTGCTGTCTTTGCCCATGCTTATGGCTGGGGTGTGTACACAGAGGGTGTGTAGCGCAGGTACTTCTTGCCAGAGGGCAGGTCTTTGGTGTAGACGCCATCTGGGAACAAAGAGGCAGCCTCCTCCTCAGACATGCTGGGAGGGACCATCACGCAGTCTCCAGGCTGGAGGAAGACAGACACGGAAAAGAAACGGGGTTATTCCACGTGGCAGCAGGTCAATTCCTGTTTCTATTATCTCTCTAGTCAGCTGCTGAAATGATTGGTGCCAACTGAGGTCACTTTGAAAGGTGTGACATGCCTTCCAGTCGGCAGGTGTGGCCACTCGTTTCACTGCTGTGAGCTGGAGTGAGTCCACCACTCGCAAAATCTCATCAAAGTTGCGCCCGGTGGTTGCCGGGTAGAGGAGTGACAGTTTCAGCCTTTTGTCAGGGCCAATGATAAACACCTACACACAAACAGAGAAAGAAAGATGGAGCCTGGAAGGATTCATATCTACTCTCTGTACTCTCTGTATGGGAGTGGATATTAGATATAAGTTTGAATGCTGCCTATAAAATAGGCAAATTTGATTTTGTGAAGACTCTTACACAGCGGGCGGTGAGCGGCATGCCATCTTTGTCCTTCTCATCGGGGTCCAGCATGCCCAGGGCCACTGCCAGCTCCCGTTTACTGTCCGCTATGATGGGATATGGCAGCGAGCAGCAGGCAGACTCCTCACAGTTGTATGCCAGGATGTCCTGGTTAGTAGAGAGACACAAGCCCTTAGTTAGTTATTTAGACCAAATTGGTGCTACACAGATGGAGCTCTGTTGTCTTATACAAACATCTATATTAAATGATTTTTATGATAAAAATAATTGAAAGGAAACATGTCTAGTGCAGCACAGGCAGTAGAGGTAAAATTGAACAAACTAAAGATGGAAAGAAAATAAAGAACAAGAAGCTTTGGCTATACGATTGCTCCTAAAATGGGTGAGATATGCAGAATACTACATTGAACTTGCCTAACAACCGATAACGTTGACCTTTTTCTTTAACTGCAATTGATGCAGTCTGGTCTGAATTTAGCTTTTGTAATTACATTGGAACATACCATCTTATCCACGTTTCCACTGAAACTGCGTTTTCATGATTGTGAAATAATCCAGTAGAATCAAACCCAGTTTTTCTTGTAAGGTTTTATGTCTTAAAAAAAAAAAAAATCCTGCGAGATTGTGATATTTCACGTTCGGTACGTTCTGGGTGCCTGCAGGTCACAGGGTGTCCATGTCAACACTGGGCTAACTTTGGTTGGAAAGCAAAGGTTATATGTAGCCATAGTTTCAACAACATTTACATGGCTTTATTTCAGTGTGTATTTAGGATCTGCTACATACTAAAAAATGGTGATCTCAGTCATCTAATCCACTGTTAGAACAAAGGTTATGTGTAACCTGTCTAATTCCTTTTAAAAATTCGCATAGTCTAAACTTCTTTTGACTTGCAAAAAGCTATGCTTACTGGGTTGTTCGCCATAAAGACTGAGCTCACTACGTTAGGGTTCCACCAGCTGGGAAGTCAAAACTCTGATGCTCAGTATGTCATGAACATCCTTCTAACAACCCATTGTTTACAGCCTCACGCCGCCTCAGTTTAAATGATATCGGCTCTGTGTGTTACTCCAGATGTGGTGTCAGAAAACGGATGCTGTAGCTATCGCACCTTGGTCCAGCCGTGGTGATCCTCCAGGGTGTCGATGGAGAGCGCGATCATTTTGATGCTGCGTTTACGGAACTCACTGCTCAGTCGGGCAACTCGACCCAGCTCGGTGGTGCACACAGGGGTGTAGTCTCTGGGGTGGGAGAACAGGATTCCCCATCTGGAACGAAAAGAGCGATTGGTGAGGCTGTGTCAGGTGTGTGTGTCAGGGTCAGGGATTTGGTCATGAGGCGACGCAATCTGAGGTTCCACAAACATGTTTCTAACTGCTCTGGTTTCCTCTCCGTATTGTGGTTTACTGTTGCACAATAGGATGAAGCTGAATGATGTGTGTGTGACACCAAACTGACAGGATGTGACCTCTGTCTGTGTCACTCAAATGTTTCACAAGACAGGAGGGACTTCATCCGCATGGTGGAGGCATTTTAGGTTTGACCACTTGCCTGGTCATCTCACTGATGGTTTGGATTTGGATCATCTCAACATCTGATGACCAAGATCCCTGTGGTCTGTTCATAAACAGCTGTGCATCTGATAACTGCCAGAGTAGATTAATTTGTCCTTTTGTCCACCACATTATGGATTTTTTGTTTTTTATGACATAAGCACATATTTATAGTCTGTTTTAGTTTATTTTAGGTTATCTGTTTTATCATAGTGCGTGCGTTTCTGCTGCTTTACTACTGTACCCCTGCTGTTCCTATGCAATTTCCCCACTGTGGGGAAAAATAAAGGCGTAACTTACTTACTTTTAGGCCACAATCACAAGCACCATTATATGTTTAACGGTTTGGATGTTATATCATAGTCAAAGGTCTAAAGCAGAAGTCAAAAAGCAGTTAACAGGAACTGGAAGCAAGCTCTCCCTCTCTGTCTCTTGTGAACGGAATTTTCAATAACCCTTCGAACCAGTGACGGAAAGCAATAGCCATATTCAACAAGCCTACTTACGAATCACCGAGAAATTCGTGGAGTTTAATTTTGCCAATGGTGCTCTCTGCCTCGAAATCAGGAAGCACATCTCCGAGCAGCAGTCCCGGCATATTCAATGATGTGACCGTGCAGTTTCCCGTCTGTTCAGCAGCAGCTCTGATGACAGATAGCACAAGATAAAGAGGAGGCGGCAACTTCCCTATCAACAGGCCACCCGATTCACGTAGGCATCCACGGTGAAGCATACACCTAAACCATGTTCAGGCGCACAAAATGCGGCGCGTTCAGTTCTCGTTTGTGATTGATTGGCGCAGTTGTCGCACGGTTTCCAAATGACCAATTTACGCACGCGTACGGCCCGGACATTTTATTTTATTAACGCGCATCACTGAAACGCTTCTCCGCCAGAACGTGGTCATGTATTACTAGGCAATTTCATCACAACGGAGACTGCAACAGTCATAGAAGCAGTGCGTTTGCACCATACATGTAAAAGTAAATGCCAGTTTAATTACGTGTTAATGGCAAGGATAATGTTGCCACGTGAGCAGAGCAGTCCAAATCTGAATTGGTGACATTTTAACCCCTGTATCCGAACCCCCCCCAGTTTGCATGGTGTTTTGACTCCAAGCGCAGCAGGATTAAAGTGTTTACGCGCCACAGGTGGTCGATAAAGACGAGCGGATAGATTACTGTGGACACTTGGTCAAACGAAAATGTCCTCACCAACGTCCAGACGAAATAGTTGCCGTGGAGTAGCGTGCGGAACCCGGGCATCATCAGAGTGCCATGTCCGCCGCCGGGGTTCCAGCTGTTCTGTTTTTCCCTCTGGAGCGCAAACGGAAGACTTTTCAGTCAGCCTGAGCCAGCCGATATTCACTATAACGCTCCGGTTTTTGCTGGCGATAGATCTGTGGCTGTCCAAGCGGCTCGGGGTGTGCGCCTGTGAGGAGTCTCCGTGGGGCAGCATACGGCCCCTGGTGCGGCTGGTCGAGTTCTCTGGGCACGTCATCCCGTGGCTCGTCGGCACCGTGTACACTCTGCTCCGGGGAGAGAGTGTGGCAGAGCAGGAGATCATGCTGAATTTGGCCCTGGGTGAGCAAGTGTGTCAATTATTTAGAATGTCGCTGATTAAGAATGGCTCCAGTAAGGTTAGATATGTCAACATCTGTTTAGATTCCTGCAATCAAATTCTGAAATAAGTGTTTGCCCTATTCAGTCAAACATCTTAAAACTGCATCCATGATCAACAGAGATGTTTTTTAAATGTGTGATATGCACAAAACGTTTGCAACAACATTTCCAGCAGCTTTCTTTGTTTTGTTTTGTGTTTTACGCCCAACACTTGGCACGCCAGTTTGGGACATTTTAGTCTTCAACGAAACACGTCTTTATTTGCGGAATCAGCTTTCCTGAACGCAGTATTATATGGAATACACAATATAGGCTAATGTATCAACCTGCTCCCATTGAGGTGTCCGTTGTTTACGCACCTTTACATTTATCGCCACATTAGCTGCAGGCAAAGCCGATGCGTTATTACGCACATTTGTTCCAACTCCAAAGAGCAGCCGCGTGAGGGCAAAGTGAAGGTAGTCATCAGTGGCTACGTTGATAATGTTTAATGGCTATTGGACGTAGCACAACTTGACAGGCCAAAGCCTCATCAGTCCACCCAAGTGTCAAATAATGCCTCAGTAGCTACCGGCAGCCTGTGCGTCCCCGTGCCCGAGCGGAAACCGCACCAGCGCAGCCAAGTTTTCTCCTTTGAGCAGCAGCTGACATCATCTATAAGGCCACACAGAGACACGCACGCGATATGGCTTATGCTTTATTTTCATGTGTAGATTATATTTGTTGACTGACAGCTATGAGAGATCAAGTCCTATGCTGTAATACTGTACTGTGCTTTGGTTTTGGAAATACTGGAGATAGTTGAACTCTTCATATATGTTACAGACCAATGAGAAATTAATGAGGTTAAGGGTTTAATAGGGGAGAACATTTTAGACAGTTAAATGTGGTATTGATAAAATTTACACTTGTTACACATAAGTCACATCATATAAAGCGTTGAGCAATAACTTTAAGATCCTTTATTAGAGTTTGGCACCACTTTCTAATAAGAAAGCCTTTATAAATGTTTACTTGTAGTAACTGCTATTAATGATTTACTAATCCCTTTACAATTCAGTTATAAACCAATAAAAACAGGGGGTGATAAAAACCTTGCTTTGTCTTCAGTAAGATGGACTTTTGTCTTCTGCTTTTCCTTTCTGCTGTTCCCTTTCAGGGGTCGCCACAGCGAATCATGCGCCTCCATCTAACCCTGTCCTCTGCGTCCTCTTCACTCACACCAATTAACTTCATGTCCTCTCTCACTACATCCATAAATCTCCTCTTTGGTCTTCCTCTAGACCTCCTGCCTGACAGCTCCAACCTCAGCATCCTTCTACCAATATATTCACAGTCTCTCCTCTGAACATGTCCAAACCACCTCAGTCTGGCCTCTCTGGCTTTATCTCCGAAACATCTAACATGAGCTGTCCCTCTGATGTACTCGTTCCTGATCCTGTCCATCCTCGTCACTCCCAAAGAGAACCTCAACATCTTAAGCTCCAGCTCTGCCTCTAAACCCTTATTAATTACTTATCCACTGCAGCTTTGATGGCTTATTCAAAAGTGAGAAACTCATGAGCATATATTAATGGATTACTGACATTTCTAACTGTATTATTGCCAAACAGAAATGATAGACTCCTTTCAAGGGATTTTCCACAAGAAACATGTTTTTATTAATGCCTTATAACTGATCTATTAAGCATTACTAAGTAACTTACTAACCATTAATAAAGCCAGTAGTTACCACTTATGAACCATTTGTAAAGGATGTCCTACTAGAACATATAGGTCAGTATATCAGAGGGATAGAACATAGAGTAAGCTAGAGAACCAAATGAGTTGCAGAGGGATAGCCTAGAATGGATTACTATAAAAAACAATTGCTGTGAGGGGAAATATATAACAAGGGAAAGTGAGCCGAGTTTCTTTTTGAATAGGCGAGTTTTCAGCAGGTAATGCAAACTGAAACCAATGTTGTCCAGCTCTCTTTCCTCCTCACAGCTCTGTTGTTGGACCTGCTGTTGGTCAGAGTTGTGAAGACCGTGGTCAGACGTCGCAGGCCTGCCCAGAACCGCTCTGACATCCTCTCCACCTTCTTCGTGGAGCGCTACTCCTTCCCCTCCGGCCACGCCACACGTGCGGCCATGTGCGCCCGGTTCCTCCTAGCCCAGCTGGTGGACACCGCCTCCATGCGGGTCCTGGTGGTAGGTTGGGCCACCCTGGTGAGCCTGTCCCGGCTGCTGCTTGCCAGACACTATGTGACAGATGTGGGCTTTGGCTTGGCTATGGGTTACTGCCACTATAGTTTAGTGGAAAGGTTGTGGCTGACCTGGGACTGTCTGCAGGACCTGCTGCTCATGCGACTGAGAGAGAGACTCAACAAGGCGTATGGTGGACTCTGGATGGCATATCAGAAACATTAGGTTTGGTGGAACTGTGTGTGTGTCAGAACACGTGGGGGAAAAGTATAGCATGAGTGTGTGCAATTCAAAACTTCCCTGCTGTTATAAAAAGTGAACTTAAATTACTTCAGCATGCTTATATTTTGTTTATCTTTATTGGTTTTTATGTGTACTTTTTTGTGTTCACTTTTTTTTTTTTTTAAGAATTAAGTGGCGACATTGAAATGGATGGCTTGGGTGGTCACTGGCGAGTTGGTTTAATATCCCATAAAGATGCACATGCAGTTTATTTCCACAGTGGTGTTGATGATGGACTTAATCTTTCAATTCTGAAACCAAAGCCCAATTTAATTAGAACCTTTTTAAGAAAAGGTCAATTAAAGTAAACTGTGTGCCATTTACAGATGAGTCATTATGTGGCTGACTATGCAAGCTTTAAGTACTGTATGAAAATGAAACTATTGAAGTGAGAATTGCACCTCAGTATGTGGCAGAACAGTGTCTCATAAATCAGTTTTGAATTGAGCTAAAACAACCCACAGTGGGTTCACTGTATTTGTGTGAACTCTAGCAGGGGGAAGACAAACTCACACTCACTCAAGTTTCCGTCAGCTGCTGCGGAGTCTCCTGACTGTCATGATAATACATCCCATCTCCTCTTACAGCGTTGTTAATCTGTGCTGACAACCACCATCTTTAACACGCCATTGTAATGTCCAACCTTAACTGCACAAATACATGGCAATCTTTTTGTGGTTTTGCCTTTAAACTGAGAAACCAGAAAGCAGAAGAGTCCTTTTGCTGATGCATGACTGAAGTTGAACAAACTCTTCGCCACTAGAGCTGGTACAGTGGTTGGTACGCATAATGCAGATACAAACGGTTGGCCACAGAGGGCAGTGCGTAATAAGAATGTGGTTGCAAATGGCAACAATGGGGGCTTGTACAAAAGGATATAGTTGGTTCAGGAGTTTTTCGCCAATATAGGTTGTCGGGTCAGAACACAGGGGCTCGACGTGTGCTTGTATTGAGGCGTAAGGCATCAGGTACATAAGTACAATTTGCTCGCAGTCTTTAAATCCATCTGTTAGCATAGACTAAATAACCACCAAAAAACAGGCAATAAGGTGCTAATTGTATCTTTAACATTACCACTTAACAGTACACTTACTGTACTGTCAATCACCCATGCATACCATAGTCATGGTTTACTCTGATAGTCCCTTCTAAAGGACTGACTGCTGCCTGCCACTGCCCTACGGAGCCAAAATGGAGTAATTACACATTTTTCAGGGGGAAAAAAACATGTACATTTTGCCAGACCCACAAAACGTCAATAGAACCAAACCTCAGTGACTGCACTCCTGCTATTTAAGGTTAAACATAATGCAGTCACAGCTAGCCTTAGCTAAAGCTAATTTACCAAAAATGTCCTACCTGTTTCCTGTAATTGAAAAATCCATTTTGAAGCTCCAGCATCTTAGCAATTGTGTGTTATTGTTTGTAAGCCAGTACCTAACCCCAACTACATAACAAAGGGGAAGAAAAGTAACTCTGGATAAACTAGTCCTGCTAAAAGCTAACTAGCCTAGCCTGTTGGTGAACTAATTATAGCTGTTCCTAGCATCATTGGGATACATTAGTGCCAAAGTTGCTGCTAAGGCTACAACAAACAAAGAATGTCTCTTACATATTTTAAGCAGTATGTGAAGGGCCACAGCCATCCTCCAGTTCACTGGTTCACATATTTTCATTTCAGTATCTTGTATTTAGCAGATATTGTTGGATAAAATTGCTATATTTGGCGCCCTCATGTAGCCAATTGAGACCACAAATAATAATTGAATGAACCTAATTTCTATGGAACATTTATAAAACACACAAAGCAAACCTGTTATATATATATTTAATATATACAAGCATGCAACAGGAATCTCACTGCACGTAGAGAAGACACTATACACACACAAGTAGTGGAGTGCACACAAATGTTACAATTGTTGTAAAGCCTTAATTGCAGTTTCCAAATTGCCCAAACAGTTTTATCAGTTTTAGCCAAAGACTTGCATGTGCATATTTTATGAGCCACTTAATTCATTCATCAGTTAAACCAGGTAAAGTTACGTAAGATGATGAGCCCGGAGAAACAATGTTTTGGAGAAATTCTGTGTTTTGGCAACAAAACATTCCAGAATCAGATACGTGTTGTCCGTGTGTCCCTCTATACAGTGTGCCTTGTTACACTATCCATACTCACCATACACATCACCCATGTTCTCATTAGCAAGGACGATAACAGGTAGCTCAAAATGCCTGTTTATTAGTAGAAAGAATATGTTTTAAATTACATTTCATACCAAAGCAACAAGCTAGTGTCTCATTTTATAGATTTATTTTTTTTTTGAGATCTTAAATAACATGAACATTACTATTTGTAATTATTACTGAGATCATCAGGGGCTCTATCATAGCTACATTAATCTACTTTATGGATATATTTCTGTTGCTATAATAGATCATATTTACAATAGTAATAGAAACAAATAGATTTTTATGGTGTAAAAAAAATACATCGACTACCAAGCCTTGCAATACCCTCAGTACAATGCAAATGATTATATATTTTATCTCATTCACTTTCTCTTGCTCCATTCTCTCTGTCTGTGTCCATTTTAGCTGTTGCCATGACTGGCCCTGCCCAGTCTGATGTCATAGTTGACCATGTGGAAGTTGTCCCAAGCGTACAGCTTCCTCTGAGCGTGGTTGTAGTCCACCATGCTGTTGTAACGGTACTTGTTCTTGAAGGGCACAGCAACAGCCCGCCCCACGCCGGTTGCCGTGTCAAACACGTAGTTGATGGTGGTGTTCGGTGCAGTGTAGCTGGCCACCGTGTACAGGCGTCCACATACCATGAAAGCATTGGCCACTGCGTTCTTCCTAATGTTGGTCTCCCAGCTCTTCTTCACCTCCAGGCTCTCAGGATTCAGCTGGGAAATCACGATCGCACCCTTTGCCTTGCTTGTGCTGTAGATAGCCCACAGGCCCTGTTCGTCCACCGCCAGGTCGATGTCAGTGTAGCCACCCCAGGAGTAAGGATGCTGGCCGTGGAAGCCAGCGTGAGGCAGGTCCCGGCGTGACGCCAGGCTCTCAGAGGCCAGGTCGTAACGGATCAGTGTACGGCTGCGTCTGCGCTGGTAGTAGAGGGAGCCGCGGTACATGGTTGCCCCTGTGCTCTCCACAGGCTCTGGCAAGACATGGACCTTCATAGGGAAGCCACGGGAGAATTGATCCATGTCTTCATATGCAAAGAGCTGACGGACATCTTTACCCACTGTGTCGATACGCCACACAGTCTTGTTGGTGTAATTAGGGCCCCGAGGCTCGGGATCCTGCAGCCACACTCCATACTTCCCTGTGATGCTGTCAGCCTTCCTGTGCAATACAGGATCTCCCACTGACTGCAGCTCTCCACAACCTGGGAAAAAAGAAATTTGAACTTCATGATATTTCTTACATATTTACAGTGCTTTTGAAGACATTAATTTTCATCAACACCCCACCACTAGGCCTATTTGAGCATCTACGTCAACATCAGTAAAACCCGAAATCTACCTGTGAAGTTGTGATTTCCTTCAGGAATGAGGTGGGATGCCGGAACCTCTGTTACCTCAGCCTTCATCTCCTGGTACGCACCGTTCCCAAAATCATAAGCAGGGTCTGGGAGAGACACAAAATGGGAGAAATCTCTGTAGAACATGGCAGAAAACAACTATTTGTGTATATATTAGCAGTAAGCTACTGATAAACACATCCATCCAGTCTACACAGTCAGTGCCAATACGCAGACAACATCAAAGTCTGTTTCTCATTTATTTGCCTCAGAGAACAGCAGGTCCACCCTGTAACCCTACTATTGCTCTCCTGAAAATGATCACACGCACATAAACAGACATGCATGAGTGACAAAGCCATAAAAGAAGAGTCTGTGTTGTAAATTCCAGTCCCCTTACGCCACCTGGGATTGCTAACTGCAACCTGACCTGTTGCCCCGGGAGACTTTTCATAGCCACAAATACATTTATAAAACATATCCCCAAGAAGCATCAGCAGAAAAATACCTGCTTTCCCCAAAAAGGGAGCATGTTGAATGCCACAACATATTTTTCGTGGTTAAGAGAAAATGCGCTCTTTTGGGCACACAAATCTTGTAATCATAGAGTTCAGGTTTTTGATGCATGTGTGTGTTTCCCCTTATACACTGATGTACGTACTATTGGCAGGTCTGTTTTCACGCTGAGTCCCCCCTGAGGTGTGTGTTTGCTGGCAGGGTTTCTGCCTGAGGCTCTCTGCCTCCTGAGTCAGCTGGGCCAGCCTCCTTTGCAGCTCCTGGACCTGCCTGTTCAGACGCTCCTTGTCCTGCTGCAGCTGGTTTCTTTCCCTTGTAACCTGGGAGTAAGCCTCCTGGAGACCCTCTTCACCCTTAGCCCGGACCCCAGTCCCGGTACCTCCGTCCACTCCTGCTATGACCCGGCTGACCAAAGCCTCCAGCAGAGTGACCCGGGACAAGACTCCATCCATCTCTGGTTTAATGCTGCTTCCGGAGCAGCTGGACTCCTCTGGACTGGCCACGGTGAAGGTGTAGTGGCAGCGCCCGGCGTGGTCATTGGAGCGGCGGAGGGAGGCTCGATCTTGGGCCTGGCTTCTGCTGCACAGAGTTAAGCAGGACAGACAGAGGAGAGACATCTGGACCCACATCGTGGAGGGTCAGACTGAGTCGATGATCTGATTTGGTGAAATTTGCTGGGATGCAACCGCTTATCCTCCTCTGTTCAGTAAAGAGTTTCTCGTCTTGATATTTTTTCTTTCTTTCGTTAACTGGTCTCTTCCCACCTGAGTATCCCTGGTCAGTGCAGGTCAGTGTCTGAATACACGCAATGCTGAGAGTAGGATATTTATACAGTTTATACCGTCAGAGAGTGGGAGGGGACGAGGAGAGTGGCAAGGAGGGAATAGCCAGGGGGGTGTGGAGTGTGTGTGTAAAGGTCTGTGTGTGTCTTCTTTTTGGTGGGGGTGGCGTGAGGTTTGCTGAAAGCAACAATGGAAAAATCACACAGTATCATTGGAAAAATACGCAATTTGATGTTTGTTTTTTCCTGTGAATAATCCTTTCATTGTCCCTCAGCAGTTGGTATGTCTCTTATGGACAGCATCTCTTAATGCGTCTCCTGGCTGTCAGCTGCACTGCTGTTTACTTCCTCCATAACTGATAGTTGTACTGTTTAACCACCATGCAGTTTACCGTAAACTTAGTTTATGACCTGGGTACGGGGTGAAATATGGGCGTGAGAGCGAGGGTGTGGGAATCTGGGAATTTGAAGTTGACATTTTCCACCAACCAGGCTCAATAACAAGGCAACCGGGTCCTTCAGAGGACCTGAGTACTCTTCTCTCCTCTCCAACGCTGCAGAGGAAGTCTGGCTAGGAATGGAGACATGATGTAGTTGCTCTTCCTTTCTTCCTACCTCACCCACATAAACCCCACATGCCAACATCCCCACATGGCAATATTTATTATATAGTGCACTATGTTTACTGTCCACCATTTTATTTTAGTGTCCGAATTCTTAGTGTGTAAATGTATCCACTAAATAATGCCCTCAAGAATTCCACAACAAAATGAAAATAGTTGCGTCCATGGCATGGACAACTTTCTGCTAACAATCCCACAATGCAATGCGCCGCATATTATATATGTCAAAATCAGTCATGTGACTCAACAGTCAGTGATGACTCAAAATTTGTCTGACTATAGAGTAAACTATTGAGTGTCTTTATAGGTGGGAGGAAATTAGAGATGACAGAGGGATTTCACACATAGCCAAGAGTCTACAGACATGCTAGTGGCTAGCACTAGGCATGGTGGTGCTTTGAGGTAAATGCTAACACTAGCATGGCAACATGTTTTACCGTGTTCACAATGAAAATGCTAACGTGCTACTGTTAAGCAGGTGTAATGCTTGTGTTTAGTGGTACTTAGCAAATGTTAGCATGCTAATATGCTAAGCTAAGAAGGTGAACATGGTAAAGTACATATGATGGCGATGGGATTTGTTTTGGAGGTATTTAGTCATAAATTAATAAATGTATTGGACAAATAAAAAAGTTATTACAATTCATCCTGAAGTGAACATGAGTATCTGTACTACATTTCATGGCAATCCATCCAACAGTTCACTCAAAAACACAGTTGTCAACCTGGAGGGTTCAATGTCTGGGAACCAGGAATGTCTGGACAAAATGTTGTGCCAATCAGTCAAGTAGATGTTGAGTAGTTTCACAGGACAAATAAAAATGTTGACCTGTTTTTGGCACTGCAAGAAAAGTCAGGTGCTCACCAAAGTCATTAGGAGTAATCCTCTGGGCAGCATGGGTATCTGTCCCAAATTGCATAGCAACTCATCCAATAATTGTGGAGGTATTTCAATCCGGACCAAAGTGGCGGAATGACTGACCGACAGATACACCACCATTGCTAACCCCCAAGAGCCATGCCGCTAGAACGACTCAAAACATGGCTTAAAAAGCTAAACATAAAAGCCATGGCTTTTTATTTGACTGGACACATTATAGTGGAATCTGAACCTTTTTATTATCAAAGTCATCCCCTCTGGCTTTCCTTTCTCTCTTTACACGAGGCATGTGGCCCTCCTGTGTTCCAACTGTCTCCATGTGATACATCTGGGACTTGTTCTGGTTCTGTGCTGAACAGAGAGTGAAAAAAAGCCAATACATCACCACTGGAGCCCAATGCAAGTGGACTCGTTGTAAGTGTGCAAAAAACATTATTCTGGTCTCCGAGGAGGTAAAAGCCATTAGTCACAGTTATGAACTGGCAACACTTCTTCTCCTGTGCTTTTCATTTGTCTTTTTGCTCAATAAACATGCTGTGACTGCCCTCCGGGACAAAAGATTTGATGTGAATACCAACAGCAAAGAACCAGTTTACCCTAAAAAACAGCTTGCAGCGCACATCTGTGTTTGGTTCCACAAGATCAATCTGCTGCCTAGTTAACCTGTACTTTTCACAGCCCATGGAAAGTCACCAGTATTCCATGATTTTTTTACCACTGAGGTGTGTTTTTCTTATGTAACATAATGACTCAGACGACCTGTAAAAAGATCACAATGTGCTTACAACCTCTTCCACAGGCGTTCTGTCTATATGCTGAAGAAGCTCTCCTGGGGGCCAGGACCCGACATGCATATCTTGAGCAAAGAATACACTTTGTACTGATGATGACTGTTACAGTGTGTTACAGCGTTTTGGTCACTCGTGCTTTCCTCTGGTTTCTGAGATACTGGGCGTCCATATACTGTCGCTACATTCTGTACGTTTTCTATCATGTAGGATTCATTGCATAACTTTTATCTTTGCCCTGACCTTTATCCAGTTTTCCCTTTTTATTTCGCCCTATGTAGCGTTATTCCACATTGTCTGATAGTATCATATTCAGTATCAGCTTGCTTTTCATTGAAGCCAGTTGATGTTTACAATGAAGAAAATCTTTGGATCTTCACGACAATTTAAAATATAGTTCTGTAGGTTTGAAACAATGTTCGCCTGCACAGAGATGATGTTTGTATGGACGAGCCACCATTCAGTTGGGCTTAAGAGGGTAATTAATTCTTTCTTTAAACCTCCAATAACAGTTTTTTTGGCCACTTGGGGGCAGTGTAAATAAGTTGGGAACACAACAAACATGAACATGTTAGCAAACAGTTGCTGCTCCAGCAGCTACAGAGCAACATTAGCCTTCCATTGGAGTGGTGTTTCTGAATGTATTCACTCTGTTTTTAGTCTTGACGTGTGACCCCCCTCATCACAGCTTTTGGTCTTGATTTAAACTGTTTCATTTGAAAGAATTTTAAAAGCCCAAAAAGGTGAAAGTATCCCGTATTTCATGATAAAAAAGCAAAAATGTAAGAAAAGTAAGAAAAAACAAATGTGCAGTAATTCTGTGTCTCAGAAATATTCCTTTCTTTCTCATATCTCAAGTCTCAATGGTGACCCTTCAGACTTATCTTGGGACCCCTTCGGGATCCTGACCCCAGGTTGGGAACCACTGTCTTAGTGACTGCACAATGGATACCTAACATAGTTCTCAGCATCTACACTGTAGCAAGCTTACACTTGAATAAATGAATAACAAATGAATAGTCAGATGGAGAAAGGAGTGAAAAATAGCTGACATCATAGTTATTTTGGCAGTTATTTCAAAAACCCTTTCAAAGTACAATCCCAGAATTGTTGGCAGTGTAGGATTTCCACTGTTTAATTCTGAAGGGACATTTTACTGCTGCATTTGTTTGAATATGGATTACATAATATTACGCAACAGGACACAGGTGGGGAGGGCTGTCGGGGACATTGGCATCACAGAAGGAAAAACAAAACAGATGAGAGAAACAGTGTGATTGCTGAATCAGGACAGACGTGTGGAAGGTGAAATGCTCACCATCAGAGTTGTTTACACAGCAGCCACTACAACCAGGCATAAGGGAGTTTATAGAGCAGGAAAGTGGGCTTGGTAGCAATTTGCATAACGTGTTAGAACTCTCATACTGTCATTAATACAATGACAACATACTTTTCCAGTGGCCGATGAATAGCAAATCCACAGAACAATCATTGGCTTGGCAGATGTCCATTAACAGGTGTGAAGTGTTGCATAACGTGCATTTACATGAGTGCCAGTCTGTCTTGTTGATATACAATGTAATGCAGACATAAAGCATCCTCTTGCAAGAACAGTGCTGAGCACTAGGTAGTTTAACACCCTTGAACACAACGTCCCACCTCAACGTATAGGTGACATTTTAATAACATGCTGCAATGGCACAGAGCTTGAGCCTGAACTGAGTTTCTCTAAATGTCTGTGTGTGCTCAAGTTTTTGAGACAGAGGGAGAAAGAGAGTCTTGACGCTTTGCTCGTGTTGTGATGTAAGCTGCCGACGCTCAAATTATACATTGGGTTTGGTTCATAGTGAGCAATTGATGGCAAAACAGCATTAAAAATGGCCTGCTGTCTGCTGTGACTGCGAGGGTATAATCACAGTGGATCCCATGCACGAAACCTCAGCCTCACAGCAGCACAGTAGGTGTTGTTTGGTCTTTGACAGCTCAGTACAGGTGTTACACCAGAGGTTCTCATTACTGATAGAGACATGGCACCATATAGTGTCCTTTGTGGAAACACAGACAGTCGTAAATACAAACAGATAACACAGTAGTGATGCAACCTATTTAACCCTTGGCGTCTACTTCCTCACAGGAAGTGATGTGGTTCTTAGAGGTCTCATGAAATTGTATCACGTCAGCTCAGCAATTAACACATTCTAACTGGTTTGTCACAAAAATGGGGCACATAACCCCTTCTTAAACTGTACACTTTTTTTATGGATTGAACAAACAAGATCCAACATGTTCATTTTGATGATTTTATTGGTTGGACTTTATAGTGACGCCTGCTAGTGCAGCATGAGAGCACCACTGAAGATTCGCTGTCTTCCAGGATGTAGCTGTTTGCTGGGAAATTCAAGTGCCCGTTATTTTTGGGCTTTTCAAAATATGATAATAGCAAAACATGGTGGTAAAAGCAGTGATAGCTCCAGCAGGTGGGCAGACAGGTAAATCAGCATCACCCACAGAAACTCCGTCCACATAGAACTATCAAAGAAGAAAGCACTTTTTACACAATTTCACAAGTGAGCTGCAGTGTAACAGAACAAGGAGTCTACAGCCATGCTAGCGGCTCTGTGAGGCTGATATATGATGAATGTCATTCGTTTTGTAAGTATTTGGTCATAAACCAAAATTTGGACGAAGTCAAATTTTGACTTGATTATGGCTCTAGATGAAAAGTCAGAGGACCACCAAAGTTATTGCAATTCATCTTGAGGGGTACCACATTTAATGACAATCCACCCAACAGTTGTTGACATATTTCAGTCTGGACCAAAGGGATGTACAGCCAGAGTGACATCGCCATTCAGAAAGCTATATCACTAGCATGACAAGGAATGAGTAAATAGCAGCAAATATCTCATCTGAAGTTAAAAAACTAAATCTGTCAACAGTACCTCTGAAATAGGCTGAGGGTGTCCAATTAGATGTTTTAAGATTCAAAATATGACAAACATAGTTCATGTTCAGCTGAGAATGCTAATATTTTATATCTCTGTGCCCTAAGTATTGCCTTGTAAATGTCCATAGCTAATGTTCGTGTCTCTGTCTTTCGTGACATTATGTCATCTAAATACACAGCGTAAAATTCCAGTAATATCTCTCAAAGCATCACCCATCATGCACGTTGTTTTTCTAAGTATGGGTTTACAGCATTCCACTGATTCTAATACGCACATTCAACAGTTTCAGTAAATTCCTATTTTCCTACCTACAACACAAACTGTCGTTCCATCTGTGTGTGTGTGGGTGTGTGTTGTGCAACATGTGATTGGGCTGTTAAAGTGTGTGTGTTACGTAATGGGGCCACTGTTTTTCCCCCATTGATGACAGTTTAACAACAGGGCCCTTCCACTGTGATGCAAGTCAGGCTGAGATTTAGCAACTACGCCACCAAGCTAGCTAAAAAAAAAAAGAGCACAAGGAAGAAAAATGTGAGTCTATTCATTGAAATATTTGTCTAGAACATTAGAGCCATGAACGGTTTGCTACCTTGCACCACCCAAACACTGCTCTGTTTTCACCTTGAAGTGACAGGAGCTCATATATTTCTCTTTAGCTCATCTCAGTGGCCTTGTAATCTCATTTGAGAAAGGAAGAAAGGGCAAGGTCAACCGAGCCGTCTCTGTAAACAGGTTTAAATCTAAGGCTGTATCAAATTCAGCAGCTGCATCTGCAGTGCTGTCTGTGACTTGTTCTTGGGCTCTGCAGGAAAGAAAACAGAGACCTTACTTTCAACAGCAGCTCATGTTCTGGTACCAGTCCAACAAGACACAGTAAGGTCATTTAGTGGGCTTAGACGTGGTGAGCAGACAGCGCCATCCTGTCCAAACCCAGTGCTGCAATGAAGCATGGGTAATGGATGATTCAGGGTGATGATGGAGTGGGGCATGGAGACCGACATGTTGATTACTCTCCCTGGCCCCCATTTGACCTGACGCCAATAATATGTTTTCCACCAGCACTCCTCCATCTGTCTCTTATTCAAAACACACATACAATGAATGCGCACACACACACAGATGCATCAGTAAAATATTATTTCACATGCCAATGGGAAGCAATTAAAAAATCACAAGATATTATACTGGTAGTGGAAAGTAACTATGCACATGCACTCCAGTACTGTACTGAAGTTCATTTTTTAGGTACTTGTCCTTTCCTTGAGTTTCTCCATTTTTTTGAGCATTCAGATATCTACTCAACCACATGCTGCTTATACAGCAATGCATGAAGCATGGTATTAGAAAAAATAACATTGAAAGGGGCCATTTGGCGGCATAACGAGTACCTTTAGTACATTTCTCTGATAATACCTCTGTATTTTTACATTAAGTCGGATTTTAAATGCAGGACTTGCGACGGAGTATTTTCACATTCTTGTATTGCTACTTCTAAGTGAAATGTCTGAATACGTCTTCCACCGCTTCTATGTTGTGGTGTTTTAAATATGCTAAATTATATTCCATACTATGATATATGATATGGACTAAACTATACAGTATTAGATACGTATTGGATAATAAAGTCTAAGATAATACTATACTATATTAAACTGTATTGCTTTATACTATACTGTCTAGCAATGCAGTACAATGCTGTATGTAGTGCATTGTTTATATATAACATAGGATGCCATGCCATTCTACTATTCTATGGGATGTTATCTGTACTTGTGTCAGCTACCAAACTAGAGTGATCCTCTTCTTTATCAAATTGAACTGACTGCTTGAAATTCAGATAAGTTCAGGTAGATGTGTAGGTGGCTGATTCATCCCAAGAATATTTAGCCCCCCTGAAAAAATCTCACCAACAGCTCTGACACAATGAATAAGTATAATTTCTGGAATGATCTGGGGACCCTGTCCAGCTCTCGAGGGCCCCTGACTCATCCAGGGCCTCGCTTTTAACGGCGTCACTGCTGTAAGGTCACGGCTGAGGTGACAGAAAACAGGCCCACCTATATTCTTAAACACTGACCTGGAGACCAACTCTGCTGTCACCCCAGATACCCCAGGAAACAAGCTCTTTGGCAGGAGATGAAAGGGATGGTTCAGAGGGAGAGCGGGAGAGCGAGGTGTTGGATTGATGCTGACGTTACTGGATACTCCTGCTCACACAGCCTTTCTCTATCAGGTAAGGTCACAAGGTAAGACCACAGTGGTCCAAGCAGTTTTTATATCATTATATCATTTATCCTTTATATATAACTCTTCATACTGTCTTAACAACAGATTCAATTACTTCCACTCCTGTGTGCTGAAAACACTGGAAATATAAAGACCACCAGTTCAGATCAGAATTTACATAGGTCTACTTGTTTTTTCCCCCCATGATTGTGACTTTATTTAACTTAAAAGTATGTTTTGTAATGATTCAGCTCTGGTATAATATACGTTCTAAATTTATTTTTGTCCTTTAATAATGGCATATCAACTGGGCCCAAATGCAGAGCCGAAGTAGTTTGGTCGTTACTGCGCCCTAGTGATAGCCCAGCTCACTACAACACGATGTGCCATCTTCAGAGGCCTGAACATAATGAAAAGGGCAAATAATGAATACTAAATAGATACGATTTTACTGTTACAGGCAGATGGAATCAACGCACAGAGCTGTGCCTGTTATGTCCTCGATGCGTATCGGATCTCTTTTCAACCTCTTTGCAGCCCGAAGAGCAAGTCAGATCCCTCCTCGTAGATCATCTCATGACGGGCGATGTTCACATGCACTGGATGCGAGACACTTGTTATCTGGCACAGAGGCTGTCCTGCCAGAGGTTAAGCCGGAATGGCAGCTTCCTTTCCGCATGACCGCCTCCACCAGGCTCGGCCAGCAGTGACACACTGGGACAAAGCGTCACACTGTCCAGTTAAAGCAAACCCTTCTGGGCGGTATGTTTTCAAACGTGGGTCCGATAATGTCAGTGTCATTAGGGATGCTGCTCATCTCAGCATTTAATATATATATATATATATATATATATAGGCTATATGCTCAAAGCAAGGCGACATTAAATGACTGCCATGGCCTGTACCATGTAGCCTATGAAATGGTTGGACTGTAAGACAGCTGATATCTGCCCCTGCTGCAGGGATCTGAGCGCATCCGCCTCTTCTGTTGCAGCGATGCGCAGCCGTGCCGCATGACTCACGACGGCAGAAATGGCACGGATGTAAACAGGGGGCGGGCTCAGGTAGGCCTAACCTGTACCTGTCCAGCCAATGGCGCGCCGCGTCCCGCTGCCTCCGCTTCAATCCCGCGGTTTTCATTGGCCCTCCGCCGCGTCGATACGGCGTAGGAGCGAGGCGCAGCTTCGCAATTACACCGCGGAACGGAGGAGGGCGAAAAAATGATTAATCTGTCAAAGGCGAATTTGTGCTCGGGATGAGACCGCTCTGACACCCAGCCGACCGCGAGGGAAGCCCACAGGAGAACACAATTAACGCACAGGAATTCGAGATAAAGCCGATGCACGGCCATAGCAGGTGGTGCTTGTATAATCGTCCGGGGTCTTGCCGCTTGTCTCCGCTGCCCGATCTGCGCGTCGTTTCAGCACTGGACAGCGGCCGGGACCATCGGACGCGGAGAACGCCGAAGGAATCCTGAGGCGGGGTAGGCTCCCAGCAAACACAGCAGTGCGATGTGTGGTGACCACTGTGTTATGCTTTCAGCGGGCACTCTTCTCTGTTGTCGCCACATCAGCGTGTATCTGCAAGCGGCGACGGACGCTTGCACGGTTCTGTCTTTATTCGGCGTGATTCGTGAGTGATTTGTGGAGCACTTAGCACACGGGTTTGTTCAGTGCGACTATATATGGAGCCTATGGAGCTCCACTCACCAAATGCCCTTGAATCTGTAGGCTTCGTGTGGCTCCTCGCGGTGTATGTGTGTACTATGTGTGTGTTTGTGTGTCTGCAAGACAGGGCGAGAAAGAGAGAGAGAGAGAGAGAGAGAGAGAGAAAGAGAGAGGGGTTATGGTGGTTGTGCTAAGCAACTGCGCAATTGTCTGTCCCTGTCTCTTCATATCTCTTTTCTGCACCCCTGTCTCTCTCTCTCTCTCTCTCCTCTGCTTCCACAGTCGGTCCGACCCTCGCTTGGCTCGGGGCAATGCGCGGCTAGATGACTTCACTACATCAACAAGCACCGCGGTATCCTGGATTAATATAGCACCCCCCCCCCCCCCCCTCCCCTCCTCTCTCTCTCTCTATCTCTCTCCCTCCATTCGCTGATCCAGAGTCCCTCGGTCTAAAGGCACCATGGGAAACCGTGGCATGGAGGAACTGATCCCGCTGGTCAACAGGCTCCAGGATGCCTTCAGCTCCATCGGTCAGGCCTGCAACCTGGACCTGCCGCAGATCGCTGTGGTCGGCGGTCAGAGCGCAGGGAAGAGCTCCGTGCTGGAGAACTTTGTAGGCAGGTAAAATTGACCACCAGAAATAGGATAATCCCTTCTTCCTTTAACCTTGAGGATGGCATAAGAGGCCTATGGGGCCAATCTCTCTGTGCAGAGTTCAAACCATCTCTCGGCAGCTTTAAGTCACCGCTGTTGTACCATGTGATGAATTGAGACCTTCGGTTGTGTTCAGTATATGTTTCTGAAACGCACAGCACTGTCTTCTGGCTAGAGGAGGGAAGCGGTATTTGGGTTACAGCAGCACCACAGGGACTTCAACCCATCAGCACCAACTGCAGCCAGGCCCCTTCACAGTCCTAGAAACATCCATCGCCTTTTCAGCCTTCCAAAGGCATTTCTATGCTGCTGACCCGATGAAAAGTGTCATGTTCTGCGTTGCATAATATGCAGATTGCAGAGACACATCGCTGCATGTAACCATTTTAAATCATCATCTTACTGTACATGCAACAGTGTGTTGCACTGAAAACACATAAATATTTGTCATCTTGCCCTGTATTTTGGTCACTCACAACAAATAAATTATGAGCAGCTGTGTTTGAATTGATACTTTTTTCAGGGACCAAGCCCTTCCCCAATGCGATTCTGTTGGCAACATCAATCCAGTTTTTATTTAAGTAAAAAAAAATCAGAAACCAAAGTGCATCCAGGTCTCTCAACTGCCCCATAGCTTTGATGTGCTTTTGTCTGCTGCAAACCCTGATGATGTCATCAGGGTCATTTTATGATGATCTCATCAAGGTTATTTGAGTTAGCCTTTAGACAGAAAAAACACGTAATAAACTGGAGGTATTGAGTTTGAAAGATGAGAGCAGGGAGGGTCTAAAGAAAGATGCTATTGAGTTGCATTATTTAGGATCCAGTGTTTTTGGAGCTTGAGCCATGGAAAAGACTAAAAGTTAGAATTTTTTTGCAAAATCCCTAAAGAGTACCTCTTTAAATGCCATTTTGCAAAACACGAAGTCACATGCCGTCAGGTAGATCGTCTTCAGTGTGCCCAAATTTTTTATTTCTTTAGCAGTTTTAACATAGAGTTCCAAATGGATCCATTGGCTTTGTCCTGTTCCAGCCGTCATTGAGAGTCGTGATGCTGAGTAATGGTCCATCTGTCCAGAACTGGCTCTGAACAGCGCTGAATGGACAAGTAGTGGGCTTGTCTTTTTTTAACTCATCCCACATGAGGGGAGTTCCGAGGGTCGATATGCGTTAATAAGGTTTCTTGGAACAGTCCTTTAGCATAGGAGGTAGTTGTGATGGCTGTCAGGTGTGTGTCATGCTCACGCCTGCATGGACACACACAGACACTAGTGGACACACAATCACACGCACACAAAATGATGTTGGTGTGGAACCCCTCAGGAAATGATGAAGTCATTGTTTTTAAATGAGGAAGCTCCTTGACAGCAGTGCAGCTCTGCACTGTTGGAGCACTTGACTGCAGCAGCAGTAGCTGAAAGCTACAGGAGTTGCTATGTTTTAAAATGGCTGTACTGAAATGTCTTATAGCACACCAGATGAGTGATACTGAAGTAGCTGGAATGCCATTAAATAGGGTGCAATTGTAAGAAATTTGCTCTTCAAGAGTTCAAAGAAATACAAGCCTTAAGATGAAGATGTCATTATGCTACCTATAGCCATGCCTACACTCTTTATTAAATGTTTACATTAGCTGTGGTTTGATATAATGAGTTTGGATTGGCTGTCTTTCCTCAGGGACTTTCTGCCCCGTGGATCTGGCATTGTCACCCGCAGGCCCCTGGTTCTGCAGCTTATCAGTGCCACTGCAGGTGGGCACACATACATTTACACACCCACACACACACACACACACACACACACACACACACACACACACACACACAAATACAGCCTCCCCCGCTCCCCTTTTTAAATGCTACTGCTTTTTTCCCTTGTTTTGTCCCCCTCTCACACTGGCATTATTTTCCTCTCCTACAGTTGCAGCACAGCCACCACTAATCTCAGTTATATATTCTTCATTTTCATCCTCTTAGAATGGGCTGAATTCCTCCATTGCAAAGGGAAGAAGTTCACAGACTTCGATGAGGTTCGCCAAGAGATCGAGGCCGAGACCGACCGTGTCACGGGGGCCAACAAAGGCATATCTCCCGTCCCCATCAACCTGAGGGTTTACTCCCCACACGGTGCGAAACCATATCTCAGTTTCCCTCCTTTCATAGTCATGTAATAGCACACAATGACACTTTTGAATCAAAATAGATTGTGAAAAGCTGTGAGTCATCATACCCTCGCTCTTTGTATTATTAGCTGGCAGAACATGTTTTTAAAAACTGGGTCATTGCAAACAAAGAATATGGTTTTCCTAGCAAACTAATTATACATGTATGAATTTGATGTTGTTGAGGAGTTAAAAGGAGGCAGCTAAACAGGAACTTTACCTTTTTTTCTCTATGTCCCTAGTGATTCTTACATTTCGCAGCTTTGCTCCAGTAGGCAGTTGCACCAAATTACTAGATGGAGATCGACACATCAATAAATTAAAACGAGCTTAATCAGACAAGCAATTTTTTACATAGAGGTTAGTTGAACAACATATTTACACCAACTAACTGCCAGGTGTAGCAAGGTGTAGGTGTACTGTTGTATGTAGGCTAGCTAATGAATCCAACTGACAAAACTTGCTAACATATAACCTGTTTCAGGTGAACAGTAAAAGAGGTATTTAAATATGGTCGATGTATCTGAAAAGATTGAAATGCTGTTTAATATTGATGTAAACTGGAAAGATTTTAAATAAGTCAAACTACAAAACATTATGCTAATATTGTTAGCTTAAATTACCAAATGTCAGTGGTTAGGTTAGTGTGATCAGTTATTGCCCAGTCCTACTAAATTGCATTAATACTTCTAACTCTGAAACAAATATAAAGCAAAGTAATATCTACATTTACAAAGGATTAATGATCAGTTTATTATATAGCTTTTCCCCCTAAAATAAAATAAAATATTGGTTGTTCAGTTACAGCTCATTACTAATGTCAACACAAACTAAGACATTTATAAAGTTTTAATGGTGCAACACGATAGTAAAGACTGAAAGTAGCTAACAGTTATTTAGAACTTTGCCAATACCTTAAACACAAACTTTGTAAGTTTACAAATGGCTGGTGCAACCCAATCCTGGTTCCATGATACGTTTAATCAAGTTTTAGCTGGCATTTGGATACAGGGGAAGTGTCCTTCTTGCCTTCCTCCTCGCAAAGTCATCCACTAGATCGTCCAAATCTAGCTGTCTAACATGGTCTGACTCCATTGACATAAGTGACAATGAGCTGAGACGTGTTTGGCACATGCTACTCCGCAGCAAATTTTTTATTCTGCCTAAAAGGGAAAATGTCCGCTCACCCCGGGGGTTTGCCACTGATAAAGTTAGAAAAATCCAAAGTGCCATGAAAAGATAGGGGAAAACTGAGTGCATATTAAGTGCAGGTAACATCTCAAGCAATGGGCACTTCTCACCTGCAAAGTCAGACATGAAAAACTTGAATTGGATGAGTTCGTTGGCAAAGTTCATGTCCATGTCTGATGGCTATGCACCGGAGAGTGCATTTATCTTTTCCACTATGACATCACTGTTAGACACCTGATGTGACATCATTTTATTCCCTTTAATATTGCCTTTGTTGAATCTTTCCTTCTGTATTTTTGTTATGCTCTATCACTTGAATATAAAAAATGTATGTATGTGCACAATTACAATCCGATTACTTAAGGGTTAGACAATTTTACAAACAGTAAAAACAATATTAAATGAAAACCACTAAACAGCGTGCTAGTGTGTAAAAACACCACAATGTGGGTTTAGCACGCCTTCGGGCAAGCTAATAAGCTCACAATGAGGTTTTTCTGCCCATGTTGTGAACTAATAGCACTATAGTTAGCTAGATAGTAGCTTTGATTTAAGCATCATGACTATGGCATGCTGTTTTAATATTTTTTCAACACAATGTAGCTAGCTACCCCTTTATACCCCTTTCACACAGACAACCTGCGAACACCTAACTACTAGATACGTTTTGTGCAACCTAAATAGTTAGACAACTGATTTATAGGCCCATAGCTAGTTAACTTGTTGTCTTTTTAGTGTAGTTAATTTGTTTGCATTTTTTGTTAACAAGCTAAATCATATGGGCAGCTAGGTAGGGAAAATGGGCAGCATGCTAAAATAAAGGGATAGCTAGTTACGGTAAGTCAAATAATGAACGGTTTGCCATAATATGACGTCCTTCAAACTGTCCAGTTATGCAGGATGAACTGACTTCTTGGTGAATATTGTATCACGTCACAGCATATTGTAGCGTGCCAACCAGTGGCTCTCCGAGAGGCTCTTGTTTTAAGCACTGTATGTATCAAGGGGCCCAGGTGAGTCTTGGAGTCTCCCTGGCAGTCCGAGGCCACAGGGCTCTGGCCCCACTGGCCCGGACCATAATCCAGCCTTGTTTGGATATTTGTATTATGTTTTGTTTTTGCTAAATACAGATCAAATTGTTGTAGACAACCTGAGAAATATGGCCAAAAGAAGTAATTTTAGAGTATTTCTAGTTTTTCCTGTTGTAGGGAGTAATGTTAAAGCTACCGGGGACCCTCCCAGCTAAAAGAACGACTAACAATAGACCACAGAAATGTCACACAGGTATGGTCATTTCTTCTATTGCATTCCTCTGACTGTGCAGTGCTGAACCTGACTCTCATCGACCTGCCGGGGATCACTAAGGTGCCGGTTGGAGACCAGCCTGTGGACATCGAGCAGCAGATCAGGGACATGATCATGCAGTTCATCTGCAGAGAGAGCTGCTTGATCCTGGCCGTCACTCCGGCCAACACTGACCTGGCCAACTCTGACGCTCTTAAACTGTCAAAGGACGTCGATCCACAGGGTAAGGCAAGGGCATGAGGGCATGGAAAGTACTGTGAGTGAAGGAGGCTGTAGGAGAGATGTAGAAAGAGGAATGGAAGTACAGAGAAAGTGGCCTTGTGGTTGGTGAGAAAGACCGGAACGAGACATTGAATCACTATCACCTGCAAGGATGGTGCTCTGTGTCCGACCTTGTCCTTTGACATCTCTGAATGGAAATGGAAATGGACTGTACTTGTATAGCGCCTTTGTAGTCGTCCGACTACTGAAAACGCTTTCGCACTACATATCACATTTACACGTACAAACACATTCATACACTGATGGCAGAGGCTAACTGCCCATCAGTACAAATTAAACTAATCATTCACGCACACTCGCACACTGCAGGCACAGCTTCGGTAGCAATTTGGGGTTCAGTATCTTGCCCAAGGATACTTCGACACATGGCTGAGGGAAGCCGGGATCGAACAGCAAACCTTCCGATTGGTAGACGACCCGCTCTTCCTACAAGCCACAGCTGCCCTAGAAAGCAGAATTTCCCTGTAGGGATAGATCAAGTGTCACATTATTATTAGAAACGAGGGGCTGAGAGACGGGGAAAATGTAGGATAAGGAGGGCAACAAAAGATAAATGAGTAAGGAGGGAAAGGAAAAAGAAAATCTCAAAGGGATGGGTGGAATTAAAGAAACACAGAAGGCACAGAGGCTAAGGAAAAAAAGAGATACTGAAAGTGGAATATTGAGGAAAGGTAAGAAAGGAGAAAGAAATAAACTTAATTTAATTCCCAAAGAGTCTGACCTTCAGACAAGAGAGGAGAAGAAGATGAATTAGCTAGTAAGAAGAGGACTTGAATGAAGTAACCCCTGTGGGAGGGATGGATGATATCAGACAAGAAGAGTAAGTTGGAAGATTACGGGAGGGAACAGGGAGAGAAGTGGATGCAAGCAGCCAAAGATGCTTGGAAAGGATTATGTGGCAAAAGTAGAATTAAATACGAGTAAAGAAGAAGAAAGAAGTAGGGAAGAAGGAAGGAAAAGGGGAAAGGGAAAGCTTGTTGCAAAGCTTAATTAGGAACTGGGCATCCAAAACAAACCCAACATTCAATTTACAATGATAGAAAACAGACAAAAGCAGAAGATACTCCCATTTAAGTAGCGGCTACCAGCAGAGTTTCACTTAGAAAAGTGACCCAAAAATGAGTCAACTAAATAGTGCCTTCAAACTTCCAAAAAGCATGTCTAAATTTCGATTGCATCCTTGCTCACTCTTTTTGGCCCCTTTTCCAGGTCTGAGGACCATTGGCGTAATCACCAAACTGGATTTGATGGACGAGGGCACAGACGCCCGAGATGTACTGGAGAACAAGTTGCTGCCGTTGCGAAGAGGTGCGGAATTCTCTCCCTGTGTTCTTAATCCCAGTATCCAATAACTCTGTCCTTGTTCTACCTGCTTTCACTGTTGTTCTGTTCATCTCGCTCGTGCTACCGCTGCCTTTGTCTCCTAGGATTACCATTCATTGTTCCTCTCAATTTGTGTCCTTGTTTATTCATTCCCAGGTTATATTGGAGTGGTGAATCGCAGTCAGAAGGACATCGATGGGAAGAAAGACATCAAGGCGGCATTGGAGGCTGAGAGGAAGTTCTTCTTGTCCCACGCATCATACAGGCACATGGCAGATAAAATGGGCACCCCACGCCTGCAGAGAGTGCTCAACGAGGTGATCATAGATTTACTCGCAGTGCTTTCCCACAGTGCACTTTACATAATTAACATGAGGTTGGCCTTGTTTTTGTGTGTGTTTTTTTTTGCATCCATTGAATGGCACACCACTGTGGGTGACACAAGACTGGCAGGTGGAAAATGCACTCGCTGTTTCTAGTTCAGCTCCAAATAATTTATAATTTCACTCAGGCAGGCGTTCCACACTTTCGCTGCACTGTTATCGTATCAATGTTGCGTCGTCTTTGATTACGGTGAAATATACAGTCTTGATTCGTAAATCGCTCTGAAACAGCCACAATGCCACCAACATAATCTACGTATTGATGCTCCTATATGACTGTAATCTGTTTCGTTTTGCTGCCTTTATGTCTCTATAGCAACTGACCAACCACATCCGGGACACCCTGCCAGCGTTCCGCAGCAAGCTGCAGTCCCAGCTGTTGGCTCTGGACAAGGAGGCCGAGGAATACCGGGGATACCGACCTGATGACCCATCCCGCAAAACCAAGCAGCTGTTGCAGTCAGTGCCCCATTTTCTCTCAACAAGACAATTTACATTAGATTAAGTTCATTCAAACAAAATGCCTTACCTCTGAAGAAATAATTACCATCTTGCGTGGCACCCATTACTTATCAGCTTGTAGTTTAGAGGTCAGAAGTCATTGCGGGTCTTTTATTTATTATATATTTTCCATTGCCGTTGTTTCAGGATGGTGCAGCAGTTCTCTGTGGACTTTGAGAAAAGGATTGAGGGTTCAGGGGATCAGGTGGACACCGTGGAGCTGTCTGGCGGAGCAAAGATCAACCGGATCTTCCATGAGCGTTTCCCATTTGAACTAGTCAAGGTGATATGTTGTACGTAAAAGAAGATGGCATTACCAAAAAATAAATAAAAAAATCGGAAATTATTACACCTGTTTCAAATACAAATGCTTTCTTTCCTCACATCGGGTGTCATTTTCTTGATATCGGTGCGGTCGCCTCATGCCCGTAGCCAGGATTTTAAAATGACTGAGTCCAAGTCCTCCCAACACACCCTCTGAAAATTCTGACCCAAATACGAACTCTAAAAATGTTTCATATATTTATACATATAACTATTTGGAATTTATAAAATTATACTTTGATTATAGTGTCTGTAAGTTTCCTAACATAAAGATTTGTTGGCTTAAATTTGTCAAATTTAAATCTATCGAATTCCACTGTGTGTAATTTTGTAATTGTAGAATTTAAACTCCCCCCAGGTTGCTAAAACTTACAAATTCCACTGAGTCATCTGCCTCATTCTTGTTTAAAGCTAGTGATTCTCATCTCTAGAAAATTCCTGAAAGAAAGAAAACTGCACAGGGAACAACTGAAATATTGACACCCCTAGTAGACCCTTTTTCTTCTCATTTTAATACAATTAAATCTTGAAAGCTGAATATCAGATTAAATGACACTTTTTACAATCTGTTTCCTTCTTTGTTTTCTTTGCTCTTGGTCCTGTTTCCTCCCAACTCCTCACACACACTGTACTATTTTGGGATTTTCTCTTTAATCATCCCTAAATAGCTTCACTATTATCAATACCTGTTCAAACTCATAGTATAAATACAGCTTTTGGTACTTTTTTCTTTCTTTTTTTCTCTTCTGTCGTGCTTTTGCAGCTCTACAACTCTAATGTCTGTATCCGCTGTCTAAACTCCTCTCTGTTCCCCTCAGATGGAGTGTGATGAGAAGGAGATGCGTCGCGAGATCAGTTATGCCATCAAGAACATCCACGGTATCAGGTAAGAATTTGGCGACCAAACTGAACTATGTGGTGGCAAAAATTCATCTTTCATTTTCTACAACCCCTACACATCAGTTTTTTTTTCCCAAAAAGGCACACAATTACTCCAAATATTTGCGTATGTATTTCATATATATATATTTGATACCAACCAGTGATGCGACCACTCTTGTCTTTTTGCTTGTTAACAGTGTAAATGTATAAATACTTTATTCACATCCTGAAGACAGTCAGATATATTAATGTTGATGTGGCAAACATCATAACAAGTTTAAAAAAAATACAGATGTTGGACTTGGGTTTGCCAACAGCCTAAAAATACTCCAATGGTTTGAATGGGAATTTAACAAGGGAGGAGCATGTCGGCTTTCTTTCTTTCTTTTTTTATGTTCATTGCAGCCTCTCAGTGTGTTTCTATCTTGGTTCAGCAGTGGTTAGCCACCACAACCGGAAAAATTGCCACCCAAGCAAGAGAGAATCTGACATTTAAAGAAACAGCACATTTTAGCCTGAATTCCCTTCAAAAACAATAGCAGAGCCAATATCTACCAATGACCGTCTTTTCTCACATCAATTAAAGTTTGGGCACCGAGCCCTTTATTATTGCAACCACAGGCCGTTTTCCAGTATCACACCTATGGTTGCTACTGGTAAAACCAAAATACAGATCAAAATCATTGTGTCAAACCAAAATCAATATTGCTTAAGTCGACGGAAACCACTTTTCATCACAATTGGATCCTTTTTCTCTTCCTCTTGGTGGGTTTCAGGACTGGACTTTTCACCCCAGACATGGCGTTTGAGGCCATTGTGAAGAAGCAGGTCATAAAGCTGAAGGGGCCCTGCGTCAAGTGTGTGGACATGGTCATCCAGGAACTGATTAACACCGTGCGTCAGTGCTCCAACAAGGTAACTCGTGCATGTATGAAGGGAATGAGGGAGGAGAGAAGCAGGGAGGGAAGCATCGTTGAAATCGGATAGATGAATTATCTTAAGGTGAGAAGTTGCTGGGTCTCTGTAAATATTATTATAAAGAGTACGGAGTAGACCTGCTCTATAGGACAAGTGCAATGAGATAACTTCTGTTATGAATTGACACTATATAAATACAACTGAATTGAATTAAAATTGAGAAAAATGAACGATGAAAATGACATGAAGTTTTTGTAATTTGTTTCTAAGTTTGGTTTTTATTGTTCATTATTCCACATTGCTCATCACGTGGAATGAGTGAATGATCAGCTGTGTGATGTGCTTTCAGCTGGAATGCTTCCCCAGGCTGCGTGAGGAAACTGAGAGAATTGTGACTAGTCATATCCGAGACAGAGAGAGTCGGGCCAAGGACCAGGTAACACTCAGTAGTTTGCAATTATGGACATACATATATACGCACATATGCATGCAAAGCCATCGTCAGTAGCCTGTTTTTCTATATATGGAGCGATCACTTTCCATATCTGTCATTGTAATGTAATGGAATTACAAACAAGGTACCAATTATCCAAATCAATTACTATTAATATACATACTGTATAACATATAATACATTTATAGAAATAGTTTGGCATTTTGGGAAATAAGCTTATTTGAAGAAGATCAATGCCACTCTCACGTCTGTACAGCAAATATGAAGCTACTACCAGCGGCTGGTTTGCTTAGCTTAGCACAAAGACTGGAAACAGCTAGCCTAGCTCTGTCTGAAGGTAGCAAAAATCCACCTATTTACCTTACATTCATGAGAGCGGTATCAATCTTCTCATCTAATCTCGGCAAGAAAACAAGTCTTCCCCAAAATGTCCAACTGCTGTATTCCTTTAAGAATGGGTTACACTCGCTTCATGTTAAATGTTTTGTGTTGTTACAGGTTCTGCTGTTGATAGACATCCAGCTCTCTTACATCAACACTAACCACGAAGACTTCATTGGCTTTGCTAAGTAAAGACTCCACCTATTAGCTCGGCTCCACCATGACAAATTATTTATGACTAAACATGACAGGCTGGCGAAAAAAACAAAGTGTTTAGAAGATCTCCTTTCACCCCTGCCGTGTCCTTCCCTTTCCTCTGCATTCACCTTTTTCTCCCCATCATCCTGTCTCTCCTGCCTTCTCTGTTTTGTTGCCTCTCCACCGCAGTGCGCAGCAGAGGAGCAGTCAGACTAATAAGAGCCAGAGTTCAGCAGGAAATCAGGTGAGCAGTCGTCACGTCTTGTATGTCACACACAAACAGCAGGAGCACAAGGTCAAGGGAATAAACAGAGAGAGATGCTGAAATGAAAGAGATTTGAAAATCTTTTGCATTTCATGTTATACACTTATTAGACTTTTGTTTTTGTTTTGTTTTTTTAGATTTTATTATAATGAGTTTGTATTTTAGTCATGCATGCTGTGTTATGTCTAGCAGGGCACCAGTTGTGTTCAGTGGTTTGTTTGCTTCTTTGGTTTTATGATTTTATCGCAGTAAAAGAATCACATTGGGTTCTATTACTTTATGCCACCATCATCACTGGCGTTTTTGTTGAGACATTTCCCTTTGTTTGAACCCTTCCTGTGTCATCAAGGTGCCACTTTGCATTTCATCCCCATCCCTTAGTGAGAATCTCAGCTGCCCTCTTATGGGTGTCTGTTGGTGAGTATCGCTCATTGTGGGTTATGGTTTGCAATGTCATTTGTGCCTGCAGTAACACTTCTGCCCATTGTGTGGTGCTCTCCAGCTCTCCAGCCGCATCAGAACCTGTCATTTTCTCGTTTTCCACACTGACAGGTCCAGAGTGGCAAATTTGGCCGTGTAAGCTACTGTTGGGCAGAGGCATTTTCTTTAAGACAAGTTGCACTAGAAAGGTTGCCTCTTTTTTTTGAGTGCCACAAGGTTTTCTAAATCCCCCACATTCCTTCCTGTTGCAGGCCTCCTCTCCTCCCGCATCAGGCCTGATTGTAAGAGTTTACTGTCTAACCCTCTCTTTAACACCCCACCCACCCACCATCGTCCGCAGACTACAAGGGGTTGCCAACTAGACCGAAATTAAAATGTGCCTTGGTGTGGCAGTTCAAATATCATCTCTGAGACTAAAAGTGTTAGAAATATGATTTCTTGTAGTGTCCTGCCATGGATCCAGGCACAAAACAGCCCTCTAATTTGTGCCTATGACAGAAAGGCTTTGTAATGATTTAGGTAACCTCCTTAGTGAGTCTTAGGCGGTGCAAGACTGACCGTAATCTAACCTAATAATCACTTGGCACTGTGCCCACAGGCCTGTTTATGTAGGACTTGTGGGGTTAACACACCAAACACAGTTGACACACACATGCTTTATTGTGTGCTTGAAGCACTTAACACAATGGTCACTTAACAAGCTAACACGGGCCCCTGCTTGTGGCATTGTGAACACAGTTCCTTGAATGAGACTGCACTGACACAGTCACATGCTAGGCTCTGAGTGAGTCACGAAGACACAACGACGCACCTAACCTGACCTTCACACACATTTCATCGCAATTCATGCATTGATGACCTGCACAGATTCATTTGTGCTAGCTTTAGCCATGGTATGTTGTACGGATCTGTTGGTTTAGAGGCGAGTGAGCTTGTTTTTTAATTAAAATTAGTACGGATGAGGAGCTCCTGTCATCCTCTTTTGTTTTATTTACTTTTTTTTTATTACAGCTATTTCTGACTTTCTGACCTTTCCCTCCCATCAGGTCATTCGCAAAGGCTGGCTGACCATCAACAACATCAGCATTATGAAGGGAGGAGCCAAGGAGTACTGGTTTGTGCTGACTGCTGAGAGCCTCTCCTGGTTCAAGGATGACGAGGTGAGTTTAAAGCAGTTACTATCAATATTTTCTATAATAACAAATGATCAAATGACTCTGTAGTGTGAACGTTGCTCCTTATAACAAATCCACAGATAATTATCACCAGACTCAGCAGTTCCCCTCAGCTTTACAAAGCTTTTTAGTGTCTTGCAGCTCATTGTTTTAGTTTTTCCAGCCAGCAACTTCACTGTTTTAGTTCAGTCTCAACGCTCTCATAGCGTTGTTTTTGGCCACAGCAGGCAGCTGGGTTTTTTTTTTTTTTTTTGCAAAAAACCTCCAAAAACCCACTGTACACTACCTGCTCAGCACCAAACAGCAGACAGGTAAAGTTATCAACTTTAGTAGGAGTATATAGCAGTTAAAGAGACAGATATTTCCCTCGGGAGTTAGAGCGTTTGGCTTACTGTCAATATGTGCCAGTTCCATGTTTCATCTGAATGTCTCCTAGGTGGGAAGGAGTGTGAAAATGGTGTATTTAACTCTCTTTTAATAATGGTATGTTGCAAAGACAAATCACCTAAGACTGATGGATGACAGTCTGTTGTTGTGCAGAATGGAACCACCGACTAACTTCATTCAGTAGATATACCAATGGTGGAGAAATGACCCAGATCTCTTAGATGTTTTGTTTTAAAAAGCAGAAGTTTATTGTTTGTGTTTCCATTATCATTGATAATACATCAGAAGGACCCACAACGGCATACTGGTTTTTTTTCGAAGGAAAGCACACAGTTTGCAGCACCCACTCCACATCCACAGGATGCAGCATTTGGTCCATGCTGCTGGCTTATTTGGCGGGCTGATGTCTATCTGCCTGTCTGTGCCTGCTGTACAGGTTGGAGGGTATTCTGCACAGCAAGTGTAGATAGGCAGACACACTGCAACGCGTTCAGCCAGGTGGTGTTGTTGCTGCATTTGTGTTTGTTAATGGGACCTTGTTTAGTCTCTAGTCAGGGTACAATTCCAAGAGAGATACACAGAGAAGGATTTGAATTTATGCATAAAGACAAATTGATAGAAACAACTGTGTTCTCTCCCGCCTTAACTGTAAACTACATTTTAATATGCGGTTCCTCTTTAATGTAGGTCAACTAAACTTGTGGCCAAGTCACTATTTGTGAGCGTTTAGCCTTTGCTGAAGAGTGGATCACCACCATGATGGAGCAGTTTACTGTATGAATTACGTATGTGTGGAGATTGGCCATGGTTCTGTCATTCACTCGTTCTTTCCATTCATCTTTGCCTTTGTCTCGGAGTTTCCCTTCTTTTCTCGCTCTTTCTTCTCTCCCCACCTCTTTCCACTGGGATCAACAGGAGGCATTCGCTTCTTCTTTGCAAATTTGGAACAGTCCCAATCCAAACCAAATGTTCACTCACAGACACCCAAAATATCTGAAAGCGTACTCAGCCCTCAGACAACACATGGGCCGCGCAGCATTGGGTCTACAGATTGTCATTTGATACGTTTGTGTGGTAATATGGGAAATTATAGACTGCTGCTTCCCCTTGTATATTTCAGTTTTACACTCCGTGAACTTTCTATAGTCACATACGCATGCACGTGCACACGCGCAGATCCACATACACACATGTGCACACCCTCCTCCCTCTCTTGGTGTGGTTGGCAGTTACTTTGGAACTGCTCACATTCTTGGCAGGAAAATCACAGGTTTTTAATCCAAACATCGGCCTCCAATGTTTCAGCAGAGAGAAACCTCTCTATTAAATATCAATAACTCCCCATTTCTGTTTCTGACCTTCAACTTCATAACCATCACTTCACGACCCAGAGGCACTGTTTTGACCCTACACAGTGCGTAATATTCCACACGCGACAGTGAAAAAGTTGCACGTCCACTCTTTGACTTTCCATATTTTCAAACCAACAACACAAGCCCTCACCTAAATAGACTAACACTCATTTAAGTGACTTTTCAAATGTAAAACATTCAGTGTCTACATATATTCTTTGTGCATTGGGGCTTTTGCTCATGTATTTCTTGCACCATCTGCAAAACACTTTTCCTACCAGCTTTTTGCAGTTATTTGACACCACAGCAATCTAGTTTACATCAGTGTCCTTTGCCTTAAGTCTTCCAACTCCATTTTGGCCACCCAGTGAAATAACTTCACTGGAGGTGTCTGCCTGTATTTTCAAACTCCACTTGATTGATTGGCCCTCGTTCCTTTGGCCTGTGTTAGATGCTTTGCAGCCACATTCGCTCCTCCCCCGTCCAGTGGACCACATCTTCATCAGAGCACCAGGCTAGCAGCCTGCACACTTACTCATTCATGCTCTAAATTATGTGAGCTCGCGATCTTGTGAGTTTTGGCTTTAAATCTTTTATCATTCTGGCTCAAAATTTTGATTTTCTTTACACCTTACAGCAAAGTTGTCAAATCTGCAGTTAGTGTTGAAAATTGGTGATTGGTATGTTTATTCCAAAAAGAAGTGAAAAGGAAGTGGTGAATGTTAGAATGCACATAGGAAAAAATACAGATGCATATAGATCACATACAGATTATAAATAGATTAAAATAGCAAAGGGTGAGATAGAAGGAACAGATGCAAAAAACACACATCTTGGAGACCTGAAATGCCAATAGAGAGACAGAGAGAGCGACACAGAAAGACAGACTGACAGAAGAGGGTCCATGCCCAGTCTAACCAATGTGCAGACTACTGTACACCAGTATGACAATGAACAGGTAGTCTGAACACTGGGTGGACGGAGCCGGAGTTAAGAGCCAGGCCTTGTGTGCTGTTTTCTGCCATTCCAGATGTCGTCTGTGCCCTCCCTTCGCCCCTCTCCATTTTGGAAGCAAGGATCCCGTCTATCGAAAACCCCTCAAAACTGCGATTCGCCTGATCCGCGTTTGCAGCTTTCTGGTGCACATCTCTTGGCGTGTTTATTTGTTTTGGTAGACGTTTGAGCTCTGGGTCCCCTCGCGGTCCGTTTTGGTCACGCCGGCCATGAAGAGTATCCAGCCTTGACGTGGCATATTCGCTCAGACGACTGGGACAGACTGGCTGCACGTTCAGGGAGGGGATATTACAAAAAAGAGGGAACGAGAGAGACGGAGGGGGGGAGTGAGTGAGTGAGAAAGGGAGAGGAAGAGAGAGGAAGAGGGAGGGGACCTGTATGGCCATATATGGGCTGTAGTGACCCCTTGGGGAATACAACACAGTAGAGTCTGCAGAGTTTTCTTGTCTTCTCTTTTTCCTCTCTCCTCATCCTCTTTAATTCTTACCTGCGACCATCTACCACCACCTTCAAGACCTTCAGACCAGATGTGGGCTTTCTTCCGCAAATCTTTTTGCAAATCCACTTTTGTGCTTCTTCTTGTTGGTCTCTCCTCCTCCTTCACCCGCCGTCGCTTAAACTTCTCCCTCCTTCCCTGGTTCTCTGTGTGCTGCTAAGCACTACCAGATGTTGAGTTTTAACGCCAGGCTGTCATTTAATCTCTCTCCCTCGCTCTCTCTCTCCCTCCTTCTTCTTAAAAAAAAAAAAAATAAAAAAATCAGGCAGGAAGTGGGCCCCTCTGGAATGGAAAGAAAAAATATTGAAAAAATATAGAGGGGGAGGGATAAAAGAAAAAAGACAGAGAGTTAAGAAAGATGGAGGCTAGGATGGAGTGTAAAAATGAAGAGAAGAGTTTCTTCAACCTAAGCATCCCTCACAGGCCCTTTTTGAATCGGTCACAGCCGTGCTTGAGCTTCTACCTCCGAAGTTGAGCATTGTGTTTGCGCTCTCTGGACCTCCTGTGTGTATATATATCTGCGTTATAATCAGCCTTTAGCCACCAGCTCTCCCCGGCAAAGCGCACCGTGAAGAACGACTGTGTCTTGACCCACACTGTAATAACTTCCACATGTTGTGCTCCACAGCGTTCTTTCTCTGTGTCTACCCCCCCCCC
>CM022487.1:8441553-8507817 GCA_011952105.1 Coreoperca whiteheadi | reverse complement strand
TTTTTCCTAACCCTTTTTCGGAATTTTTCTGGTTCCTTATCCACATCAGGTGGGGATAAGGGGCCGCCACACCCCCCCCCCCCCTTTCCTCCCCTTCCCCCCCCCCCCATCACCCCCTGTCTCTTTGCTTACCCCCTCTCTCCCTCTTTAAAAAACTGATTTCACCTTTCTCTTATGGGCAAAATCTTGTACAATTGTTTGCGCCAATTTCATTGCACAACATTTGATTGCATAATAACGGGGCAAATTGCATTAGTCATCAAAGTGCTCATGAGCCATACCTTCTGTTCTCCTCATTCACAGGAGAAGGAGAAGAAGTACATGCTCCCTCTGGACAACCTGAAGGTCCGCGATGTGGAGAAGAGTTTCATGTCCAGCAAGCACATATTCTGTATTTTCAATACAGAGTCAAGGTCAGCTGTGAGATCTTAAATGTTTTATTTCTTTTTTTAAATTTTTATTTGCAGCTCATGTGGCTGCAGATAAAACAAGACTTTTGACAGCAATTCCATGCAGTAGATGGAGTTGGAGAGTTCAAGGCCTGTGCGCTGGTGCAGCGGCTGAAATATGTTTTGGATTATGCGTTTTGTGCAGTATGTATGCATTATTGCAGGCTGGGACAAAAATTGAACTACTTCCAATAGATCTAGAATATAGCTATCTTGTGTTAAAGAATCCCACAATTTGTGTAAAATACGATTTTAAAGTACCAAACATTTTGCAGGGAATTATTACAGGGAATTGTTAGAAAAACAGAGTTACTTGAATGTCTTGGTGTTGTAGTAGTAGGTTGATGATAATAATATAGGGGAAACACAGCCGATTGCCCTGACAGGACTCTAACCAATAATTGATAACACTTTAAATTTGCATAAAATGTTTAGTATCAGGCCTGAACTGTAACCGGTGCAGGACGTCCTGTAAAAAAGGTTTTATGGTAATTCAGTTTCTTCATCCACTTGAAGGACTTCTTGGCTCGAAACCTAAAAAAGAGTTATACAACAAAATATCCCACATGGAAGGAGACACAGAACCTAATACTGTCAATACTTCCAGATGTCAGAGTTTATATCTTTTACTGAACACTTTTTGTAACAATGAGGAGCTTTGTCTACATGTTGTTAAATTATTAATTGTGCATACATAAGTTAGATCATGTGAACCTTTATTTTTTTAAAATACACTCCTCCACTTTTGTTTATTGGAACGCACTGTGGTGTAAAATATTAGCTCTTAGGTGAATGCATGGTCTCCTGTGTTTAGGAACGTGTACAAGGACAATCGCACCCTGGAGTTGGCCTGTGACTCCCAGGATGATGTGGACAGCTGGAAATCTTCTCTCCTACGTGCTGGAGTCTACCCTGAGAAGACGGTTACGGTTAGCAAACTCATTTATTCTCCATTCAGTCGGTCCTTTAGTCCCTTTGCGACACTTTCTTAGCTTTGGTTCCCCTGTTCTGTCTGATCTTAATGTATAATCATTCACTTGTCCTCTTTTACATTATTATTATTATTGTTGGTGTTTCCCACCTCCTATGTTGCTCATTTTTTAAATAATTCATCTCATAGGCAAAGAAAAGAATATTTCAATTTCACCATTTAGCTCACCTTAGTTTTCTAGCATTCATACTTTAGAGGAATGCACGTGCAATTATTTCAGAAAAAATGTAAGCCTCCTGTATTAAATAGTCAGATTCATACAATGCACCCAATATTTTTTGTAAATGTAGGCCCCCTCTTTTCTCATCCGCCTCTTTCTCAATTTCTGCTTACCCCCTCCAAAGGTTGAGAGTGAGACCACCACCACCGCAGATAACTTCTCCATGGACCCTCAGCTGGAGCGCAAAGTGGAAACCATCCGCAACCTGGTGGACTCCTACATGGCTATTGTCAACAAGTGCATCCGAGACCTCATGCCCAAGACCATCATGCATCTCATGATCAACAATGTAAGAAAAGATTACTCAGACTTTAATTTATATAGGCTGTTTAGACAGCGTTTGTTTGTTTTTACTATATTAAAGTGAAGATACTGCTACTATTATTGATAATAATAGCGATATGATAACCCTTGTATGAAAAAATGACCATCATAAGGCTTGCACTTTCACTATGATTCATCATCCTGTACTACCTCTTCCTGCCACTAGGTGAAGGACTTCATCAATGCAGAGCTGTTGGCCCAGCTGTACTCTGCAGGTGACCAGAATTCCCTGATGGACGAGTCCCAGGAGCAGGCGCAGAGGCGGGATGAGGTGCTGAGAACCCACCAGGCCCTGAAGGAGGCCCTGGGCATCATTGGTGATATCTCCACCTCCACCATCACCGTCCCCATGCCTCCGCCTGTTGACACCTCCTGGATGGGAGGATCAGGTGGTCGAAGGTAACGTCACTGGAATTAAACTTATTATATACAGTACATGCATGCTGTAACCAGTTTGAATAAAAACTTTCTTTCCTAAACCTTATTCAGTACTATATCCTTTCTTTTCTCCAGGTCTCCTCCACCCAGCCCCACTGCCCCCAGGAGGATGTCCTCAGGCCAGCGCCCGGCTCCCAGAGGGGCCCCGCCACCACCGAACCGCCCAGGACCCCTAGGGCCCTTCAATAACAGTGCTGACAGCCCTCAGGCTCCCAGCCGCCCTAACAGGGCCCCTCCTAGCATCCCCAGGTAAATGCAGCCTTTACACAACTTATCTGTTGGGAGGACGCTGTGTATTTTGATCATTGATCAGAAATTAATGATATCGTGACATATAATTGTAAATATGACAAAATATTATTGAATAATTAAAGAACATGTGCATTCTTTGCCAGTATTATCAAGCCGGCCTGCTCAGGATCAAATCTCAGTTGCTCTGAACAGCTGCTCCATATCTTTCACTAGATCAAGAGTTCATACTTTTCCAGCCATCAAATTGATTCTACTGTTCTGCAGAAAGCCAGCTAACGGCAGTTGAGCAGGCAGTCCCTGATGACATATATACAATATCAGCACTGATTCCCCTCTAAAGTTGCGTAACAATGTGGTAAATACTGAGCTAAAAATGAAATGACTTGTGTGCTGTTTGTGACAAAATGAACTGATAAACTATTTGGAGATTTAGATTGTTTACTCATTAGGGGACACAATTGTCGTTTTTGGCGGCAAATGTCGATGTTGTACACAGCCTCACATATTTGTTTTTAATGTTTTTTTTAGTGGTATCGATCGTCTCAATTAACTACTCATTTTACATGGCTAATTTGGACGTGTGAGACATTGAAGGAGTTTGTACCATTTTGAAGACCTTCATCTTCCTTTATGTATGATATTCGCAACATAAGCATAGCATCTCTTAGACTTGTGTGAAGACTGAAGACTAATCTCATCTCTTTTCCTGTCTTCTTTTGTCTTATTCTTATTCTCTTCTCATTCTTTCGCCCTCATTCCTGTTCGCGGACACTTCCCCTTACACATTGGGATTCATTCTCCACCCAAGCCGGCGGCCCCCGCCATCACCTACAAGACAAGCCCCACCATAAACATCTAAACGGGTTCCTCATGCCCTTATCTCCCACCCTCATCCACTCCATCCCTCCTCTCTTAGCCATGGCTCTGCTGTCCTGGTCTCTCCTTAGCGCAGACACTGGCGTCTTTGATCCCATCACCTTCGATTTCCTGCCAGGTGACGATGTCCATATATCTATGTACAGTATGGTACTTGTCTTGTGGTTTATGTGTATGTGCGCTTGTTGCTCGCCTGTGGTCCAGGTTTGCTTAGCAGATTCACTACCCAATATCAGTCCCTGGAACCCCTTTGCCCCCACAAACCCCTCACCAAGTCAGCCACTACCCCCACTTGCTGCTTCTACATGAAAATACGCTCTGCAGTCTTACTGCCCTACTCATTCCAAATGCAGCATGGCACATAAGCTGCTTTTATTGCATGGGAGTGTGTGTATGTAGCGTGTGTGTGCGTGCGCGTGTTTTGTGTGTATGTATACGGGGGAGGGACTAATTTGCCTATATGTAGGCTGAGTTTGATTCAGTATTGTATTAATTTATTGTATAATGCCCCCCTAAGTGTTAATTATCAGCTTAATGTTCTCTTAGGAACAGAAGTTGTATCTTAGTATGTGTGTGTACATGCGTGTTTGTGTGCGAGTAATTCTGTGTACGTGCGTAAGAGTGTGTGAGGACACGTGTGCATGTGCTGTCCGCCTGCACGTTTGTTGGCGTTTCAGTTGTATTTGTTTTCATGGTCAAAGCTGTTAATGATGAATCATAAAACCCTCGGGGGGTAAATTTAATGTTGGACTTTTGTGAGTTGTTCCTGTGTTGTAGTAGCAGTCATACACACATAGCAAGACTGAGGAGCACCTTCAGTATTCTCTATATGGAAACAGCCTCAATAATGCATTTAACCCTGTCATAGGTGTCCACCTGTGCTGTATCAATGGTCAAGTTGTGACCCTTGCAGCCTTAAGCTCCAATTCAGACGCTGACTGGTGAGATGGAACTTGCCACTTGGAAAAGAAAAAACCCAAACAAACATGGCAAAACACAAAGAACAATGCATTTACATGTTCCCATTTAGCCTTTTTCTCAGGTTTGAAACATGCAACTCCATGCACATCACAAACTAGCGCTCCTTTCTCTTTTCTCAGCCCTTCTAGCCCCTCAGTTCTTCTACTCTCACATCCATTGAAGCCAGTCGGTGAGTCAGCGTCTGCGTCAGAGCTTAAGGCGGTATTGTCAATGTTCAAGTGCTTCTCTGTCGGTTTGTTATTGTGTACGTGGGCCTAAACTGTGTTCTGATGTATATAGGTAATGATAAGGAGATACTGTACCTGTGGACTATAAAGACCTCATCAAGGATCCTTGCGCTTTAATCGTTCTCTGTGTATTCACTAAATGCTCTCTTCTCTCTAATTTAGACTGCCTTACTGGCATGTATTACAATTCTGTATTGCCAAAGCTAAATGTAGAAAGAGAATTGGAAAGTTGAAAAACAAAAAAAACTAAAAAACTGCTGAAGACCAACAACAAAAGGGTTCCAGTTGTAGTGAGTTGACATTGTTTAGCAGAGGGCATAATGTTAAACTGGGGAATTGCATCAGTTGTTATTTTCTGTGTCTCTGTATCGCTCCTCAATAAACTTCTTCCTCATAATGTCTCACCTTGTCAACAGAGTCTTTATTGTGTAAGCCACTGGGTTTTGGGGACGGTATATGTATTTAAGCCGACCTCTCACTCGACTGCAGCAAAATAATGTGTTGTTCACTGATAATGTGCCATGGCCTGCTTGCTTCCTTATTCCATAGTGAAACTTCATGCATTCTTTGTAGATAAAATGTCCACCACGCCCACCAAAACTGTAGAATACCACGCAGGACAGAAAAGAAACTTTAGTCACAATCCTAACAATAAAAAACAAGACATTAAACAAGCGTGTGTTAATTTTATAGCGTGACTGATCAGTTACTGAATAAACTGAAACCTTGGACTGAATTAATTAAGCAGACACACAAAAAAACAGTATTAATGTTGGGGAAGAGGGCGAGAAGGGAGACGTTAGCTGAAAGCGCTTCAACTCAAATAAGAAGATGAATACGTGACTATAAAATAAAATTAAATGATTTTTATCTGCAAACATTTTCAATTCTTATGTTTGCTTTCTTGATAACTTATAGTCATTTAATTTTTTTGTTGTTGCCAGCGTCACTGGATTACAACACTGGCTATTGTTCAGCATATAATAGTGTATTTGTTGAAAAGTATCAATCAAGTAATAATACTAGTAAGTATCAATCTATATTGCCATCTTCATTGCAGCTTTCCAAAAAATCTACTGTGACTGGCAGCCACATGAAATGGTGCTGTAGTTTAAAATCATGCCCCTATGTATTACTTTGGTTTCAAAGATATAACATTTAGAACTTGCAGCTCAAAGCTACTGCCACTAACACTTTTTCACTGCCAGTAACACGATGGCAGCAGAGCCCCAGTCGTGCACTCATATACTTGGCATATATTTAGTGTTTCCAATTAAATGGAGCTCAATCAGAAAAAAGGAATCTACTACAATGACTAATTTCATGTTAGGTGGCATGTTAGCTGATGTGGTATACATATACAAGACCTGTGGTTACAAAGTGCAGCTCTGGTGTGATCATGCATGAGGCTGTGACCTTTGGCCAGTGCCCATGTAGGAGATGCCGCCTTTCATTTCAGTCAGTGCCCGCTGACTCTTGATGTGGCGTCCCTTGCTCTCGCCAAGGTAGCTTCAAATCATCTTTTTGACGCCTGGCAAATGAGTTGAGTAGCGGGCGTCCTCTAGTGGCCTCAACATAAACATGCATTTTACTGTCTCGAAAGCGACGTTTGAAGCCTGGTACTTTTCTGGAAAGCGAAAAGTGAGCCCCCCACGGCCGAAACTACTGCACGGCACTTGCTATGGTATTGCAACAAGCCTGTTGCAGTAAAGTTTGATCATTTTTTGTAACATACTGATGCAACAAACGCTTTGATTTGCATAATGTGGTTCGTTTATCAAATGATTGCATCAAAGTTATATTAACCGCCAACCTCATTCATTTCACATCGTTTTTTAAATAGTGGACTGATCACCACACCTCGGTGACTCGTGTATCAGTCATGTTTATCGCATTGTGGGACTATTTTTGACATCATGAGTCGTAATTAATTACCACAATTATTGATGATAACATTTGAAGACAGGATTAGCCTCTCTTAACTCCTCACTAAGAGAAGCTCCACCAGTCGAGCGACCAGGGGCTACGAAACGAGCGCTCCCAACACACGCTCAGTTTGAACTGCGCAACAGCGTCGCTGCCTTTTCATTGGACAGTTGAAGGCTGACGCGCACCCGCAGTCGACAGCAGGTTGTGTGTGTGGGCGACAGCGGCTAGCATCACACTCCCTTCACCCGTGAGACAGCGAAAGTTAGTAAAGTTAACAGGACACTGCGGCTGAATTTATGCTCTTACATAGTTCAAGAGACCGCTAGCTAAAAGGATAAAACGCTTTTTCTGAGTACGGCGAGAATGTCTGTCCCGGGAGGAGAGGGATGAAGATGACACCACTGTTATGGCGAGTTGTGTCAGTGTGGCTATGTGTATCTGTAGTCTGTTGGTAAGTTGATCAAATGTGCCCCATTTGAACTTAATATTATTATAATACCATTGGCAAACATCGAGTGGGAAAACTAAAGCTGTCTGACAAGGTTTAAATTAGTTACAACGCTTTGCATTAGCTAGCTAGCGTCAACATTATGCTGTGATGTGGCACCTGGCTGACTTCTGACTGGTCAGTGGTACGAGTTAAGTTAGCTTGAGTTGCTGACCCTAATAAGTTCTCACTAGCTTGTTAGCTAGGCTCAACACAGCTAGCGATGGACAGATTGTGCCTACGTAGCACTCTAACACATGTGCCCCCCCGCCTCATGACATTGTATACTAACGTTACCTTTGGCAGAATTATATAACGTTAAATATAATCAGCCGCCACAAGTGTGTGCGCCATGTAACGTTGCCGGTCTCCTTTAAGCACTAGCTGACAAGCGTAAAGTGAAACCTTTGTGAACCCTAAGATCTCTGCCACACAGACATGAATCTGCTGGGTCTACATCACCGGCGGTTGGTTCCCACGGCCCGTATTGTCACAGAGCTAACGTTAGCCGACGTTACATTTTGGTTCATCAGCTTTGGACAGGATTATAGGCCTGGCACGTCAGCCCTCTTGAAAGCTGGAGGTCTGTGTAAATCTGACAGGACACCGTAAAGCCGACAGGGAGAGAGATTATGTAGGATGATTATGGGCTCGAGCCATGATGTTAGAGGATAGTAACAAGCCGTAACACGCACCGAGAAGTTACTGTACTTCAGATAGAGACGGGAGGGAGGGATATGATGTAATATGGTATTAAGAGCAATCTTGGTGATGTTGACCTGGCCTACTTTCACCAGCATTGCTTTAGCTCTCATTTTAGAGTGAAGCTGTGAGCGATAGTATTTTTAATGTCTGTTATCTGTACTCCTGGCACAGTCGACTTCAGTATGGAATGTCTGTCTACAGGTGATGGCCACATCGGCGTGTACTAATCGTATCAGATTATTTAGTCCGGTTCAAAATTGTAGTAGTCAATGGTGCGTCATGTGACAGAAGTTGAAAGACTCACCGGTCACCTGTCACTCAGAGGTGTGTCTCCAGGACAATCTTGATGAGAGTGGACACATGCTCATGATCTTTGCACCTGTGGGAAACATTTTTATCTGTTGTGTTTGTTGCGTAGTGGGCAGCTCACTCCTTCACATCCAACCTACTCTGTAAAAGTTCTGTTTCAAGGTATAGCATAGCATCTGCAGTCCCTTTTTAAATACTACACATTTAATTTGACCAGTTACTCTTGAATATTGAAAAACTCATCTCAGCACAGCATAGACTCATCCACACAGGGTCTATCCATTTCATCACGATGGATACACCTAAAAACTTCTTGCATTTCCCACCATTTCCTTTGTAAAGTCTAATGCTTGAACTCTTTTTCTGTAAGCAGTTAATTATTTAGCAAGTCCTGCCTAAACCCCACTCTTGCTCCTTCTGGAGTTACATTATGGCTACTGGCTTTCAATTAGAAAACAAATGCTCTGTTGTTCACAGAAGGGTTTGTGAATAGTCTAGCCTCTCGAGTCAGATCAACAAGGCAGTTGTGCCAGCCAGCACATTGGCTTATTAAAGTACTTGACCTGGAAGCCCAGATAAAATCCATATAATGTCTTGGATTGTTGACCAGTTGCGTTTGCTGTTGCAGTGTGGCCTTTGAGACTGGGCAAGGAGGACCTTTTCTCCCCACAGGAACGTGCCATTTTTATTGCAATTATTTGAAGCCTTGTTACTGCTAATTAATGTCGTATTTCCTGCCAGGAGTGAGAACAGTCCCTGTGACCCTCACCATTTTTCTGGCACAGTGTCACCCAACAGAACTTGGGTTTTTTAAAACCAAAGAATAGGCTTTTAACAGATCTACAACCAGAAACGTAAGTCTTTATTAGAAAAAATCATATAAAAGCAAAATAATTGAATCTCATTCATTTTTTTTTACTTAAATTGTTTCTTTTTTTCACTAAACAGTGACAGATACTGAAGGTTTGAGACAGCAGACAAAAGTAGAACATATTGAAATACAAATAACATTTAAAAAAAAAAAAAAAAAGGTAGGTTTATTTTTAAAAGCAACTTGTTTGAGGTGTGTCTCTTGACTTTTACAACATTTCCTGACTCTGCACACAGATAAGATAAACTGCCTACATTGGGGTACAGGCCACTGGCATTTACACATTGCAGGGACATTGGCCTGCAGCTTCCTCTGTGTATGACTCACTGCAGTCAAATCAAATGTTTAGTATGCTAGATTCAAAGAGTTTCAGAATAGCCCTATACGTGTGCTTCTTTCCCAGATATCAGGACATTTTTCACCAATGCATTAACAAGGGACCCATATCCAGGCAATTTGACGCAATGGTATTATGACACTGGTTGTCTCTCCCTTTGTCTCATAGGTACCCTAGTTGCTATGTTGGTTGCACGGAGCCCCACCAAGAGGCCCAGAGGCTCGTGTCCTCACAGGACGACGGTTCGGAGGAAGACTCTGGGGAAAAGATTCATCATCACAAGGTAGCATCAGCTGTATACTACCATAACACAACCCACCTCATTGCCCTGGGGTTTCACAGGTTGCTGTATGAAATCCCTCAGGTGACCAAACATATTTTTAGCTTATTTAACCACACAGGAAACCTGCTGCCATGCTATACACATATCAGATTAATAGCAGTTGCACAACAGGTTCGGCAGTACAAGTAAAAATGTATGGTGCTCATTCAGATATGTGAGTGTTTTGGCTACTGTGACTGAACCTGTATCTTTCATGGTGTCAGTGATATCTGTGTGTGTGGGTTTCTCTAGGTAGAGGAAAGCTTACCTTCCCAGTCCATATCTGAAAATGAGCAGTTGATAGAGGATGATCAGCAAAATGATGTGCAGACAACACAAGAGGTGGAGAAAAAACAATATTCAGAGGTACAGTATAGCATTTAAAAAAAAAAATAAAAAATTGATTTGCCATGCCTGTGAGTAATAATAAGATTTCTAAAGGTTTTACCATTTGGTTTCCTCCAGAGCAGCACAACAGTTTCAGGCCTGGACAAGCAGTCCTATCCATCGTACCATCCAGTTCTTGTTATTGATCGTTCCTGGAACATTTGAAGCTTTAATTGTTTGGTTGGTCAATCCAACTCTGGCTAATGGGCCAAACGTATTAATATTTCCCTCGACAGCTCAAATATCTCTCTGTTTATCCATCAGGCCTTTGATGTGGAGGAGCCTGCTGTAGAGGTAGAGTTGGAGGCAGACAAAGGAAATTCACAACCTGAGCCAGAACCTGAGCAGAGCTCAGAAAATCAACATCCTGAAAACTCCATTACTCAAGACCAGGACTCAGCCTCCCTGCTACCTTCCTCTGACCCTGTTGATGGTTTTGCTGCTGAGCTGAAAGAAAACCTCAACATCCCTAACCTTCAAGACAACATCCCAAATAGGCAAGATATTATTACCTCCAGAGCTTTTCAGTTCATTTAAGTCAGTTTTCTGTAAAAACGGCACAAACATGCTTGCTTTGCTGTATGTCTGTATCTCATTATTTTGGTGTTTGGTTACAGCACCAAGAGAGCAAGTTCCTTTTAAAGTATTTACTGTTTCTTTGATGTCTCCCCGCAATTGAAACGGCTGTAAAAATGTAACATGGATTGTTGTTTCATTTCAGTGTTTCAGATGATGCATCTGCCGTGCATGCACCTGAGGTCATTGATTCCGACCTGCCGCCAGCCGACTGTGAAGACGAAGAAGAAGAAGAAGAAGAGAACAACCCATATGACGATGATAGGTGGGTACGGTCCATCTTGTGCCCTGCTTAGTGAGCTAAAAATCTCATTTCTCTTGCATCGTTGTCTCTGACACTCTTAAACAAGGCAACAATGCTTTTTTCCCCCCTTGACCAGCAGTCCTCCAGTTGTTCTGGAGAACACTTCCAATGTTCACACTGCAGGTACAAAAACCCACACGGACCCTCCTCTGGGTTCTCCGGCTGGTCACAGCACACAGCATTTGGAGGCCAACACATCACACATGCTGAAAGAGCAAGTAAGGAACTCGGGTACCGTGTGAACTATTTTCCTGTCTCTATAAAAGGAGGTGTCCCAGCTCGCAATTTTCTCATTATCTTTGACAGGACCTGAGCTCCCCTGTTACCACAGACACAGATTCCAGTGGGAGCAGCAAAGACCCCGAGGACATCCCCACTTTTGATGAGTGGAAGCGTAAGATGATGGAGGTGGAGAAAGAAAAGAGTAAGGTTATGTTTAAGCTTATCGTGCTTGTGAAGTTGTTTATTGTTGCTGATCCATATCACAACAAATTCCGGTATAGGTATGAAACCAAAGAATAGATTTTAAAACTCCCCCATAATTCTTTGTTATATTCTTCCTCTCAATAGCTCAGTCTACTCATACTTCTAACAATGGGGCCTCTCATACGGTGAAGAAGGTCCAGAAGAACTTCAATAACTATGCCTCAGTGGAGTGTGGAGCCAAGATCCTTGGTTCTAACCCAGAGGCAAAGGTACTGTGTGTGTATAATACTAGATCCTATTATGTTGACATAATGACCAATACAAGCGCATGTTGATTTGTGAATGTGTTCCATACAGAGCACTTCGGCCATATTGATGGAGAACATGGACTTGTACATGCTAAACCCCTGTAGTAATAAAATCTGGTATGTAGTGTTCATGCATCCCCTGCTTTCTGTCGGCAGATGCAACCTCAGATAATGTCTTTTCTTCTCCACCCGAAGCCAATTTTTGAAGCTTTAGTTTCTCGTTCTCGCTCAGGTTCATCATTGAGCTCTGTGAGCCCATCCAGGTGAAGCAGTTGGACATCGCTAACTTTGAGCTCTTCTCTTCTACTCCTAAAGACTTTCTTGTCTCTATCAGTGATAGGTATGCACTGCAGCTATCATAAACGTTTTTTAATACAATATGGGGATATTTTATGTTATATCTTTAGTAAAGCAATGTTTTAAAAATACAGTATCTATCAGTATATTACTAATGTTAATCTTTTATTTTTTGGGGCGAAAACTAAGGGCATTTTAATAGAAAAACTGGATGTGGTTCATTATAGAAAACATCGAAAATATGAAATCAAATTTTAATTATTAAAACCTTCATTTTCAATGACGCCAAACTGTGATCCTCAGCTCCCAGACAGCCGTGTCACTGTCCTGACTGTTGTGCAAATCTACTCCTGTAGATATCCGACAAACAAGTGGCTAAAGCTGGGAACCTTTCACGCCCGGGATGAACGCACAGTCCAGAGCTTCCCATTAGATGAACATCTTTATGCTAAATATGTCAAGGTGAGCACACAGTACCACGGCATCTGTCTCTGTTCTATGCTAAAGCAGTGCAGAGGAATCGCTGTAATCTCTTAACACAGGTGAGCATTTAACATTTAACTGTTTAGCTGTTTCTGCACCCTTGGTCTTGAATCTCTTTGAATTGATGTTTGTCGGCTCCTTCACTTTTATTCTTCCGTTTCCTTACAGTTACCTGGCTGTCTTGTAGGAAGTCTTGGCATCTGCATGTAACACTTTCAATGTAAAATGTGACTAGGCCAATTTGGACAGTGTTTAACATTCTAGATTTGAACATGGCTGAGTCTCACAGATGATGGCATCATGCTCATTTTGACTCTGAAAGTGATTCAAATTAAAACCGACATACAATCCTGTTTTGAATGCACGTGTATATATATCCTTAATTGTTTTCTCTTTTTTTCTGTCTCTCTTGCTTCAGATGTTCACCAAGTACATAAAGGTTAGCCTGCTTTTCTTGTAGAGGTCTGTGGTTGAATGAGCTGAATAGTAAACAATGTATTTTGTTTCTTTCTTTTGTCTAAGTGGTGTGATCAACTCTAGACAGATCTAACTAGCCGCTAACCCATTATAACATGGGCAATTTCATATCACACATAATGAACATTTGATTACCCATGAAATGATACCCAACAGTTGTCATTCAAAAAATCAAGCAAAGTATGTCTAACTTAACCTATTCTGAGATGTTCCTCTCAGATTCACTCATATTGTCGCTCAATGTTTCATTTTAAGCCATTGTATTGATTTTACAACCAAACAAAACCACGGCTTTGCTGTTTGTAAATAACACAACCGCTTTGGAGAGTGTTGATTTGCGTGGGGTATAATACAGCACACCTTTCCATCATCATATCGGAATCATTTTTGCATTTTTGTAGGTAGAGCTGGTCTCTCACTTCGGCTCGGAACATTTCTGTCCCCTCAGTCTCATAAGGTAGGTAATATTCCCGCATTGTCAGACAACATTGTGTTGTAGGCCTTTAGTGGAGCTCTCTGCCCCATACAGGGTGTCAAAGAATGGACCGGATAAGACAGATTAGATTTCACTGTTACATGAGCCTGGTTATAGAATGATTTTAATGTACTTATCCAGGGTGTTTGGCACAAGCATGGTGGAAGAGTACGAGGAGATAGCTGATCCCCCAGAAAGACCAGATGATCAGGATGATGACTTGGGTATGAACTGAACATGATACGTTTTAATACAGTGGTACATTGAAGCATTACAACATGCAAGATATACTCAGAGCAACCTATTTGGTACAGTTTGCATCACTTGTGAGGATAAATATAATATACTAGTCACATTGAAGTGACTCCATTCATTTGTGTGGTCTGGCATTATTTTTTAGGTTCAGTGCACCAAAATAAAAGGGGTTTTACAGTCACAATAACCTTTGTTGTTTTTTTTTTTACTGTTGTGAGATTGATGTGTGTTATCATCTGCTTCCCACAGATTATCCTCCTGGATATTCACCTGGTGAAGTAAAGTTATCCAAGAATCTGATTGGATCAGCAAAGGGTAAGTATAGCAATAATGGATTTCTACTGCACAAAGACGACTACAATGATCCCAAACCTGGATTACTGCATTAACTTTTTACCCGGGTGTTTACATTGTCTCTTCAGATGTCATTTTGAACATGGTAAATAATATTGCTGTCAATGTTCTTGGCGGAGGCCCAGAGATGCAAGGTATGACCAACACAGTCTGCTCTAATATCCAATTTTGTCTCACAACCTCTGGTTTTTTTTTCACTGTTTCCGTTTAACTTTGCGATGACTTTTGCAAATTATAACAATTCGTGTGTTCACTCTAAATGTTGTTTTTCGTATTTACGTTTTGTAGGCAACCGTTCATCACAGGAAGTAAACATGACTGAGCCATCACCCCAGCTTGAAAGCACCGTTCAAGCTACCACGACAGACCTTACTTCAGTGTGAGTACATGTCATGAGTCTTCTAGAACCTTTTGTGATTGTAAATTGACCTTCAACGAACCTAAAAAATCTGGCATTATTGTTATATTGACATATTATAGCTTTATTTATACTGTTTGAAGGGAGGAAAAGTGGTAAATATAACCTAGAGTGCTGTACAATTGCTTTGTGACCAATCTACATGATAACCTTTCATTAAGTATAATTGGACATCCTTTTATTTTTCCTTTAAAATCTCATATACGTTTACAAGTCAATGTCGAATGTAGGTTGGAATGTTTGTGAACATTACTGTATTTAATATGTACTATATTGTCCTTCCCTCTCTCTAGTCCAGAGTCTGAAGAGGAAGACATTTTACCAGACCCTGAAATCCCTGCAATTGAAGCCCCCTCCTCCGAGACCCCTGTGCCAGAGTCACCCACCGCTGATACAAGCAAGCAAGAGCTCCCCCCAGTGGAGGAAAAAATTGTCATTCCTTTAGAGAAAGATGAGGAAGAACATATAAGCTCTACAATCACTCTTTTGGATAAGGAGGAGTTGGATGAAGAAAAAGAGAAAAGGGATCAGCTTGAGCGACAGCAAGAAATTCAGAACTACTGTTCACTTCCTTCCTTTTCTTCCTCTTGCTCCTGTGCAGCTTTCCTCCACGAGTATCTCCATCAGCAGTGTTCAGCCATGCTGTCCAAAAAAAGGAAATGCCAAACCACAGACAGAAAGCAAGTGATTCCTCCTATCCAAACACCCACTTGGCACCTACCCCTGTCCCCCTCTGCCTGCCCTGAACCTCCGCAGCACCACAGTGAGGTACATCAGCCCCATGAAAAGGAACAAGCTTCTGAACAGGAGCCAGAGAGTGGAGCCAGCCCGTCAGAAACACTGCAGCCTCCAGGGAACACAGTAGAATCTCATAGCGAGTCCACATCCGAACCTCCAATGCTGGATCCAAGTCAAACCTCTAACCTCCCCAAACCCAGTGCCATTGACTCATCCTCTGCCAAACCTACCCCTATTGTGGAGACACCACAGCTGTCTTCTGAGGAACCAGCAAGGGAGCTAAGGCCAGAAAAGATCCAGGATGGGCCTTTTGAAGAGAAGCACATTGAGCCGTCAGCATCTCTCAGTAGCTCCATCTATGTACAAGCCATTGTCAGTGCCACAGTGGACGATGCTTCAGTGGCACCAACAGAAGAGAAGCCTAACGGTGATGTTTCTCAACTAGAAATAAATAACCCGGATAAGACCGATCAATCCCAGGTTCTACATCCCACCACTTTCCCTCATTTAGAACTTCACCCTGACCCACCAGCTGCACCTGAAACTGGTACTACTTCAACTGAAGTAGCCCACCCTGCTCTAGACACTGTTACAGAACTTGAGCCCTCTGGTGGTCACCCGCTCAGCGCAGAAACTAAAACGGAGGATTTCGCAGAAGACCTCTCTACATCGTCAGAGGGCAACGGTCAAATGCCTCTGGCTCCTTCTTCCTCTCCTTCCTCGCCTACCTCACCGTCCCTCTCAGACATCTATGCAGAGCCCCCCGATGGCACGGAGCAGAACGGGAACCCGGTGCATGGCTCCAGCCAGAAGGAGTCCGTGTTCATGAGACTCAACAACCGCATCAAGGCCCTGGAGATGAACATGTCACTCAGCGGACGCTACCTTGAGCAGCTGAGCCAGAGGTGAGAAACGGGGGCATACACCAGTGCTGCAGGAAAACAAAAAACAGAGTAAGATGTGTTGTCCTTTGTGTATAAACTGAGTAGTGAGTGATATTAAGACTTCTTCTTCCATGTTGATTCAAGGTATCGAAAGCAGATGGAAGAAATGCAGAAGGCTTTCAACAAAACCATCATTAAACTCCAGAACACCTCTAGAATAGCAGAGGAGCAGGTGAGCAATGAAAGGATGCAAATGTTAGTCTAGACAGTTGTAGAGAGATGTGACTTTGAGATTATTGTCCCAAAACATTTTCTCATTTTATTTGAAAGTCTTGCTAGGCTGAGTACAAAATTCCCATGGGTTTGAGCTGCTGCTTCCATCTTTCAAGTGTATTTGTTTCCAAAAGTTTCTGCTTTTAATAATTTTTATATTAGCAATTGGTCAGATGACCAGATGTGTAGTATGAAAAGGGTCGCTCATAGTGATGGGGATAACATCCGCGTCTGCAGTTCCCCTCACCTCAACAGGGTGTTTAAGTGTCTTTTAGCTGATGGTTTTGTTTTTGTGGCCCGCGACTGTTTTGGTTCACTCACACTGCTCTTATCAACCTGCAAAGCTAAAAGGAGAGTGAACATTCGACATACTTTCGTAGGGTGGCCAGAAACATGACTAAACCCTCTGACACACTGTGTCAGACTGCCTGTGAGCGTCTGTAGCCCTGGTTTTTGTGGTGTGTTCCGCACTGTTGGCCCTCGTCTGCGACTTTTTTCCGGCCGACTGAGCATGCGACGTGAGGCGCCGCAACAGTTGGCCTTCGTCGCGCGCTTCTTTGATCTCGGTTTGGTGTGTCAGGGCCTTAAATGAATGCTAGTGTTGCGCCTTATCTAAATAAATAGGCAACTGTTTCCTAAATCCTTAGCTTTATCAACTTTATAAAGTGATAATATGTCAGTGCGTGTTTTAAAGCTTGTTTGTTTGTTATTCATAATACCTTTACATACCATGTCAATGAGGTGAATGTGTGTGTAGTTGCTTAATTTGTTGTCCTTTTTCTCCCAAAGGACCAGCGTCAGACTGAGTCCATTCAGTTGCTGCAGGGCCAGCTGGAGAATGTGACTCAGCTGGTTCTCAACCTGTCTGTCAAAGTCAGCCGGCTGCAGAATGAGGTAGATACAATGCTCCAGGCACAAAACCTTCATCTGTAATCAGGAGGGGTTTTTTCAGCCTGATGTCAAACGCAGTAAATTTAGTCTCTTCCCAGGACCTAGTCATTAGGATGTACTGGTCCTGCAACATAGTTTCAGAAACATCTTAAAGGCTACTAAAAGCGTTGGTACTTAAATACGCATCTAAATGTTTCAGTCATAATTGTTTCAGTCATGCTCCATTTTATTCATTGTATTTTTCCGTCTCTCATTTGGTCAAATCAGACATTGCCGCTGTTTTGCTAATGATATAATCAATGGTCTGTCTCCTAGGTGTCAGACAGGCAGAACTACCTGCTGCTGTCTCTGGTGTTGTGTCTGTGTCTCGTCCTGCTGCTGTGTGCCAACCACCGCCGTATCTCCACTGTTTCTCCAATCACAGAACCAGAGCCAGTCATACCTAAGAGCTACACATACTGCTGTTCCGAAAGGTACCAAGACAATAGTACAGTTTTGCTTTCTGCTAAAAATATATATATGTAATTAAAAATGCTGCCATGAAGAAATAATATCTTTTATAGCTATAATATTCAGTAAAGTAAAAATGAAATGCTAAGCTGTATCTTTACATCCGCGATGGCAAACAAAAATCTGTAGTTGGCATCTCCAAATGGGCTATTACGGCTAATGGGCAGAGGTTACAATTTATTGGAATGGCTTCTACTCATTAAGCCAGTTTATTGATAGAGTTATTTATCAAGAACATCGCAGCTGGAATCTTAAGTCTTAAGTGAAGACACAGCCGTGGCTCATGTCTTTAATAAAGGTGCTACATGCAGGCTCCCCCCCCCAACCATTGCTGTTTCCTTAATAGGCAGTTCTCTTCCGGTGATGAGACGGGCTTGAAGAGGAGCGCATCCTATCCACTCATACACTCGGAGTCATTCCAGTTAGACACTACTGAAGGTACTACTGCATCAAGTGCCATCAGGGCACTAGAATTATGTTTCAACGTTTTTCCTCATACAGTATATCTTGAATAATCGCTAATCAATGCAAAATTAAACCGTTCAGAAATTGACTTAGTTCTTTGGCTCACAGGCCCAGAAATGCTACAATCAGAGGAGACACAGAGTCTTTGTCCAGCTAACAGGAAGGTGTGTAAAGATCAGGTTTTTGCATTGCAGAATTTACGTGGAAAATATACGTTTGAAATGCTGGTTGTAATTGATTAACAGCTGTTCTTTCGCCCTGACGTTTTGCCACACAGAGGAGACGCCGTAAGATGAAACCCATGGAGAAAGTGGAGACTCTGAAACCCTCTTTTCAAGCTTCACCAGAGCTGTGTAACGGAGCTGTTGTATGTAACGGTGTACCTGTCACCACAAACCCTACACCGCTTACAAAGAGGTTACTTCAACCTATGTATAGAGACTCGCCATCAGAGGGCAGCTCGGAAGGATCTTCACACTCCGATGACCCCACCTTCTGTGGCATCACCACAGCTTGCAGTAGACTCTGTGACGGGCTCCCTCCACCCAAGACCCGGGGTGAGAAACGGGCATTAAGACGCAGGCGTCCTAAACCCAGTTGCGCGGTGGTGGACTTGCTTCAGGCCCCACAGAGGGACAAGAGCGGATCATTGCCCATCTCTACCATACAAGACATCATGAACCAAAAAACAGAGCAAAGCTCTGGGGCATTTGGGGTAAATGTTGTTCTCTCAGGTCCTGTTTGACTTTTGACATCTCCACTCCGTCTCACTGATTGCTAAACTCTTTCCAAAAGAGGATGGATGTTAATTTCTGTAGCCACAGGCAGCTTCAAGCTTTGATATGAGACTATCCCTTCACTCTTCTTGTAAATGTTTTCTGTTCATGTTCTCGTCAGATGTTTATATCGGTTATACTTCAAATCAAAGAAATATCTTCCCAGCTTTCCATTAAAGCGTTTCTCTCTTTCTTTGGAAATATTAACAATTACTATTGACACTACAAAATGACTCAATAGAGTTTTATTGCACAAACCCCGCAAACATCTCTTTGTGAAAAAATTCTTTTACCAAATCGATCTCTATTTCCCACCTGTAGCCTACCTTTATTTCATAAAAATTCAGTTCTGCCCTCAAAGTAAACCTGCTGTCAGGACGTTGCCTATCAAGGACAAGCAAAGGACTTTTCCTTTAGTCAGTTCGCCTTCAAAATAAATTGACAGAAAATGCTTTGGGATGTAAAGAGCAGAAGAGCTACAAAGGAAACTGTATCATATGATGATCTATTGTTGATCTAGTGAACAGGAAAGAGAGAGACCACATAACAGGCAAGGGCTTCACTGAAAAAGTATGTTTACTTTAGTGATACTGTACACCGCAACTGGCGCTGGAATGAGTTGAAATGCAGGGTCCACTCAACCTCAAAATGATACTTCAGATATTCCTAAGAAAAGAGGTTAATTTATCATTAACTGTATTCAAAGTCACGTCGTTATTGGAGGAAAAAACAGAAAGTTTTAGTATGTTTACTTGTGTTTTCCTAAAGTAAAATAATAAAACACGTTCGTGTGTTTTCACTATGCGCAGCATAGTACATGCACAGCACTGTTCATATAAAACAGTAAAGTAAAACTATTGAAAGTTTATGTTAGCATAAGGCTGGATGCTTGTGATGAATGCCAAGCCAAGTTTAAGGTTTCGAAGGAAATGGTATTTATGTAATAATATACAATTAAATGCATAATGTTGGATGAAAGTGAAGAGGAGAGACTTTGCAACTTCAGAAAACATCAAATAGGTGCATCTATCCGTGATCCAAGTTATTCGGCAAAATGTTAGTTTACAGAGCTACTTCGCATGTTACGGGCTCAGAGTTTGGTCTTTAAAAAACTAAGAGTTGCTCTCGGTCTAAATATGGTGTTTAGAAGTTTAAAGTAGGGATTGAACCTAAAAAAAAACAAAAAAAACCTAGTCATGTGAAGATGCAATTTCTGCTTCTACCTTCAGTCTTTGACATGCCCCCAAAGTTCTCCCCTCGAGTAGCTGTGTTGTTCAGTAATCCGGAGCACGATAGGTCGGCGTGAGAGACGGTCCTGATAACTTACAATCATTTTACACACATGAAATTGGACGTTTGCACATTTTCCCACTGCAGAATGCAGCATCTAATTCCAAGTGATGCTGCAAATGCTCACGAGGGAAAACTGAAGTTAAGGGCCACGATGGATTTGAGCTCAGACCTTTGAGCTGCAAGCATCCACTTCACTGAAGTGCCTTGAGCAGTCCAATGAGCCCCTCCTCCGAGCCTCGGGAGTGTTGTTCTGTAACTGACCCTGAGCCCTGAGCGCCGGAGGAGAATTATGTTCCCCTCCCAGTCCCGAGAGAGAATTTTCTCGGTGAGATACCACAGTGTAATTGAAAGGTAACGGTAACAGGCCTATTATTGTTGCTCACTAGTGTTAGTCAGATTGTATTTGCGTAATATGTTGTGCTTGTACTGTTTGTGTGTAGTACCAGATGTAGTAGGTTTAATTTACTGGAAAATGAGCACCACAGTTGATTACAGTAAAGAGTACAAACTATTGTAATGAAGCTGGGAGAAAACACACACATTGCGCGCACACACACACACACACACACACACACACACACACACACACAGAACCAGGTCTGCAGGTAATAGGAAACTGAACTACAGTAACCTCTCTTATGTAAGTGTTTTGTTGTTTTGCCCAGTAGGGGGCAGAATAATCTTTGGTTAAACCTCCATTGTATGATTTCTATATACCGTCACCAGGATTTTCTATGTGATGAGTCATTACTCAGGATGGAAGTAAATTAGTTCAAGGGCTAATACTGCTCTCCACCATGCCAACTCATTTGTCTCAGTTTTTGCCACCATGGAGCCACTGAAACTGCGTGATCCTGCTCGTGTTCTATTAAAATGTACTTGAGACTCTGAAACAAGGAATTTTCTGACCAAATGGGCTCACCGTTTGGTAGAGTACATATGGAAATGTGACTGAAAATCAGTTTGAAGACCGCATCTTTTGATGTGCAGCCTCAACCAAAAGCATGTATCGTCTGAAAAACGTGATTAATACCATTACTTTTACACACGTGGTCTCTCGCTCACTGCGGTCAGGCATGGTCAGAGTGCTGGTGGATGTGAGAAATTAGGTTAAAACCTCTTTATTCATCTGACCCGGTTGGGTAGCAGGAGCCTTTCAGAGATAAGCGTGTCTGATGCTCTTTTTTCCCCCCTTCATTTTGTTAACAGAGTTCCTAGGTTTCTCTTTGCCCTGCCTCGTTCCAAAGATTATCTGTAAATGCAGGGCTGCAATCCTCTTTTCCCAGGCACTCTGTTTTTATCCGAGGCCTGTCATGGACAGAATATTCTCAGTATGCTGTTGTCTGTATGTTTTTATTTTGGTATACAGGTGTCTGCTCTATGCTCATTCTCTTACCTGATTCCTGTCTAAAATAGAAGAGATGAAGACCTGACTCTTGGCAGAAATACTATTTAAAGTCTAAATACTTATTTTAGGAGCACTCCACCAATTTTACACATGAAGATCGGTTTGCATGTCATGAGAGGTACAACTTTACCTGTGAAAACGCTTGTGTACTGTCTTCCTCTGGAGGGAGCTTTTTCAAAACTGAAGGTGTGTTCAGACAGAAAGCGAAGCAACATTTCACTAAGGACCATTTCTGCAGTCAGCCAATGCAGCAACTGTACACCCTATTGACTATAGCCTATATATTATATATATATTTGTACACAGTCTATGGTACAGACGTGCGTGCTTGCGTGTGTTCAGCCTCTGAATGATCTCAGAACTCACAAGTTACTCACAAGGAGTTCCTTCTGTAATTTCTGTCCGTCTCCTATTTTTTCTAGTCTCTGTGTGTTTATGATGTAACGCTGGATTCATAAAGCCTCGGGATAAGCAGTTTTTCTTTCTCAAGTTGAAACATTTTCAACTGGCACCAACACATCTTCGCCTGAGTTTGCGCCATCCTGGGCGAATTCGCGTCTATTAGTACTGACTCTTTCCATTGACTTCACGTGCAATTGGCATCTAAAATTCACCTTGTGTTCTGTCCCCTGGTGATGTCATCAGGGTTATTATTGGTTTGGGCTTAGAGACAAAAAAACCCCTGAGAACTCAAACATAGCGGGAAGATTTGGGCATTTACCAGGCGGGAAGGGTGAAATGAAATGACAATGTTTGACCCATTCTATGGGACTAAAAATCATGATTTTTAAAGAGATTTTTAAAATCTGTCTCTCGTTAGTCCCCCAACCTGACAGAAGTGCAATAGTTAGTTGTTGGAGCATCCCTTAAACCAGTACTAATATGACTTTGTTTGTTTTTTTGCCAAGCTAGCAACATGGCAATAGCAGTATCAGTCTGTAGTCCAGACTATTATACAATGGATTGCCATGAAATTCTGTACAGATATTCATGCTGATGTATAAACATACCTGCTAAACATCAGCATGTTAGCATTTAATTCAAAGCACCACTGTGCCAAAGTATGGCCTAAATCTTTTCTGTCTAACATGAATCTGAACAATCTGACTTTCACAGTGTGTTTCTCTGCAAAAATAATGATGTTTCAGATGCCGTAAGACTGAACTGGTCATCATTAAGAGGACATGGTTCACCCACTTGTGTGCGCGCGCTTGTGTGTTGGTAGGTAAAGCTTCTCAAGTGCCAGCTCTCATTGGGCCTGAATGCTCATCTGTCCTTTAAAAGGGCAAACACTATAACCCTCACTTTCTTTTTCCATCTATCTATTTTTTTCCATGACTTCACTTTTTCTCCGCATGTCCCCACATCTCTTTATGGATCGACTCACACCTTTCGATATACATGTCTTCCCCTCTGCCCTGCTCTTACCTTCCTTTAGCTCTCCTCTGTTCCTCTCACCACACGTACTTCTCTCTCGGTCTATGTGTGGGAGGGGGTCTGTTAGTGAGGAGTGGAGGATCCCGTCACTGTGAGCGAACGCGATTGGAGGAGAATAATCCTCTAGTGCTTTGCTTTCTTAGATTTTTTTGTGAGGGGGGAGTAGGGGGAGTTCTTTGATGTTCTGCGGATACCATTTGAGACCGCGGCATTAAATGCGGATTTACAATTTCTGTCATAGATTCTCCCATCCCCTCCCTCCGCCGTCTTCATGAGTGTTATTGCTCATTTCCTTCTTTTTCTTTAAACTGCACCACTCATTATATTTCTACGACCCAATTTCCTACACTTTCCTTCCAGTGGCGGACATCTCAATAAACACACTTGTAGTTGTGATTTAGGAGCAGTTAAATCTTCTTCATGGTTGAGCTACAATGGCATTCTGACAGGGCCGTTTAGCAGGGTGCTTAGCAAGAGGCCGATAAGAGGTTGGCAGCCACTTGGAATCAATTCGGCCATGCCTTACCCTCAGTAAGCTCACAGTCGCAGAAGTCCCATTCCGAAGCGCTTGTGATTAAGCCCGGTGAGCAGGGCTGAAGCAGACATTCAAAAAGCTGCAGTGGACATGCCACATTTGATAAGCCTTTGGTTGGAGATGTATACATATGAATAACAGTCTCCTCCAGGGAAGCTTCTGCTTAATGTTTCAGGGACTTATTTCCTCTGTGCCTCTCTGTCATCTGAGATTTGCTGCTGTCTGATGCGACCCACAGAAACATGAGGTGTTCGCTGTGATCATAGCTCCGCTGACACAGAAGCCTGGGGTGTGTGAAGGGGTAATAATGGATATACTTTCACGTACACACTCGTATATCCTGCATTCATATATCACGGGCGAAGACGCGGACATACCAGTGTTGAGTCCACGTTCCCTGGGTCACACTGTGTTCTCATGCGAAGCCCACATGGGCGAGACACAGCTGAGACACACACACACACACACACACACACACACAGATGAGATGTGACATGTTGACTAAATACAGGATGGGACGCACACCATTCAGCCTCGAGTAAAGAATGATCATGCATGACGTGCACTTTCACAGAAGCATGTAGTCTAACCTTTCCCCTGCTGATGAATGAGTCACAACCCAGATGCCAAAGGTGACCTTACTCAGTGTGTGCCTCTGACTGCAGCCAACACCAAAGTCGCCATTGTTGTTTTATTGTTTGTTAGTCTCATTTAGAATCTTTTCATGGAGATGCTTTTAAACTCATTTGTTCACTTCAGAGTAGATAGAGGAGATTCGTACATATTGGAGTACACACGCTTGATCCCAATCTCGATACATCTCGACTGCACCATTTGACACACATCTAGTGACAATGTCTGAACTAATTATATAACTTGCAGTTTGGGGTTGAATACGTTGATGGCTTATGTGATTCATGAATTAATAGTGCATACCTACCTACAACTTGAGCATTAACATGAGAATCAAAAAATGATTGATGATCTATATATGATCAGCTGCATTAACGTCTTAAAGGAGTGATTACAGACAGGATTACAGGCGCTTTTGGGCACGTGTTACAGAAATGTGGTTACGTTTTAGTAGTGCAAGGGATTACACTTTGAAATTCAGTGATTACATTACAGTTACGAATCCCAGTAACGACCCGTTACTTTGACATTTGGGGGTTGACTTGTTTGCTTTTCTTTACTGGGAGCTGAGGTTAGTGGTTGGTGTCATCCTGGTTTTACTTCTTCTGGTTCAGCCTTCTATAACTACATAACTAAATAATATCCACTTTTAACCTCAAAGCCCCCTCCCATACTAAGCTCCTCCTAATGAGATGGGATGCTCCTGATTGGTCAGCAATCAGACGTCAAGCTCTTTGATTAGTATGATTTAGAGACACGGATTGTGCGTAATTTCAAGTGTTGATAAGTGAAACACCTGACTGCCTGTACTTCTACATTCCTGTGAAAGGGTGCTCCTGGTATGGAGATGGAAGGTACAGGGCTAGAGGACCTTCCCCCTGTCTAGGTTCTTGGTGCACAAAAATGCTCACTTTCTGATCCTAAATATGTTTTATTTACATATAATTGATACATATAGGTTATGTATAGATTATGTAAATTGCCTTCGACATTAGCCTCTACTAAAAGAGGAGAAATGCGACTCTTGGTAATTCCAAAGTTGTCTTATTCACATCTTGTGTGATCTTAGCTGTCTTAATAACATTAGGCACGAGTAGGCCTAGATTGAGGAGTCACCTACTTTTGTTTAGAGCAGGAGGGTGTCTGAACAGCGCAGCTGAGGTCGGGACTTCCGGAGAGCTGTGTGCAGTCACCGAGGCTAGAGCTGCTGCTGAATGGTAAGCAAATCCCTCCAAATTGTAGAGCTGCTTGCCTGTTAAACCTCCAAATCTTGTTTTCTATTTTTACACGTGATAAATACAAAAGTTGTGACGTATGAGTGTGGAGGATTTGGAGTTCTTTAAAGGCATCCCTTGACGGAGCTGGACTGAGAAAATTTGAGGAACCAGTAATGTTCCACATTTCTTTTGCTGCTGACTAATGTAATTACCTTTTTCAATGAGCAATGTGGAATAAGTAAATGATTACAGTTTTCACGTAACTTACCCAACACTAATTACAGGTGACAGCAACTTGTCATCTTAACTTTATTGCCACACAACCCCCAATCAGGCTTTCAACACTAAAATACACTGCTCCCACCAAGATTAACCCAGTTTGTAGACTCAAAGCTCAGTATCAAAAATGTCGTCTTAGTGTGGACAGAGGGCCAAAAGGGAAAGAAAAGATGGGTTAGTTTTATGAACTATAATCAGCAACAGTCCTTGTTTCTGAGTTCTTCTGGAACCACTGGTTTAGGTATGCTGATAAGATAAAAAGTACACTGAGAGGATAAAATAATGGAAACACGTTACAAAACAATATTTAAGAGCCCTCCAGTAAATGCCATTTTATTGAAGCTAAAATCATTGTTTTCTGTTGAATCTGAATCAAGTTGATGAGCATTTTTTACATTGCATTGTTGCTAGGCAAACCAAATTTGTCAGAAATACAGACAAGGACTGCATGGTCTCATGTGCCTCTGTAATGTGCTAATTAGTATTTAAATTAATATACGTCTCTTGTGTAGCTGCCTTTGTAATTGCAATTGATAGTGCTTGGAACAAGCACTGCAGAATTATGTAATGTGGCCAGGGGAAAAGCCTCAAAAAATGGGATTCATACTGTGTGTCAAGACAGGAAGCCTGTACTAGCAAAGAGAAATTGTATGCTGTTATGCTATATTTTGTTCACCTGTAGTGGATCTAAATGGACTGGTCCAGTGAAAATGTGTTCCTACACAAAAGTCTCTGTCATGAATGTCTTTCATATGGGCAAAATACCTACAACAGTATGTTCGAAGTGTTAGATAAGAGGGTCTTATGAATTCCTTCTCTAGTTTACTTTACATAGCAGTGTAGACAGGCAGTTTGAAGGCCACTGATCTGACCCTGGCACTGCACCAATCTCGAGGGCGAGTGGCCCCCTCTCGCTCCGATTGTCGCCATGGTTACACACAATGGGGGTCCTACAGATGAAGATGTGATGATTATGATGATGATGGTGGTGTTGGTTGTCATAGTTTGTCCCCGGGGCTTCTGCTTTCGCATCTGGCCCCTCAATTCTCCGCTCATGACCTCTGTCACCTACCCGGGGGAGACACTTGCCAGGTGAGAAAAGCACGCAACAGGAATTAGAAGGACCAGGTCGACTGTATGTGCGCTCCCCCGAGCAAGGTTGTGTTTGGCTGATATGTCCGTCCTCTTCGCTCATTGTTATAAATACAAGGCAGGTTATTTTCTTCAAACTAACCAGGTACAGGGATGCACTGGCTGATACATAACTAGCAGATTGGACTTGCTCTTAATGTGATTTTACTGTTTAATCATATTTATTCTTCAACTTCCAACCCATTGCATTGTGTTTAAACTAAGAAAAATTAAAGTTTTCAGGGAGAGAGAAAGTTATCCTTATTTTAGTAACTGAATGAGACAGTTTTTACACTGTTTACAAGGGAACATGCAAATTTAGTTAATGTAACGGAAATACTAAGACTGTAATAACTTTAAAGGCCTTGAAAAGGTGTGCCTCGGTTGGAAAAGGATTATGTGATGTACTTCCATGCACCTATCAGAATGTAGTTTTTGAGTGTAAAATTTTTCACAAATAATACCTAAAGATTCTTTTTACTTTCATTCTAGCTTATCTTGATATTTTCCTAAACCTAACCAAGTAGTTTTGGTGCCTTTTGCGACTGGAAACGAAACAAAACGGTGCAACTGCAGCCTGTACAACCAAATCAAAAAGCTGAAAGATGCTAAAAAAGGTGAAGGAAGAGTCTTGTGATAATTTTCTGGGGGTTCGTCAGTACGAGCGATGCCTTTCACATTGCTCATAGTCATTTGACCCACGGTTAACATAAAAATATGGGTAGGTGCTGCTTTAAAGAAAGAACGGATGCTCGACCATCAATCTGGATAAAACATGTGGCTGTCCTTAAATGTTTACTGGCGTTTTTACATCCAAAGATTCTATTGGAAGGCTAACTTATAAGCCAGAAAACTTGCCCAGGAAGTCACCTTGGAATACTGATGCTGCATATCCATGCTGTTAGGCTTCCAAATCAGTGGAACAACTCCAAGACATTCCTGTTATCATCTCTCTATTGCTTGTCTTTGAGTGATAGATGTTAATATTCACATAACAGATGTGAAGTTTTCATGATCACAAAAACACCCCAAATGAATCCTTTTTGTCTCCACAGTGCTCTCTTAGACCATGTTAATGAAAGCTCTCTCCCTCACTCCTTTTTTGGGGGGGTTACGCAGAAGGATGTAGTTACTCAGGTTCATATCCACTAGCCTTGTATTGGATCATGTTGATGCTATGTCGCGCCTCGGCTCATACATAGTGTAATGAAGGGTGATTATTAGGTTTGAGGCTACAAGAAGGTGGTAGAGGAGAATATGTCCCTGCAGGTTTTTCTAGGGGAAAACACAGACACGTGTGTTCTTTACTTATGCTAATACACAGCAAGTGAGATCTGACTTCCCTGATATAAGACAATACAGACAAAGATCGTCTGTCATTGTTGCTTTCCTGCTCTTTTTCATTACTCTGATTTTATTTTCATGTTGCCCATCATTGTTACAGTTCGCAAGTAGTCGACCGACAGGCCGATTCGTCAGTCTGTCGGTCCACCACTTTGGCCCAGATCGATATAGCTGTTTGATTGGTAATTTTGTACAGATATCCATGGTGCCCAGAGGATGAATCCTACTTTGGCGATCCCTTAATTTCTCCTATAGTGCCATCATCAGGGCAAAATCTCAATTATTCATTACTTTTGTTTACAAAACTGCAAAACTAATGACATTTCCATCAGCCTCAGCTGTACTTTGTGTTTATTGCTATTTAGGCAATGTTAGCATGCTAACAAGCTAAATCAAGACGGTGAACATGGTAAACAATACCTGCTAAACTTTGACATCATTTAGCATTGTCATAGTGCGCATGTTAGCATGCTTACATTAGCATTTACCTCAAAACCATTCCTAATTCACACACATTCATGGCATATCGAAGTTATAGTAATCATGAGTTTCCGACACAAACAGTGTTCACATCAACTTCCGTGTAGTAATTATGACTAGGAAACTAAGATTTTTCTGAAAGTTAAGACATATCCATCTTGGCACTTAATAGTACAGAAGTGCCTGAAAACCAAACAAATGCCTCCCAGCAGCCAAAGATCAACGTTAAAATGTAATGGATATGGTGTAGTCATACAACCGTCTTGATGAAGTGAACGCTTGCAAGTTGTTAACAGGGGAATCTTTCCCATCTCTACAATCATTTCTATATGATGTGACCGCTGCATAAATACAGTCTCACACAGCCTCTAGCATGGATCTGGACTCTTAAGTCTTGTTCTACAGCCAATGAAAGGCTCTCAGCACGCATGAGTCCAAATCCATGCCATGTGATAAACCTTCATGTGTCACATTTTCTCGTGAACCACACGGTCTCATCTTTGTGCATGTGATTGTATGTATATGCACATTTGTGGTGTGTGTGTGTCTGACGTCGCATGTGAGCAAAAGTGGTGGGGACATAAGGGCACAGATGAAAAAACATTTTTTAAATGACCTTCAGTTTTAGGCAAAATAAAAGTTACATAACATATATATGTGTATAACCTGCATAATGTATGTGCCACAACACAATAGCTAACTGCTCGATTTATATTTTTTGTATGCGGGGCTTCCCGTCAGATATAATGACACATTCTGACTTTTTGTCAATATCACTGTACATAAAATGCGACCAGCTATCGAGCCTCTTCCTTCTGCCTAGCTTGTCGTCGGCGCTCTCTGCTCGTGTTCTTGCTCCATGCATGTAGTTTCGTGTTGCCGCCACAGGCCGGCAGCAACAGGAGTATGAGACTTGTACTTGAGCAACAGCGCAAACTCATTTTGAAGGCGTGACAGCTGAATATTCTATCCTCGTGGTGAAAAAGTAGAGACGATTGCAGACGAAAATTACGAGAGATTTTATCTTCGTTTTTATTTTATGCCAAACATGTTAGTCTCGTCTTTTTTCGTCAACAACAATAATGTCTTAGTCAGCGTTTTTGAACATATTTAGTCTCGTCTAGTCTGACGAAATTAACACTAAGATAAAGGCAGTATTAGGTTTTGTTTTATATCAGAAATGTTGATTCTGTTGCACCAAAGTGTCCTTTGAGGCTTAATATTTAAAATGTTTTAAAGGACAGGCAACATGTTGATGTTCATTGTTAGCTCACTAGCCAGCTAATGCTAGCTTCCTAATGTTCGTCTAGCAGCTAATGCTAACATTACGAGGTAAGCACTGAAGGATAAGTTCCGTTTTTGAAAGTCTATAATCTTAATAAACCTTAATTAAACTTTATGGACTTTTGGTACTTTTTTTGGACAATGCACATTTGTTTCTTCTATATTTATTTGTATGTTTTTTTTCCAGCAACATTTTTAAGAAATGATGCTTTTAGAAAGCGATGGGGACACTTAAATTCAATTTTATTTATATAGCCCAATATCACAAATCACAGTTTTGCCTCAAAGGGCTTTACAATCTATAACGTACGACACCCTCTGTACTTAGACCCTCGATTCGACTAAGGAAAAACTATCAAAAAAAACCATTTTAACCGGGAAAAAAATGATAGAAACCTCAGGAAGAGCAACAGAGGAGGGATTCCTCTCCCAGGACGGACAGACATGCAATAGATGTCGTCAGTGTTGCCACAGTTACTTTGAAAAATAATCTGATTACTGATTACTCCTTTAAAAAGTAACTTAGTTACTTTACAGATTACTTGATTTTAAAAGTGACTAAGTTAGATTACAAGTTACATTATTAGTTACATTCAGCCTCTGCCGACAACACCCCCACTGCCTCAACATAACAATGACAACTGGTTTTGCCAACACTCACTGACTCAATGTCAACAATGTATGGCCAAACATTTTAAGTTGAACTTAAAAACTATTTCCTGAAAAAATAAGTTTTTATAAAAAATAAAATAATGCCAGTCTTTCTTGAATTCACTTAACATAAATACTTGTTTTTACTAAAGTCCAGCTGTTGTTGTTTGGGTGGTGGGGGGCCTTCGCACCACCTGGTGGGACTCGCTCTGTAAGTTTGACCGTGCAGCGCTGCGACTCCAAATGTTTCTTTACATTTGACGTAGTGTTTCTGTAGCTAGATAAGACTTTGTCGCCACAACGAACCTTAATATTGCCATCTTTCGCTGACACAAACTCAAAATAGTGTCTGTATTTCCAGCTAGAAAACGCGCATCTCTCTCCTCCCTCCATTGTTGTTTCCATTTGTGTCGCTGCGTGATGTTATTACACGTGACGTGAACTGTCCTCATGCTGAAAACGTGACTTGTCACATACGTGACTTTACTCCCCGAGAGGCAAAAATATGTTTTTATTAAGGAAAATGAAAAAAATATTAACGCAAAGTGACTTGGATAAGTAACTTTAATCTAATTGCTGGTTTTGAAATAGTAACGCGTTAGACTACTCGTTACTGAAAGAAGTGGTTGGATTAGAGTAACGCGCTACTAAGTAGGCTAATGCGTTACCGGCATCACTGGATGTCCTATGTACAGTATAGATTCATGACAGAAAATCATAGTGCATACAATTATGATGAAATTGTAGTATATAGAGTTATGATGAAAAGCGTAGTATGTAAAACTTAAGGGAATAGGATGGATCCAGACGGCCAGCTGAGCAGGACCTGAGCCCCTCGCCCCCCCTCACCATAGACCCAGCAGCAGGTTGCCGCAGTCACAGATCCACATTCCACATCGCCGGAGGCAGAAATACAAAATTGGTCATTTCAAAAAGTGGTGGGGACATGTCCCCAGCGTCCCCAGTAGAAATGACACCTATGCATCATGTGTGCATGTATTCACTCTCACAGAGACCTTCAGTCTGCTGGGCCAAGTACTCTGTTATTTTATGTCCAACAGTCGGGGGAGTTTTCTCAAAGAGACATTTATGCTAAATTTTACATGTGAACTGTGCTTGAAGACAATGGAATGGGCTGTCTTATAAATGTCCTCCTGCCAAAAATGATTAATTCAGATTTTTGCCTTTGGGTCCAAGTTCATTAAAACACTGTGTTAATCTTCTTGTGTGGGGGCCTATGACTTATTTTGGATTTCGACTCTTTGGCGATGAGTAATCATTGCATGCTCACTGAATGATCAGTGATGCTGTATGTGCCCTTACATGATGCTGGGTCCCTGGGTGGACCTTTAGAAAAACAATAGGCTATGTGATAAGTCGAGAAAAGCTTATTTCACTGATTCATGAGGTCATTCACAGGCCCTGTGTGGAAGGAAAAGCAAGGCAAGAGGGAAAAAAACACTCACAACAATGGCTCTGATGCATCATGGGTAGTTAAGACTGCACAGCCATCAGCAGAAGTGTGTTGCTCCACATTGAAGCAGCTACTGTACTAGCGGACTCCTTAGGCTAGCTTTCTGACATACCCCATAAGCAATTTAATTCCTCCAGAGTTACTTTGTGCTACAGTCCTATCCACTTGAGAGCCTTGACATCATTAATCCATTAAACTTTAAATTCCAGAGGATTTTTAGCCCTCCTGCTCCCAGATTAGCAGTTCATTGCATTTCTGTGTCAGTTCACTGGGTTGAAATTAATTTCTCGACTAATTTAGTAATAGCACGCCAAAGCTTTTTATCTGTGCGGAGGATAAGCTGCATCACACTGCCGCTGTACTGCAGGCAGGTTAGATGTTTGGAAAAACTGTGGTTATGTTCACTCTGCAAGACAGGCTTATTATTACACTTTTGGCATCAGTACTACAGTAGCCTGCTAATAACGCTCTATGCACAGGCAAATAACTGAGTGACCCGATCAAACGTGCTCTTAGTTCTGTGGGTGGTGTGGGCTGTAATGAGGGAGGGGAGTGATGTGGGCACGTGCGATGATGAGTGACTCTTAATCCTTCTCTCTCTCCATCAGACCCCTTCCCATCTACAGTGTGAATCACTGTGTCTCTCTTGGCGACCCCGCCACTCTACACAGAGAGTGTAGACACACACACACACACACACACACACACCAATGACAGTTTTGTGCTGGCACGAGACGGCTGGACACTGTCCCCGCTGATCACCGGCTACGTCTGACATCTCCGTCTCTCAGCGTGACTCGAGTTCACAGGGGTCGGGGGCGTCACTTGAGCACATCACCCAAAAAAAAGTGGGTGTCTCCTCAGCTGTGGATCCACTAGCTTACAGCCTCTGAAAAAACATGACAGCGCTTGAAATGCACATCGGCACTGTTGTGACACTGACTAGAATTACACTAAATTACCAGTTTGTAGTGAGGTGTAATAACAGCATTGCTAGTCATTGTTCCCAGGATGCTGACTGCACTGCACTGCTTCACTCATATGAGGCCCATCTGCCGGCAGAGATGTGCAGCTCTGTCTGAACGTCAGGTGCACCCTGTTATCACGGCTCGCTCACACACGCACACACACACACACACACACACACACACACACACATGCGTGCTTGCCTGAGGTGTGAGAGTCATGATAATGGCATGTCTTGCAAACCCAGTCATCACGCGTCACTTCTGACAGCCCTTGCTCGCCTCCTCTGCTCACATACACTCTCATACATGAGCCCACTGTCACAAATATATGATTGTTGGCACAAAGATGTGATCGTTGTCACAAAGGTATGAACAACAGAAAGGAGAAGGCTGACAGGTTGTGATGAGGAAACATGTTGTCTTCTCACACATGCCACAAAACTCAGAAGCACATGCTATTTAGATATTTACACTAGGAATATCTTTAAGATATTGTAGCCACATTTATAAATGTTTTCTGTCCTGTCTCAGCTTCTTTCCCCTGATATCTTTAGAGCACACATCTTTCACAGAAACAGACACAATGTTATCATCTGTTGATAATACTCATGGTATGATCTCAGGTCTTGGGGCGGCTTTCTAAGCTGGCACCAGTGCCTGGTGCTGTGCAGTTGGTTAGAACAGTGTTTTCTCTGCCATCATCCCTAGTCATCCCTAATCCTGTGACTGCAGCTGTACACACAATGGGTAATCCCATCATGACTCAATTGTGTGTGGAAATAAAGACACACGTTGGCCATGAGGAGGAGAGTTATTTGTTAGAGCTCAAAGGGGACAGGGTCTGTTGTTGTGTGTTCACTGGGGACTAGTGAATAGTATTAAATGTTCACCTGCCAATACGTCTCTACTTGGATGGGATCCAACATGGCTCCTGCTGCTGCTAGAGGAGTAGGCAAGGCTTTTTCTCCCTGAAAAGAAGGTGTCACTCTTTTCAAAGAATTGGAGTTGCTGGATAATACACACTAATGTGCATGGTGTAAGGTTAACAATACACCTCATATGGCAAAACATTGGCTTTTGCAAAATGTATTATCGAAGAGACAGACATAAGTGAATTACAACGTTTTTGCCAGCAGGTTATGTGCTCAGGAAAATAAAAAAAAAGTCCAAACTGTAGCCAGTAATTGCAATACATTTCACTAAGGGATTTCCTGTTTACAGAGGGATACCAAGCACAGCTTGAAAGCTCAGTACAACCACAGGCTGTCTATGTTGATGCCTGTTTGTGGTGTATGGAGCCACTGACCATGCTTGTATGTGTCAGCCTGCCGTGGCCTCTATTTCTGCTCCTGCTTCACTGAATTTTGTGCACTGACTCAGATAATGAACAGTCCAACCCAAGGGGGACAATTAGCTCCTTAATGTGTCTGATCTGATAGACGTTTGCTCTTGTGAGTGGAAATCCTGTGGAGGAGCGAGCGCTGCCACGCTAAGGCCGTTGCAGCTGGCACCGTGACACAGAAAGGATCAAACTTAAAACACAAGCCTTCTGTCTGATACCGCTGTGTCTCTCGGCTGTACAAGGAACGTGAACCCAGCTATGCATTCGGGATTTGCTGTCTGAAGATTTTTTGCACAGCGCACCCCCACAGATTCCCACTGCACTTAACACTTGAAGCCGGCAATTGCCTCAAGGAGTTGAATCCAGTACCTTTGTCTGGAAACCCCCTTGACACACCAATCAGGCAAAGAGGCAGGGCAGACGCTTGGAATTTTAATCAAAAAGAGAATATTGAATTTGTAGTATTTGAAAATGTGCTTCTCAAACAAAATGCTCCCAACCCTCTTTGATATGGTAAGCTATACTCCTCCCTCCCTCCCTCCTTCATGAATTACATTTTTTTCCCTGTCTGTACAGTTGAGTAGCCCAGGGCACTATGACCCTCATTACATGAGTTGTACATACGAGAGAGAAGCCTCCACGTCTCTTTATTTGCCCTTCATTTTTTAGTCTCTTTATTTTCTCCTGAGTCTCTACTGTACAACAACTCCCCAGCCGAGCAGTGACAGGGTGGTGCTCCATGCTGACAGGGTGGTTCCGGCGGTTATATAAGATTAACAATGAAGTGTATTTAATTGCTGTAGAGTTCATGATGTGTACGTCAAGCTATTGTGATTAAACCCCAACAGCAAAAAAAAAATGCTCTGTTGTAAGTCAAAATCATCGCTGCCAAATGTCTTTTAGAGGTCTGAGATATTATATAATCTAGCTTGCGTTTTGATCTTAGACCCTTTCTGTGTTCCTGAAGGCCCCCAGTTTTTCCGCTCCAACAAGTTTTAAACAGCAATGAAATATTATTATTATTTTTGTTCATTACCTTTGTGTACTTTAGTGTAGTGGCGGTATTTGATTTATATTTTCAATTCAAATAACTTTCTGCAGTTTGTCAAAGAATGAATGTCGATTTGTAGTTATACACATTTAAAAAAATCACAACAATGCAATGCATTTAAAGGATGGGTGCCTTCACAGACTGTAGTCAGGACATACAGTAAGAGAGCATTCATAGCTCTGACATAACAAGCTAAAGATCTATGTGTGTGATATCTGAATGGGCCAGAATACAGAATTGCATACAATTTACTTGTGTCATCTGTCAGATTTTAAAACTGAAGTTCACCTTTCCTGTCCGGTGACACCCTTGTTTACCAGTATACAAAGTTGAGCAGTAGCACAAAGCAGCAACCCTGTAATCTAGCTTGTACGGCACGTAAAATAACTCCACATAATCAATTCCTATGGCAGTAACAACGTTTTAAAGTGTTTTACAGATAAAACTGTCTTGCTTTGAAATTATTCAAATTTAGAGAAATACTCTTAATACTTCAAAATAACCATCGACACATTTTACCCCTATATGTGGCTCAGTTTATTTTCCCGACATACTATCGCTTTTAGGTTGATGTGTCGAACAAGTTGGGAAACAGTTGCTTTTTATACTTGCAACATTAGCATTCATTTGGAGTTGTGTTTGTGGCCACAAGGCAAATGTACGGTAAATCCAAGATTCACTTTACTTTTAGCTCTGTTTTGCTCTCCACCAACGTCAGAGGGAAATATCTGGCTCTTTTGCTGTTAAATACTCCACTAAGTTCACTAGCTACTCTTTAACTTTGTCTGTCTTTTGGTGGTGGGCAGGTAGAGCACATTGGGTTTAGAGCTTTTTTCTGTTGAAAACCGCTACCTGCTGTGGCTGGAAACAACTCTGTTAGATCGGTGAGAGTGAACGAAAACAGCAAAATTGCAGGCCGCAACAGTGAGCTGAAAGACGCTAAAACTCTCCATAGAGCTGAGGGGAACTGCAGAGTTGATGATAATTCCTTGCAGGTTCTTCGCCACAAGTGACAAGTAGTCATTTGATCCATTATTCATATAAAATATTGATTTAAGCAGCTTTAAAGACATTAATGTTATTAACTGACTTTAACGATGGACAGTAAAAACTGAGTCATCTAAGGCTACTCCCCCCATCTGTATGCTAATTACCTAATTACCTACTGAGTAAGTTACTCACTTCACTTTTAATGTAGAACCACAGAACCACTATAGTAACTGTTTTCATATCCAGTGTTGTGTATTAGTCCACATGATGAATAAAGTGATTTTCATGTGTAAAATTGGAGCCCTTTAAACATGCCTCCAAAATCTTAATTTTTAACATATAGGAAGCATGTTACATTTTTCCTACTTGACCTTATCTTATTAAGTTATATGCAATGGGAGCATATCCTCCACATTTAACTTTCCTGTGGTCTGATATTTTGGAATGGATTCAAAGATTTTATCCATCAGTTTGAGGCTTTGAATGACCTGGTCCCTAGTTACTGCTAAGGCATGTGAGCTTTCTGCAAGTCTCAGCTGAAACTCTTTTTGCTTCTCCTCAATCGAGACTAAAGATTAAAGGTGACCGGTGCTTTGCCGTCAGGGCCCCTATGGGCTCCTTCACCTGAGGGGCAGCCAGAGTAAGTATCATTTTTTTAAATCACTTCTTATGCTGTGCTTTATTGGGATGCCTTTTAAAAAAACATTTTATTCCTTTTGTTTCCTTGCCTGTTACACTTATTTATTCATTTTTTACATTTTAACCTCACAGTTTCTGTTCAAAAGTGCTATTTCAGGAAATGTTACGCATACATTATTCTTTGTATATAATGTGGGATGCACAGTAGCACAGTTATTTTTACACACCATAAAAGCACAATATGATGCACATTAAATTAATATTAGTTAAAGGAGATCCAAGGGGTTTAATGATTTGGTTGAGGTGAGCAGAAGGCTGTAATGTATTTTAGTTCTGCTCTAACAGCTACAGTATGTCTGATGCTCCAGGTTGTGACACTCTGGAGTTACTGTTGGCTAAAGCATATGGCGGGCCCTTATTCTGCTTTGTGGACCCTTTAATTAGCCCAGCAGTCCAAATGAGGTTACTGCAGTGAAGGAAAGAAAAATCTAATGAAAAAGAGCAGACGGGAGACAAACAGTGTCTGTGTGAATCCGGTGATGTAGGGCAACAGTGAGGGTTGGGTATCCTGAGAGCACAAAATGTTATGTAATCCATTGCTTAGTTATGAAAGGGATCAATAGTGTAACTGTAAGAGACCTCCGGTCCCCCCCCCCATCCGTATGCACACATGCTAATCATTGTTCTCCTCTGAAATTCATGGCTAATTGTTTCTCAGGAGAGGTGCCTGGCATCCTCTGCTGCTCCTGCTGTGGAAACAGAAATGGTGTTGCATGCTGTGTTGTCAGACATGCACAGGAAGAACTGCACAGCTATATTAGACAGGTTTCCCCCCATACTCTTTAACATAGGAGATGGGTCATAGTGAATTATCTGAAGTGACACGCAAAAGTCTTGTTAACCTTAAAGTCCAACTGAAATTAAAGTGGGTTTCTTCTTCTACAGCATGCATCTGAAAAGCTTTGTTCTCCTTTGAAAAATAAAAAACAGAAACCAAAAGGGATACATTTATATTTTATACTTTTTGGTTTCATGATTGCAACCCTGGATTAGATTTTCAGATTTTCCACTTTTAAGCAAGCAGCCAACACGACGCCTCACCGGTTTTGCTAATACGATTAAATGCAAGCCGACTTTACGGTTTACTTTTCGGCCCTGAGTAGGCAAGACGGCAGGTCTTTAGCGGTTCCTGGTCCGCCCTTTTTCAGTATGTTGCTCCGAATGCAAGCAACCCCCTCCCTTATGCTCTATCTAGCTTATGCTACTAACAATTAACACATAATATACACCCTTAGTCCAAAATGCTACCCTCACCTAGTTCTTCAGTATTTCAATAATTCAATTTGAAATAAATGATAATAATAAAATGTTTATAACTACTGTTAATGGTTTCATTATATGAGTTTCAAACTAAGGCCAACTTTAGCCCTGCGTGAAAAACACAGCCTCCAAATCACTCCGTCGACACAGAGAGGGTGCCAGCGCAGAGGGCTCTGGCAAGCCATTGGTTCTCCGTCTACGTAGATGGTGAACTTGTTTTCAAAACAGCCAATGAAATCATTTTACTTTAAACCGTATTTGCATAAAACAGTAGGTCACACTGAGCCAGATAGCACCCTGCTACACAACACAAGAGCCGCAGACTAAGAATGTGGAAAAACACCCATATTAGCTTTCCTGCTAATCTCTTCTCCCTCTCCAACTACAAACAAGGACACGGCTTGTCCTGCACCTTAGCTTGTTGAACGAGCAACCAAACATTCACTGGGGAGAAGCACTATGCTAACGTCCATTTAAAGGTTAGTTAGCTAATTACCGTCAGCTGCACCACATTAAACAGCATATAAACTTGCGAGAGCAGGAGGAACAAGAACATACAGTAGAACCATGCAAATTCCACATTCAGATGTAAAATAATGGTAGTGATAGTAATATTAATATTACTACTAAGTAATGTATTAATTAATATTAGATAAATAAAATAGTAATAATAATGATAATAATAGTAATAATTCTAATAATAATAATTGTAGCAGCAGGTGTTGAGCAGGAACTTGGGGGCCGTATGTGCCCTGCAATCACAGATCCAGACTCTGCAGCTCCGGAGGCAGAAATGCTTGCTGAAGGAGAGCGGAGAGAGGCAAAAAAGCACAGAACTGTTGGAGAATGATGTCGAGTTAGTAACGTGCATTAATGAAGTGAAGAATGCGTACAGATGGAGAGGGAGAGGAGGAGAGAGGTGCATCATGGGAAGTCTCCTGGCAGTCTAGGCCAATAGAAGCATGGCTGAGGGATGGTTCAGGGCTCAACTGAGCCAGCCCTAACTATAAGCTTTATCAAAGAGGAAAGTCTTTAGCCTACTCTTAAATGTGGAGATGGTGTCTGCCTCCCGAACCCAAACGGGGATCTAATTCCACAGGAGAGGAGCTTGATAGCTGAAGACTCTGGCTCCCGTTCTACTTTTGGAGACTCTAGGAGCCACATGTGACCCTGCATTCTGAGAGTGCAGTGATCTAGTGGGGTAATAAGGTACTATGAGCTCTTTAAGATACGATGGTGCCTGACCATTAAGACCTTTGTAGCTGAGGAGCAGGATTTTAAATTATATTCTGGATTTTACAGGGAGCCAGTACAGAGAAGCTAATATTATATGAAATATGATCTCTTTTCATAGTTCTTGTGAGTACACGTGCCTCAGCGTTCTAGATAAACTGGAGAGTCTTAAGGGACTTATTCAGGCAGCCTGATAATAAGGAATTGCATTAATCCAGCCTAGTAGTAATCAAGGCATGGACTAGCTATTCTGCATCATTTTAAATCAGGATGGGCTTGATTTTTGCAATGTTACCTAGGTGAAAAAAGGCTGTCTTTGAAGTTTGTTTGATGTGGGAGGTAAAGTGACCTAAGATAAGACTTTAATTGTCCATTGTGAGTCTGAAAATTTTATAGGACTGCAATTCTAAAATCACATTTTACATTAGTTTTGATAGCAAAAAAGGATGACTAATTGTGATTTCAATTAATGGAAAACCTACATTATCACCTTAACTGACATGCAAAAGCTTATACAGAAAAAACCCCAGCTGAGTACAGTGCAGTGAAAAACTGGCATTTCACTTTAAGTGAATGTCTATATATGTGTGTCAGAAAGCTAACATGCACTGTGGAACTCTACATGACACCTGTCAAGACCGGGGAAATGGCTGTTCTCTGTTTTCCAATTCCCCTGCTCCATCAGGACGGCCTTTTTCCTTTTCTCACTGTAGAGAGACAGAAGATTACAGTGTTTCCTTCTTCTTACATGTCTTTCATTCTCTCTCTTGTTTTATTTCCACACTTTTGCTCTCTCTTTTGCACTCTTACATCTCTCTTTCATTTCCCTTCTGTTTTGTCTCTCATTTCCTAACTTTTGCTCTGTAGCCTGCCGTCTCTTTTTGTTTTCTGCTCTCTCTCTGTCTCTCTCTCTGTCTTTCTGGCGCGCTCGGCTTTACCTCCTTCCTCTCAGCTCAGCTGCTCTGGGATTGTCCCTGATCATTGGACATCAAAATATCTTCTCCTCACTGTTGCCCTGTGTTCTCCTCATCTCGACCATGTAATATTGAAGTCAGAGGGGACAACCCTTTGCTGTTTTCAATGAGTGCTTGTTCGGAGGAAAAAAAAGACCGAGGGCAGGAGAGGGGAAAACGTCACCCACAGCCGAGCCAACAAGATGAATGCACTTTGACTAAATCTCCCCCTTAGCCACTTATTACTATTCAGAAAGTCCAAACCCTGCTGAACTGCAGCTCTAAAACTGCATACAAAATGCAAGGGGTTGCATTTGTAGATGGTCAACAAACAGAGCTTTAGCAAAGCCAAGATTTGAGAACAAACATAGATCTTTGTGATTGATTATGCACTTTCATCTGCCATAAATACAACAGATTGCCAAATGTGAATGACAATTGTCCTGTGGAGATTTGAAATTTAGATCAGTTATTGAATTTCATGTGTCTGCTTGATGGGTGACCAACTGTTTTTTGGGGGGTAAATGACCCACTCACATTCACCCATTATCAAGAAACCCATAGGGGACCGCCTGCTGGGAGAGCAAACCCTGACTTTTCATGGGTCCCTCTGTAGTGCAGCCCACCAACGAGGCTACATAGCAGCACGTGCAATTAACACAGGACAGATGGTTCGAGTTCACATCGAATCAATGCTGGGTATGAAGTGATGGGGAGGGAAGCCCGCATTGCCCCATGGGGCCCACCACGGCTTCACTGTCACTGATTCATGGTTCAATTTGATATGTTTGATCAGGTGACTCTAAGTGTACCCACTTTGAAATTGAAATGCATGCCAGAGTGTATTTACAATCCAGTACCCCTCTGTATTTTGTAACACAGGTGGATCCGCATTACAAAATCTATAATTTTATATTACTCTCATACATTATGCATGCGACATGCCATTAGTGAAGACAGGTAGGGGTAGGGCCAGGGGGTTTTAATGAATTTTTCAGTCGATGATGATAGGAGGATTTGCATTTGCAGGAGGTGACATTGTGTTTGTTCTGGATAATTGGTTGCGATTAAGGTTCATGGTCATGGTGTGCCTGTACCAGCTAATACTGTTATAAAGAACTGGGAAACATCAGGTTGTGGTATGTGTGGTGTGATCCTTGTATTTGGTTAAATAATTTAATCTCTGCAGTAATCCTGACCTTGTTAAATTAATTTCCATGCCAATGAAAAATGTTATACTGATTACTGATCCTGATTAAATATAAATATGACCTGTTGTGTCACACAGCGTTGCTTCACATTGTGTTTGACCATCATGTTGTATTGCAGTAAACTGTATTGTTACAGATTTTATTTTATGACCATCATAAATTAGTATAGTAAGAAATAAACACCCATCGAGCACTGAATGCAGGTCACTGTTTTTACAAAAATACACCTTTATACACATCTTCTGTATTGTCCCTGTACCATTAAACAATTATATACTGAACGGGATAGTTCTGTCTTGACAATCAAGGTCCACTTACTTGCTTGTTCCAGAGCTTTCGACTGAATCACACCGTCTTCATCGCCAGGTGGAGGGTGCTCAGTTGTGGTGGAACCGTACATGTAGCAATGATGAGATGAGGCAAACTCAATCTGCTGATGAAGCCTGTTTGATTATGATGGAAAGCTCTGAAAAAAGCGAGTAAGCGGACTTAGAGTTGAGATTGTTTTAGCAAAAAACAAGATACCACTACAGGATCTCACAGATCATGGGGGAATTCCATTAAAGTGAAACCAATTTATGGTAGGAGATAAATAGATGACTCCTAAAACAATTAATCATGAAACTGTGTCAGCGCTGTAAAGGCTACTTTTCTGTCATTAACCACCACTGCAATATCAGCCACTCACATGAAGGATGGAAGGCCACTTAATGAGCTCTCAGTCAAAACAAAAGGATCTGACTAACTCTTAAACCAGAAAACTATACTTAACGGCTAGTGGCGGTGTGAGGCTGCAAAATTTCAAAACATCTCATATTGCCCTGCTATTGGCAGCTGAACCAAAAACTTAATTTCAGACTCTGTCAGTCATAGATTTATACATGATAATGGTATAGCCTCCTCCTTCCTCCAACAATGAAAAAGACATCAGAGGTCATAAACTGGTTTCTCCATTTTCTACAGACTGTTAATATTCTACCAGAGGCTGTAGTTTAAAATCAAACAGCCTTCACCAAGAGGAACAGAATATTTATATCTCACCCTCTGCGTGTACAGCGTCAGTGCTGGGCAGCCGGTCATTAAGTGTTGCAATAATGACCCTGCTTCGGGTACTCAACAAAATATTAATTAGAGGTTGCTGTGTTTATGAGTCAGCTGTGGTTGTTATGCAACCCAGAGAGCAAAACAGCCAACTGCTTTGAATGTGAATTCACCCAAAACACAAATCTGTGAGGTTGGTCTTTGTGCTCAAAATGAAGCTGCTGTTACTGGAACCACATCACCATTAGTCAGTACAATGTTCTCTTGACACACATTCATCAATAATGTAAAAGCTACGAGATGAAAAATCAATACAGTAAAAAGAAGTCTATTCTTTGGCGGTTTTAATAGCAAGCTTGTTGCGTGATTCTATCATCCTGGTGATTTCCTTCAGCACCTGCAGTCACAGAGGAAGCTGTTTGCAGGGGAGGGGAGGCGTTGGAGTTGATTGCATTATGAGCATCCTTGCTAATTAACTGTTAACTCTAGTTCCCTAACCAAAGCCTGCAGTCTCTCTCTCTCTCTCTTTCTCTATCATTCCTGCCCCTCCTCTTGTTCCACCGCCCAGTCTGATTTGTATTCAGGTGGCTTCCACTCCTCCCTGTGTGTGACTCTGCAGAGCAGGTGTCCATGGCTGTGGCTCAGACAATGATAGCCCCCTGATAAGCTGCGTCGCACCGACTGATAGATAGGCAGAGAGCCTGTGTTTTCCGCTGACGAGAATGACATGTTTTCAGCTGTTTTTTTTGCCATTATGGAAGGTCATTTAAATGCAGCAAACATAAACTTGCAAATCCCTGTGGATGTGTAGGCCTACTGCATGTATATCCATATACACATTTTTAATATACATTTGAGCTAAATTCACACATATAATAAAGTTTATTATGTCTGTCAAATATTTATAAATACAAATCTGGCCCTGTGTTAAAGGAATAGTTAGTCATTTTGGGGAATACAAGTTATCATTTTTTACACTTCAATTTTTCCATATTAAAAAATAAGTGAGATATGTGTTAATGAGTGAACTTTAGAGGTGTTGGTAGGCAAATTTTTCTTATGTTTAGACAGAGCTAGGCTAGCTGTTTGCCCCGATTCCAGTCTTTGTGCTGTGGTAAGCTAACCATCTGCTTCATATTTATCGTCCAGACACAAAGGTGATATTGATCTTCTCTTCTGTCTGTCAATCAATTTGCCAGTGTTAGCAGCAGGTTCCAATCCTGTGTTTTGAATTTTGGTGGTTTATTGACCCCTTTGCTTACATTTAGACCATGGACTGTGCCCTTTAAGCCCTCTGAAACTGCATCTGGCAGGCAGTGTTATCTTTTAACAGTTATTGGACTTGTGGACAGAGCCTTACAGGTCGAAGCGCTCCAGTTTTCCCCAGGTGAACTGTTCAGTATGTGATGATATTGTGCTGCCTGATCCTGGCATGATACCACGGCGATTATCTCATGTAATCTTTAATAACGTCCTGGGGAGGAAGACAGAGTGCAATAAGCTGCACCTGCTGTTGCTGGCCCTGGCCGAACAAGGTGCGAGAGAGAGAGGTGTAGTGTTATCCTTGAGTCCCCGGTAGATTTGCTGTGGCAATGAATCCTCTAACTTCAGTACAAGGTGAAAAAATCCCATACCTCTGTTGGTGCTGTTCATTTTTCAGGTGAATTTGGTAAAAAAAATATAAATCTCTGTCCAACAGTTCACACAGCAGGCTACAAAGCAGTGGCCTCAGGGTCATTAATTCTTCCTAAATTTCACTCTTATCTTTTTTTTAAAGATTAGTCAAGGGTTTGGGTGAACTAATGCTCAGAAATGAATTTACTGAGTGTTTTTTGTCAAAGCAGTTTTTTAAAACAACTAACTTTGACTTTGGTCACAGGAGCAATGTTTGTGCCTTTAACAAACGAGGCCTCAGGGTTTGTCACTTCCCGCTGAGCTGCAATGTTAATGTCAGTGTGCGCATCTGGGTGTATAATTGAAAAATAACGACATATAAATTAAAGATGCCAAAACAACAGCATGGCAATGTGATGTAAACGGAAAGTGAAGAAAAAGTAGTAAAACGCTGAAATAATAACAGCAGAACCTAAATTACAACATGTAGTGTAGACCAGCATCTAACTTTGGAGAAATTTAAAGTTGATTTTGTGCTTTTGAGAGAAGCTGCTACTAAGCATCCAGTAACTGAGCTAAGTGAGACTAACCTCATTGTTCTAAATACAGATCGCCCTAAAGGAAATGGAACCTGAGTACAAAACTTTAAAGCTGCACAAATCAATATTTTTATATTAAGGGTGGCTCAAATGACTTTGTGAAATGTGTCGCTCTTCATCACGAACCCACAGAGAATTATCATCTCATCTCTGCAGTTTCCCTCAGCTTTACTGCGATTTTTAGTTTTTTTAGCATTGTTCAGATCAATGTTTTGGTTTTATGGCCCACAACTTTACTGTATTGGTTCACTCTCACAGAGTTATTTTTCATTTGTTTTCATTTAGCTGCTAAAGAAGCAGATATTTCCTCAGGAGTCGGTGGAGACCAAATCAGAGCTGAAAGGAGAGTGAACATTGGACTTACGTTTGTCCAGTAGGAATGCTAATGCTACTCTGTGTCTGCTGGAACTCTTTGCTAACATGTTCACTGTAACAACTTAAGGGGGTAATTTGTCAATGCCATGTGTACAGCTTGTTGCGCTGCCCTCTAATGGTCAAATAAATCCATTAATGCAGGTTTAACAAGGATTTGCACAATGCATTTTGCGGCCCCAATTTAAATTCCTTGTTCTTATGATGTAAACAATTATCTTTCCTGTGCTCACTTATACTTATATGTGTTTTGTTTGTACCACTGATATCAATGTAAAAATGAGAGGGACTACCTTTATTCAGACATTTTGACAGCTACCAGCCTTTTCACTACTAAGGAAATGCCAAATGTATGTGGTCTTAGTGAGCTTAGGAAGTAACCTGCAGGCTACTTACTTCTATTTTCTATTATTATTTTCATTATGGGGGTGCATGGCGGCAGAGCGGCTAGCGCTCCAGACCACGATCTCTCTGGGTGGAGTCTGCATTTCCTTCCCGTGTTACTGTGGGTTCTCTTCGGGTTCTTTGGCTTCCTCCCACCGTCCAAAGACATGCATGTGTGGGTTAATTGGTAACTCTAAAATTGCCCCTAGTGGATGAATGTGAGAGTGAATGGTTGTCTGTCTATGTGTCAGCCCTGCAACGAGTTGGCCACTGTCCAAGGTGTACCCCTCCTGGAATAGGCTCCAGTCACCCGCGACCCCTAACGGGATCAAGCGGTAGAAAATAACTGACTGATTTTCATTATGTTATTATATGTTTGGAGCTGAGATGGGATAATTGAGTTTGCCTGAAGACCTCTACATCAAAATGTAGGCAGATACAGTACATAGAAAAGTGTTTGAGGTTGTTTTAGTTACAGTAGGAACAAAAGTAAAATCCCCCAAATATCTACTAAGCCACTTTTTGTGTATGAATGTTTGTTAATCCACTGGGTGACATGGCAGGCTGTCTGACATTATCTCCCTGTGTGGAAATAAAAATGGCAAACAATCAAGAACAAGCAATAAACTGACAGCACTGATCCTGCTGTTTCCAGAGGGGAGGGGGAGAGGGAGGCGTTTGCGGGTGATGCCGAGGTTCTCAGCCATGCTGATGGGCTCATGTTTTTCCGCCTGTGATAATGGGCGAAGATTCATGGTGGCCATGGCTGCTCCATGTCCGCCGCGAATCAAAGAAGGATATTTATGTTGACAGCGCTCCTTCTCCCACCAAGCCCGGAAGGAGGATCACACAACCTGTCAGCCAGATTGATGTCTCCCCCGACGGCACAAGTTTAAAGGAAAGGAGAAGGTAATGAAGAGAGGATAGAGGATGGAGAGTGCTCCCAGGGTTAGAGATGTATAAAGATGATCTCTCGTCGCTGCAGCATCGGTATTCAATTCATCACATTGACATTCGCATACATACACAAACCATACTGCGTGAATTGGGAGTTGCACCCAGAGAGAGCACTGTTATGTAGAGCAAAGCTGATCTATTTCACAGAGGATTTGTTGAATATGTCTTTGATGTGTAACCTGTTCATGAGGGGGGGCGTGTAGGGAAGAGCCTGGTCATACAACATGGAACAAATGAAAAGGGGGAAAAAAGATGCAATATAATGTCATAGACGTGACCTCATTGCATATCGTTGCAATATTTATTATTTGGGTAATGGCGAGATGGGAGGCTACATCCAGTCCCATCCTCTTCCAAATAGGATGTCGTTTGCTTTCTCGGGTACGTTATTCAACCACAACAAAGAATGAATTTTCTATCTCTGTGTGCTTTGATATCAGAAATGATTTGTTTTCATCTTGTGGCCTTGCATTGGGCAACAGGCAAATTTTGTTGCATGGCGAGTGCCTCTACGTAACGACGAGCGCAAACACAATCTAATATCTACTTTCATTTACAGGACAGATTGTGCAAATGGAGCAATACCTATCTCCTCTGCCCTTTGCCACCCCTCCTCGTCTCGTTCTCATCCTCGCCCTCCTTCTCTCGCTCTCCGCCTGTTTCGGCTCTATTCATTCCTTGAAGAATGCATTTGAAACCATGCAAATGAGAACAAGTGAACAAATGAATGTTTCATGAATGCTTTTATGATGAGAAAATGCAAATGAGGATGAGTGAATGAATGAATGTTTAATGAACGCTTGTTTAATGAAAAGGACTTATTAACTAGAGCGCTGACTTAGCACTGCGCCACAGCCCAGGCCTACCACGCATGAAAGGATCACATTATATTTTGGCAAGGAGGTGATACAACACATTTAGATGAACAAGCGCCGCTAATCAGTCGGACCTGATTGACAGGACAGAGGCATATTGAATTAGCATTTAACTGTCACTTTCCCTTACCCACCTCTATTTGTTTTGGATAATACTGCACAAAAATACAATCCGATGGAGTAAAATTGGATGGGCCGTGCCAACTGAGCCACATTTTTGGCTTCTGTGGCCGAGAAGGGGATAGAAGCCCACACATGAGGGAGATATATCATTCGCCTCATTAGCTGTTGTTGTCATATTTCCACACATGTCACACAGAGAGGTACAGAAAAATAATATTTAATTTCACCCTCATGTCCTCTAGAAGATGCTTGAGAGAAGGAGCAGTTGTGTGTGTGCGTGTGTGTGTAAGCTCAAGTGTGTCTCTATACTTTGTTCACACTTGTGTATCCGTGTGACTTTGTGCAAAGGCTACCAACGTGTGCATGCGTGCTTGTGCATGATGAATGTGTGTGTGCACGCCTTCAGATCGTTACAACCTTGTGTTTGTGTTTGACTCTGCTTGAAGGTACGTTTAATCATAATGTTTAAAGCCAATGTGGTGCAACTTCTCTCTCTTTATGGGATATTCCTGCTGCCTCCATCACTCTCTCTAGACTGGCCTCATCACCATGATAAACCCATAGGAGTGATTGGCTGATACATTGAAGATGACTGGAGTGTTTTTATTTTTTTGGCAAGAGGTTTGCAACATTACATAATATAAAAAATACAAAAATTCCATCATCCATGCTGTCCTATGGATGAACTCATTCTTAACTCTTTTCCAATGTCACCGTTTTCTTGTGTCCATTTACCCCATGTTCTTTCACTTTTTCTTCTTGCAGTCTCCATGTGTATGTTTTTCCATTACGAATAAGAACAGCTTGTAATAGCTTTTTAAATTGAGTTTAATAATATTTGATCTAAATATCAGTTCCTTCCCATTTCTCTTTCTTTAGAGAAATTATAGCGATAAAGTACTCTGCAACTCATAGGGACCATTTCCCAAAACACAGTTATTGTCTGACATTTCCAAAAAATATGTGAGTGATTGACATTAATGATACACACTCTCTCCAACATATCTGACATCTATGTAACTGTTTGCTTTTCACCTTGGTGTAATAAAGAAACAAATCATATTTTTTCCAGGAGAATTCCATCCATGTGTATTTTATATACACATTTGAGACAGAGGTGAGTCTAAATATAAAAAAGCAAACTACTTGCATGTTAGCCCCAATGGGCCACGACCCTGGCTGAAGGCCACTAACGCCTTAACCACTAATAGCCAATATACGAATAAATAAATTAGAATAATGATAAAAATCTCTTTCTCAGTGTTTTTTTTACTGAAATTCAAAGCCAACATGAGTCTTGTTTGTCTTGTGTGCCAGAACAACCAGTAAACAATATTTAAATGTTATCACCTTATTAAGTAGTTATGGTGAAAATAATTTTTTTCTTTACACATCAATATTAGCATTTATTTGGAGTTGTGTTTCTGTCCACAGAAAAAGCCCAATATTCATCCTCCTTTTAGCTCTGTTTTGGTCACCAACTCCTGAGAGACAGCTCACCAGCTAGTCACTAACTGCTGGGTAGGTAGTGTTCAGTAGGTGTTTAGAGCTTTTTTGCTGAAAGCTGCTGCCTTCTACTGCTGAAAACAAAGTTGTTGAGAGCTGTGAGAGTGTACCAAAACAGTAAAGTTGTGGACCCTAAAATCAAAACAAATTGCTGAGAGATGCTAAAAAAACTCCATAGAGCTGGGGGGAACTGTATGAGGGGCCATTAGGGACATTATTCAGAATTACCATGCATATACACGTACTTTCATCTCACATACACATACGAAACCAAACTCTTTCATGTACTATAATGAAAACCACACACACATACAACTGACATGCTTTTATATACACAACTGAAACACTCACACAAACAACTTTGCGTTCGCGTTTCGCGGTCACTGTTGTTTCTCCTACACGCTTGGAAGGGGAGGGTGAGGCGAGCGGTTTTCCAGTGGTATCAAACTGCAATTTCCCCGCAACTAAATGCCACTAAATCCTACACACTGGGCCTTTAAATGGAACCATGTTTTTCCAATAACACGCCAAATGGCAAGGGCTACTCCTGTTTGACCTTCCACACCCACACTAACACTCGCTGCACATGCTCTCTCTCTCCCCCTCCGTCCCCAGCCCTCCCTCTATCTCCCCATCTCCTCTCTCTCCCCCGTTGCTGCAGTTGCGTTAGGGGGAAATGGGGCTTAACAAAAATATTGTCAAACTGCCTGGAAAGCCGAGGGAAGGAAGCTGGGCGAGCATATCCAAATAGCCTCCATTTGAATTGCTAATTTGAGTTCCAAAATAAAAAAAATAAAAAAGTGTTGACAGAGTTGAGAGCAGAGCAGAGGAGAGAAGGTCCTTAATAAAGCAACAGTGTTAACTCTTGGGTGAGCGGCTACAGAGCAAGATCAAAGCATTTTAAAACAGGGCAGACTTAAGCTTCTTCAAGGGACCTTTCTCACCCGTACACCTCCCTCTCTCTCTATCTCGGTTTCCCACTAATTCTGTCCCTTCAGTCACTAGCCTCCACAATCCCCTTTTCTCACAGCTTGGGCTTTTGGATGACAACCGCTACTTCCTTAAAGAGCATGCAAATGTGTGAATGTATGTGCAACAGAGACAGAGAGTGAGGCAGAGCGGAGAGGGAGGAAGAAGGCGAGCTTTGTTAGAGATGTCTAAATTGGGCTACCTTTGTGCAAATCCACTGATCTCTTTTAAATGAAAAGGAAAACGTGCTTTCATCCCACTAATAGGCTGTCGACACAGGAGGAACCGAAACATCAAAACCCATAGTTACTCATGTGGAATATGAGTCAGGTGAGACTACTGACCTAAGCAAGACATGTGTGCTATGTTTCAGGTCTCTTGAAACCTTAAAAAAAACAAAAGCAACACAGAAATGAACATTTTCTATGGCATGGTGTAATGGTGTAATGGTAATAGGAGACAAACTCCCCACATTACACATTACAGTAACGTGATTTTTTCCCCCCGGAAAGAGCGTGCTTTTTGTCCGATTGACATGAGGTTGCATCTTTCACACATGCTACTAAAACGTTTAAAATCATTAACCACCTTGAAGCACACTTTGGTGTTGTGATTCTAAGTTTCAAGTTTTGAAAAGGTGATTTGTTCCTGGTCAAATATGGTGGACCATAGAAAAGTAAAGATCCCCTCCAGACATGTTTAAGACATATACAATATGTTCTGCTTCCTCATTGAAAATCCAGAAACTGTGAATATGCAAATACCGTTGATTTCAAATGTTTAACAACTGGACATGAGATGTGTCCTACTTTACTGAAAAGTACATCTGCAGTGTTGAAGGAGGCTTCATGTTTTCACATCACACCAGTGTAAGTTGCATATTGGACCACAACTGGCTTCAAAACTAGTTGTGATGTCAAAAAATCCTGCTTGTAGGTCTTGATCTCGGATTAAAGGTGAGCACAGGAAAGGTGGAGGGGGACTTTAATGAATAAAGCTGTAATAGAGAGTAAATAATTGAAACACTCCCGCCAACATCCCACCTATCAGGTATGACATATTTCAGGCAAAATATTATTATTTAAATATTAAAAGCTAGACATTTCTGGCAGCTGCTACAGCCACACGTTCACTCATAATTCATTCACTCTCACATATCGCTCTCCTCTCCCTATGGGAACCAAATATTACAACCAAAATAAATCTCTCTGCTATGGGATCAAACAGAATACTGCGTCCAACTACAACATGTCTTGAGACTACACTGATCTTTCCTCTATGAATAAATAAGGCTGCTCACGTATCATTCTGTGGTGGTGCCATATTGATTTAATTTTGGATCACAGCCCTGATGAGGACATTATATATTTTGAGGAAGAAGTCGTGAGGGAGCTGAATCTGAAACATTACTAGTCAATAAATATGATGTGAAATTATAAACTTTTTTCATACATCTTGTTTAAGTAGTAGCCTTATACTTAGTAGGAATGAATTTGGCTTTAGGTTTTTTTTTTTAATAGATCCCAATCAATGTCTAATAATTCTTTAAAAGTGGCGATATAGAGCCGATCAGTTTGGATAGGAATGCAAAGGATGCAGACATTATGAAAAAAAACAAGAAGCTCAAATCACATTCTTCACATAAATTAATACAAAACAGAAAACACAAGGAATATTATCTAACAAAGTAGTTTAAATCTGTATTACTAAACTAAAGGAATAATGTATGAACAAATTAAGTAAACACCTCATACACATCAGGTACTCTCTCAGTAAAGCAGTACTGTAGCTTATCTGATGTTTTCCTAACTCTGTCTGGCGATGACTGTACACTGGTGTGCGGCTCAGCCAGGCTATGTGAAGTGTAATGTAGGTCAGATGCGTGAGCTGCAGTGCCGGTTCACAGCGCTGACCCAGTAACGAGCCCCGTCAGCCCACCTTACCTGGCACACGAGGTTAGGTTAGTCCCTCTGACTGTGTCATACAGCGGCCAGAGGAGCTACGACGCAGGAACATCCAGCTGTCTGATCGGCTGCAGGATCACCAGATGAAGGCATCCAGGATGTCAGTGTGTCGACAGCTGGTTCTCAGTGTAGCGTCCAGGAAAAACCCGTAGTCATTTATGGATTTTATTTTATACTTTTCAAGTAATGATAATATATATATATGTGTGTGTGCATTATATATATATATTGATATAGGCTATCAAACGTATTTTATGAAGCATATGTGATAGCCGTTTATTATAATAATAAAGCAGCAAGGTAGAAGAAATGTCATAGAAAAGAATCACAACACAATGAAATTAAAATCTTCATCAGGCAAAGTAAGACATGCCAAGCCAGTAACGTGATAAAAGAATCACTAGTGCTTGTAGTAAGGCAGTATTAGTAGTAGGTCAATCCAGAGTCTTAAGCCCTGACAGCAAAGGCACGATTATCTTTGAGACTAATTCTTGACCTTGGAACAGCAAGGAGGAAAGCTTTTTATGTTGTTACCCCTAATCAATTAATCAATCAATGACCACAAGAAAATGCACACATCGATCACATTATTTCTTCAAAGGTAAGTGACTGCTTACAATAATGTTTGGTTTTGTTTAGTACATAGCAGTGCAAACAAAAAAAATCCCTCTCAATCATCACTTATGACCCACTAGAAGTGTGTGGCGGTGTCTGTATCTGCAGAGGACCCGCCCTCTGCCTGTATTTTCTTAATTTCTTATTAGTTTGCAGTGTGAAAGATAACAAAGTGTGGAGATCGGTCAGGTCGGAGCTACACACACAAGCAGAGCAGAGACCAGTGGACAGAATGAAGCTGGATCCTTCCCGCATTGCTTGGTTCTCGCAAATGCCACTCCCTCTCGTCATTCATTCTCTGGCTCTCTCTCTCTCGCTCTGAGCCGGGGAGGAGGGGCCAACTTTGAATCGAGTGTTTACAAACAGCAACCGACAAATCCTACGCATTCCGCCTTTCAGAAAAGAAAAAGTAAAAAACATTTTGTGAAATACACTTAATTGCCTTCTTGCCCGAGAGTTAGGTGAGAAGATCGAAGCCACTCGCATGTTTGCACAGTAAATATGAAGCTACTGCCGTCAGCCGATTATTTAGCTTAGCACAAAGACTGGAAACAGCTAGCCTAGCTCCTCCAGGTTAACAGCAGCTACCATAGTTGTAATCTTGATCTTGAAGTATTTGATACAGGGACGCGCCAGTGAAACTGCCAATGACTCACTTCAAAATGGCCGCCACAGCACCCACTACATGTCCCAGAAGGCCACACCACTCAGACAGGTGCAGCTGGTTAACACATCTGATTGAGGAAGGGTGAAGATGCAGGAGGAGCAGGAAAAGGCAGAGAGGACATGGTTGGAAGTGGTGGAGCACCAAACTATGGAACTGCACGAGGAGTGCTGAAACCCACCTGAGAAGGGAAGTTGACTTTTGTGTTGACCATTGAGCCATTGGTCTAGTTAAGGGAACCTTTTCCCTCTTCAAAGGGGCAGTGTAAGTTGAAACCTGATATTTTTTTGGAACTTGATTCGAAGATGAAGAAAACTTCTGTTTTGACATTTTGTTTGCTTTCATGTTTTTTGAATATTAAAACTTCACTCTTGTGAAACTGTTATTTTCCTTGGTTTTTCAATTTCCTCTGCACTGCCTCACCTTAGACTGCCTGCGACGTGTGTGTGTGTCTATATATATATATATATATATATATATATATATATATATATAATTTTGTTACATCTTAGACTTTAAGTTTCATTCTCAGAGGTTTTATTTAATGATTTTATGGTACAAGATTATGACTGTAAAAACATTTTTTTTTTTAATTTAAAGTACCTTGTGTCATGTGACATTAACTGCAAGCATGGTCTATATTTGCCACACAGGAGACAAAAATACACTGCAAATATGAGCAGCAATCAAACCGAATGAGTTGGAAAAAGGTCAACCTCTGAACGTCACAACATCAACATGAAAAGGTAAACATGTGGGGGTTTGTGTCCTTTTCACCATACCGGGGTTTTTTTTAATTTTCTCATGTGAAAAATTGAATTAGCAGTTTCTCGCTCCCACTTTTCTGACGGATGTTGAGTCTCTCCTCGAGCTGCTCCACCTTACTCCTGTAACTGCCTGCGAGGCTCCACGATGGCTCTGTGTGTTTGTCGACTTAATGCTGGAGCAAGGCTCTAATCTGCCATTAAGACGGGGGGGAGAGAGACTTACTGGTGTTTCTCTTACAAATCCACTTCCAGAAAACCCCAGCAGAGATGCTGCACTGCATCCCAACGGATTAGTGATGGGGCTACCACCGACGGGAGGAGAGGAGAAAAAAGGTCAAAAAGAAATAATGTAATGAAAGAAAGGTGAGGATAAAAAGAGGTGAATGGATACAGTGCAACAGGAACAGCCAAAGACCGAGAGAAAATGAAAAGTGTGTGTTCAAACATTGCATTTTTGTGTATTTACGTGGCAAGAAGTGACAAGGAAAACGACACAGGAAGGCAGGGGTGTAAGAGCAAAAATGCGAGAACCGTGAGAGATGATGGTGCTGTGTGGGTGCGCTGGTTGTAGAATGAGGGGTTGTGGGCTGTAACATTTTAATATCTGGTATCCAAACGGTGGTTACTCAATGTTGTATGCAAATATCAGTTACTGACAGGTCCCCGCTCTGCGTCTTAACCCCTTTCAACCTGTTCAAATATACAACCGATATACTCCTGCGTTCCTCCTCCATCCTCCTTTCTTCGCTCAGCCTTTGCTTAAACGATAGCCAGGCTATGTGGCCCTCCTAGTGTCACTGTGATGCAGCCCAGGCATGACTAACACCTTTCTGAAGGCTGTCCATCTGTGGTGGGAACACCGGAGAGCCAGAGCAGGGGTCTGAAATGGAGCAGTCCTGACAGGCAGATGGCTCAGCTCCTCCATGCCAGGACTGTGCCCAGTTCCCTCCACCCCCGCAACTCGCCCTCTCTTGGCTCAGCCCATCTGTGGACTGGCCTTGAGGGGAATTGATGTGGCCCACCTGGGCTAACTGGGGGGGCCTCGCTACAGTGTCCATATTGTTCTGAGTCAGAGGTCTGTCAAAGCCTAAAACACTCTTAGCAAAGGAGAAACCACCTACGGTCATCCAAGGAGCTGCCCCTCTAAAGGTAAGTTAAGGGTGTGTTGTTGTTTTTTTTCTTCTTCTCCATCAAACACTCTTGGCTTTCTGTGGACAGTTGCCATGGCTACGGTAAAGTAAGCGACCACCTGTGGGCTCGCTTCTGATGTAAAAGAGGAAAAAGGCAAAAAAGAGACAAATCAACAGACTGCAAACTGATTGACCGAGAGTACCCTGGAATAAATCCAACATTTCAGATCCTCTGATGTTTCAGGGCATTCACGCAGGCAAGATAAAAACATCTTGAATCAGCACACCGTAAAGTCTCTGGATCAGTCAGATAGGGACTCAGTCACAGTGGGCATGGGCAGCAGATTTTAGACCGGGTCAGAGCAGCCCAAACCCCCCAAAGCAACTCGCTCCACAGACTCCTCTCCTGCTGGACATCAATCTTCTGAGCTGCTGTCTAGGCAAAGAGCAGATTTGATTTCTCTGCTGAACAGAACTCAACCCTTGACCTCCTTCCCCTCAAAGCCCTGGTAGCCCCAAGTAGTTGCTATGGTTACTGTAAAGCGGGTGGTAGTAGTAGTCACAGCCCTGCAGGATACAGAGCTGCTGTGACCATTATAGGAATAGATATGAATTTGTACAAGCCCCTCACAAAGTGTAATTGAATGTAGTCTGGAAACCCACCCCTGTCAATAAATTACCTATTTATTTCTGGCCTTGAACAAGGTGACTGCATGTAATACATGCCAGCACACTGTGCAGCGTGAAGCTCTGAGTTTGAGCAGAGGTGGATCCTGTTTAAAAACAGTCATGTCTGAGCACTCTCCAGTGGGGGGGGGGGGCGCGCACGCACTAGCGTGTGTACTATATGTGTACGTACATGTGTCCAAGCGTATGAGTATGTGTTGACTTGGTGCCAGTGGGTTTCCTCATGCCAGCACCGCAGTCTGGTGAGACAGAGCGGCATGTTGGCTGCACAGCTGCGCGTGGGCTACTCCCATTGGTCGAGGTTAACGAGGTAGAGAGCACATCTGCATCGGCGCAGGCCACGGATGAGTGAGGCCACAGCAGAAGCTGTCATGCTCTCTCTTACTGACTTGCCTGCATGTGTTTTTATGTGTGCGAGTGGATGTGTTTTTATGTCAGTAGAAGGGAAACCTAATTTATTCTAGTACGGGATTATTTTCATTAGTCTCGCAAAGCGTTTGCTGCATGTATGTGCATATGCATACAGTATACACTATCCAATAAGCCAAGTAAATGTGTAGTGCTTAATCTGGAAATATAGTCATTTAAATGCAAATAACATTTCTTCACTTTCTAACTTTTTACGGCGCTTTCAGCGATATGCCACGGTCTTCATCACCGAATAGTTTGCACAGTTGACATGGAGATGGATCTGTTGACTTGTGCGCTAATGAACTCATCCATAGCACTTTCAGGACTTCTCTTCCTTGTTGGCATATAAGTTAAGCATGAAACTTACTTCTTGACCTTGAGGAACACCTACTACTGTTTTTCCATAGCTTTGGTCCATATCCCCTGGTCTGCACCAGCAGAGCTCAGTAGTTGTTGCATTCATTTACCCTAGTAACCTAGACGTCTAGACATCTTTTGACCTGCTATACACCAAATTAGCCTCCATGCAGAGGGTGGCCAAAATTAGCATACCTCATGAAAGTCACCTCAATATTCTGATTCAGATATTTGTGAGATCTAGATATTTAAAATATAATTACAAATAGAGCTGTATGGTCATGACATAATATGAAAGCAGCGTATGAGTGCAATTCAATGTACAAGTGGTATCACAGTTATCCCATATCAGGTTTTTGAGTAATGCATTGTTAGGTTTTGAGAGACTTGGAGAATAGGAAAAACTCATAAAATTCCGATTTGTGCATTATTACGTTATTAGATGGGAACCTAACCTTGTAGTCACTCTATTTCAATACCCTAAATTAGCTACGTTTTGCTGTGTTACAAAGTTGGAGCAGTTCTCTGTCAAGTGAACTGAGGTACAGTTTACAGCTTCTTTTAAAATCAACCAAATTGAATGCCTTACTGTTAATACTGGATTTTATTTTGATGTAATTGCCAGTGACTGTGGCTTTCCGACCATTTTGCTACAGGTTGCTGCTGTAGTTCTTTTCATCCAGCGGGAGATATCGTGACTGCGGCCCATGACAAGTCAAAACATCTGCTGGCCTATATGCTAGCCCGAGTACTCCAAAGGACATGTGGATCCCCTGCACACATTCTCTGCCATGTATGCAGGTGCAAGTTATGTAAGAGTCAGTCAGTAAAACAAAGAATAGGATTATTAATGATGCAATGCTTAAATGAAAGTGTTTGTTTGACACTAGTAATGGCACTACTATGGTAGTGGAGAACAGATTTTATCATCGCTCTTATTGGTGAACAGATGAAGAAACTAGTTCCAGCAGAACAGTAAAGGTAGCAAAGTCCAGGACGTCAGAAACCAACTGGGTTCATCTGCAGCTGCTGAAGTAACTCAGTCGGTACAGAAATTACAGAAAGGAACACACCTGATCTGATCCAGATAATCAGAAACCTGGATAATGTTGCTCTATGGTTCATATAAATACCGCATCCTGAATATGATCAAAAACAGGATAAGATTCAAAACTGGGACACAAATGTGCATAATGAATATCTCCTGTCATCTTTAAAAGAGGTCTGAGGGAGAAAAAACAGAAAATTCCTACTTTTATGCATGGATTTTCAATGCGACATGAGCTGGCAAACAAGGAGCCACTCCTCGAATTACAGGTGCGTCGGTTTGAAAAACAAAAAAATCAACTTATCATGGGGAGAGGTGCAGTCATGCAAAGGCAATACATTCTGGAATAAACATGGGCAAACTGCCTTGGCAAAGAGGAGGAAGTGATGATATGCTTCCATTCACTGCTCATCAAATTTGAGTGGTTTCATAAATACCAGTATCTATTTGCACACCTTCAGTGAACATTTTTTGCAAAGTTCTACATCCACGCTAGAGGTGGAGGCTTTTATTGTGGAAATATTGTTCTGTATCCCACTACAAATGGTTCAGGACATGTATTGCAGCATCAAAAGAGGACTGCAGGACATACAGTGACGCTATACTCATTCTGCACTTGATCTAAATGAGAGCTCATTGCTTCTTTATGCATGTGCTGTCCTTGGCCTCACTACGGTCTACTGCTAAGTATGAATGTGAGAGTAACCAGTCATGCATAAATATGTCTTTGTGCTTGATTGTGTGCTTTGCACAGTAGTATCTATCTAGGACAGTAGCATGTAGTGATTGTTGTTTGCACCGCTTATTTACATTAGAAAGCCCCGTAACAAAGGACAGTCTCACCACGTAGATCCAATAGCCGCGGGTTTTAACGTTGAAGCCCATCATCCTTATTGTCTCTCTCACCCAGGGAACGTAGAATTAACAGATTAGCCAACTGGAGGGGGTAGATGAAGAACACGCCTGCATCTGCTGTTTGATTTAGAAAAGGAAATACGATGGTGATTGTTTGAGCAAGTATGCATGAATTCATATGTCTATTTGAGGATAATGACTGAAATCGTATGTACACACGACCTAATGAATGTAAGCAGGCCTTGATAACATGCTGAAGCAAGTGACTCCCTTTCTGTCTTTCTTCCTTTTTCTCAGAGTCTGAGTGTGTGTGTGGAGAGTGAGATGGAGAGACGGACAGAGAGAGAGCAGAGATGAGCGGAGAAAGAGAGAGGGCAAACATATTCCTCTTTACCTTGGATTCACTGCAGATGGAGGGCATTTTTCATGCTGCATTGCTGCACAGTTCTCTTTATTGCGTTATTTTTTATGACACTCCTTCCCAAGGATGTTGGCGTCTTAAGGAGGCCCCTGACTGTGATTAATATAACAGGCTGCCCATTACCGACAGACATTTGAGTTCTTCTCCTGCACCATTACGCATCTGCCTCATTCTTCATTGTGCGGGTTATAGCGACAGCCGCACGTCAAGCTACAGCACGTGTGGAGGGATAGCAGTTTGCAGAATATTCAAACCTCCATCTGGCTCTTTCTGTATCTATTTTTCATTTTACTCTCATCGTCTTCTACCTTTGTCTCTCCTTCTGTCGCTCACTGCTTTCCTCAGATCCTATTTCTCTCCTCCTCCTTCAAAGACACTCTCACACACACGTAGCATATCTCTGTCTGGCTGATTCCTCATATACCTGAAATTGTTTCCATTCCCAAGGAGTTTGCAAATATCATACTTGGCTGGCCGGCTTGAATTAAATTCAGCTATCCACCATCAAACATCACTTGTTTGCGCTGGGAAAGTTTCTGGTGTAATTATAGAGCAGATTCGCTGTTTATTAGGATTTAGAGTTGTGTTCTGAAGCGATGTATCGCAGTAACACCCCCCAATGGAACAAATCAAAACTGGGTCAGAGCCTCAAAATATCAGAAGAAGAGCCTTATTATCATTTCTGTGTATTGTCAAGCTTCATATTCTGCCAGATAAAAACTCTCTAAACAAAAGGTTGGCACATGTAGGATGGAGATGAGGATACGGTGGGAGGAGAGGGAAACACGGGCCCAGATGCCAGAGAAGCAGGCCCTTTAGTGTTGTGTGTTTGTCCAAAGCAGCCTCCGACTTCTAAATAACCCATAGTCAACATCTTGGTGAAATGACTCGGTGAACCCCTGCGCCAGTTAAACTCCCAAATCTCAGGTGAATAGCTCACGGCCCGGCACACGTGGAACAGTGAGTGGAAAGCCTACCTGTGTGTCAGTGTGCCTCAATTTGCATCTTGCGTGCGTGTATGTCATGTAAAGTACGTGTGGGTGGTTAAATATATATGTCAGTTAGACATGGAGAGGTGTGCAGCAGCTGCACCCATCTGTCTGCATGTGCACAGGAGAGCGATGATGCGAAGATGTGTACGTAGGAGTGCTTGTCAGGGCTGTGAAGGGGAGGTCTGAAGGCATTTGGATGGCTTGATGGAAAATCAAATACTCCCCGACTCCCTCCTCCCTCGCCTCGACTCCCAGTGCGGAGCTCCACTTTTCCGACACATTCCTAAAAGACCGGCATGGCATCTGGGTGCCACGCTGCAAAATACACCCATCTCAGCTCGTCATTTATCTACGATGGAGTCTTAACATCTTGTTTTCCTTTTTAAAAAAAATAAATAAATAATAACAAGTGAGCGCATGTGGCAAGAAATGAGACCATTTGATTTGTTTACAAAGCATGTTCACCTGTTTCAAAAATGTTAATGTCTTTAAAATATGCCAGTCTAGTGCAATATTGCCAAGATATTCACAAAATATTCTTAAATCATTGTGATTTGCATTGGAAACGTGGGAAAAAAACGGCAAAAGTTTACCATACAAATAAATAATACTGTTAGTTAAAGAATTAAAATGGAGCGTAAAAAGAAATGTAAAGTTTTATCAATTTCCTGTACCGCCAATCAGTAAATCAAATGAATTTAAACTTGTTTATTTGAAACAAATGCATTTTAATCTCCAGTTTACTTTTCATTATCTCATTTTATTTTTAAACGGCTTTATTTTCCTTGTTTGCACATTATATCCCTATTTTCCCCATGCAACACTTCCACTTTTCCTCATGCTTATATGATGAGATGGGCGTGTCCATGAATGTTCAGGTCAGTGATTGGTCCTGGATTTGTGTGTGTAACATCAACCGAGCAGTCCAGAGGTCTGTGTGGCTAGCTTGCTTAACTGAAAACACTGGTAGCTAAACAAACTGAGCATTTGTCTTTGCCGCCAGCAACTTAGCTGCAGCTAACTTTCTTCATAAAACCAGCCCGCGCCGGTAATGTTATACCATGTCCACATCTAATCGTTCCCACCATAATTATGAGCAGCCAAGTAGGAAAACTCGTTAACCTCAGTCGAGTTGTAATTTTTCAATGATGCTATCGCAAATTTTCTGAGAGTTATATCTCCCACTTAGTGGGGGAAAAAAAAAAAAAACTACAGAAGTAGTCAGCAAACCATTGGTAATATGGCTGCAAAGCCACCATCGCTGGCAGTTACAACTAAATAAAAATCAAATGCAAACACTAAACAAAACACTAAAATCAACGGATTTCAAATGAGCTATACACTGTCTGTATTTGGTTTTACGTGTTAATGACCTGCTACAAACATGAAGAGCAGAGCTTCCCAAAGTGTGGGCCGCGGGGGCATTGCAGGTGGGCAGCAGCCTGGGCTATTCAAAATTCTGGGTGAGTCAGTGGTTCCCTCCTGTCCTGCATTTGTTTGTCTTCAGTTTATCCTTCTCTTATGCGATGCTTTAAAGAGCATCAGGGAAACCCATTTCTCTGGATTCATTTGCCAATTGTGTATGTGTCTTGGGATTTTATGCGCCGAGATGTGCAACACACACCCACACGACGCAGTGAAAAACACACTAACACGCACGGGCTGAAACACACATCTGTACATAAACACAAACATTTACACCCCCTCTTTGCAGTGCAGTAAATACAATGATTGTATTTTGGCTCTATTTTCTCCAGGGTGGTGACAAGTCTTTTTTCCACTCACATGGTTGAAATGAAATCCAATTATATCTGTAATGGCTCTCCAACTCTTCTTTTGCTTTGAAGGAGTCAGCTTGCTTGAGTCACCACCGTTGGACCCAAATGTGCTCAGTAAATTAGTGATGCGCAATGGCACAAATGTGCAATGGAGACAGATGTAGTGTGTGTACTGTGTGTGTGTGTGTGTGGTCCGTGGCTCTTGTTTTAGGCAGTTATTGTTAGGAAGTGACTGTGAGTCAAACTTTGTTACTCTGCTAAGTGTGTCACATGTTACGACGATGACTGTCTATTTGCATATTTTAATTAAATAGCCGGAATTTGGAATTAATCACTTCCTAAATTTATGGGGTAATTATATGGTGTTTGTCCTTGACTTGGCACCCATGAATAAATTCATCATAGTCTTGTGATGGCAGACAAAGTTACGCTGACACCTGCAAACTTTGTTTCCTCCACTTACCCCTCAATTACCCTCTTTTACTTTCTTTTCTGACACAATAAATCACATACTGTCACATTGTCTTTGTCATCGGCCCCCTATGACAGTTTGATCACAGTGATGTGTGGGTGGAAAGAGCGCGTACAATACATGCGTGTTTGTGTGTGCGCGTGCATGCGTGCTGGGATTTCTAAATAACCAGTGCATTCGCTAATATAAAGGCCCTTTTTGACAAACCGGACATGACCGAAGTGTTGTGTGTTTCCATGGTACCCTGAAGAAGCGCCTGTGTGCTCTGAGTTGCTAATTGGGCAGACAGTGCCACCTCACTGTTTTCATTTCTTCACACGTGTAGTAGAGTATTCAGACTTGCATCAAAGAGAGATGGGTGATCGACCTGTTGACGAGTTACCAGAATAGTGAGACAACCTCTTTCGATAAGATTAGTTTTAAGAAAAAATTTACATAATATGGTTTATTAGCATATGACATCTCCAATGTCTATGGCCCATTGACACAGGATAAAAAAATCCAATAATTGCTTAATATTTTGGAAATATGCACATCTGCTCATTTAATGCCATCACACAATAAGACTGTGTCATGCATGCAGAAGCAAAAGAAGTTTTAAATGGCCCATTTAGTTAAGACTTTGCCAAATGTCTACAACAGCAAGATGTTCAGAACTCAAATAACTGGCAGAAGATATGTGTCCTATATCCAAATAGTGTACAGATGCAATGTAACCACATTGTGTTAGCGCTTCTAATTAGGAATGCAAGTTCAGCAGATGGATATAAATCCATTGCCTTTTCCCTAAAACTGGCACCTGTCATTGTCCATCTGCTTTATTTCCTGTTTTTGTGATTTAATAAACTGTCACACCCTGAGCTTGAGCTTTAACCATGTGTATCCTCCATGCTGTGGTTAGACTAAGTGCTTTGATGCTGCCCTTTGGATCATTTTAACCTGTTAGGGGGGGTTGAAAGTTGACATTTTGCATGCAGCTTTACAGGAATGATGCATTTACACTTGACAAACGTCTGCATAAATAATGTGATCAGATGTGGTTTAAATGATTGGTTACATCCTCAAATTTGCTCCCAGTTCACCGCTGATGTTTTGAAATTCAGCTGACATTCAGGCACATTCCAGAAGTCCAAGGTTAGTTAGAAGACACAGAGGCCTTGTTTTAAATCAATAAAAGTACAGTATGTAGTACTTTGTTCTACCCAACCAGAAAACAAAGCAGAGGTCCCATTTTCGCAAGTGAGTGTTTTAAAGGCCAGTTGTGTGGCTGCATCAGAATTTCCATGGCCGGATTATCTCAAGTTTTATGAGCAAGATTTTCTCCAGACCTTCATGACCATGACAAGAGAGCTTGTCAAGCTACATCAGATTAATGAGGTGGTTTTGTGGCTTTCAGACTCAGTGACAGAGAGCATCAAGACACAAAAGCACAAAAAGCTAAGCGTGTGGCACAAACACACACACATTTTAAAACCCTGGTGAGCATCAGCTGCTTTCCAGCAGTTTGGCTGCATTAATCCTCTGCTTATTCAATACTTGTTTACGCTCACTTCGAGCTTGCTGTTTCAAGGTATACATCTGACCAAGTGACAAGTGAGCGGGAAAAAGAGGGGGCTAACAATACACCTAATCCTTCAAGGAGGAAAGTAGGTTAATTGATTTTGTGGCTATTCTGGAGCAGTGGAACAAGCTGTAAACACATTCAACATTGACATTAAAAATGTGATATGGCAAACGTCTTAGTAAACCGCTGCCTTTTTATACTTCCAGCAGACACGAAGCAACATTAGCATTCATTTGCGTTGTGTTTGCGTCCACCCGATGAAGTCCAACATTTGTCTCAAGTTTCTCACTCACTACCCACATGACATGACATATGACAGTTAGCTTGAACAACTTCCCTTCAATGTACCCCAATTTTAAGAAAAAAAGAAAAGTGTATTATTTTAGCACAGGTGCTCCGAGCTTTGTCCCCTGAGGCCTCAAGACCTGCTGGTGTCAGAGTACATTATGATTAGCCATGCTGCAGGAAATGAAGAAGCCTGGGGCGAGACTGATAAAAGGACAGGAACTTTTCAGCAGTCGGGGTCAAGGGTCACATGTCATTTATCGGTGTCAGGCTTCTCCCCACCGCCCCTCTCTGAATGCTAATCACTCACACACTGCTACAACAATACGATTAGACTTGATTAAAACAGTCCATTAGCATAGAACTCAGTGGAGGCTGAGCACAATGCTGACAAAACAGCCCGCTCTCCTCGATAACACGCTCATTCTGCGACTGTTTTCTTGTGTCGAGAATACAGCTGAACGGCCTCCTCAGTGGTCAAGTCTTTAGCCAGCGACAAGCCCAGTCGCAAATCAGCATCTCGTGTGTGTCCAATAAGCAAGTTTTCTACAGTTGAAGTGCACGTGGTGTTGCGATCCCAAAGCTGCTATTCTGTCATTGTAAACAACTAGTTATTGATCAGCTTTATTCCAAGGTTTCGCAGTGGGGGCCACTATTTAACCACCTCTCCTCTGGGAGATGCCAGCGTGCGGCAATGAGAATTTTGACTGCGGTAATCTCTGGATTGAATGGAGATTAACCGCCATGTGGGGTGATGACTCTCCTCTTTGTCTTTTTTGTCTGGATGGGGATCTGCTCGCCTTTATCTTATCGCTCTGCCTCATTTCTCCGGGGCAGTTCCCCACCGTTATCAGCACAGATCCATCTACATGGAAATCAAAGCCTTTGTAGAAGTGGAATACGATTAGGGAGGGGGAGAAAGGTCTAATCTTTCCCCCTTTTGATTCATGCTAATAATGCACTGCAGAAACCTGCGAAGAGCTGAGAGACTGAACGACAACACACACACACACACACACACTCTCCCTGTTGTTGGGAAGGTGGATGGATGGATGAACGAGGTGGCACAAGAGCGATGTGTTCATGTGTAAGTTATGAAACATTTCATCTGTGAGGCTTCTTTTTGTCTGTGGGCCTTGAAAATGAGGATTAACTCTCGCTTCACAGGAACCAGCTGCCTGATACTGACCTCCTTTGTTTTTTTTAATGACCAAAGACTAGATGCCTGTGTGTGCGCGCAGTGTCAGGGGAGTCCGCTAAAGGGAGGGCGGGTTACAGAGGGGATTAGAACCCACACAGCAGCCTCCCTCCCCAGTAAACAAAAGTACATGGTGCTGTACAGTGTGTCTGTATATTTGTGTGTGTGGGTGTAAATGTATAACATGCCACTGCCACTGCTGGTGACATCAGACAAAAAGAGGAAGACTGAGTCCATCTGTGAAAGCAGCGGGATTAAGCTGTGCTCAAGCCAAGAGCTACACGTCACTCAACCGCTAAGTGTATGTGCGAGTGTGTGTAATTCTGCCAGTGTGTTACACACGCACAACTGTACAGCCGCATACACACACAACTCCTGTCCGGCAGTGGGGGGAGGGAGGACCCCAACACTGTTGTTTTCATTTGTAATCTGTGGGATGGAGTGAAGCCAGTGATACATCAATCACACTCAGAGGCTGCAACACAACAAAAGAAATAAAAGAAAGTTTTTTTTTATCGCGTGTAAACTCTTTTTGCACCAAAGCATGAATCAGAGCTGACTGACATCTCTTTGTAATGTAGAACATAAAAAAACCAAAGCTTTTTAAAAACTAGACTGTTGACATATAAGATGTAGCGTAACAAATCTTTTCCTGCTGACTTTTTTTCTGCTGGAATGTCCCAGACTTGTGCATGCCCCCGTGCATGCCCCCATGCATGGGTCCCCCC
>CM022487.1:8386044-8440579 GCA_011952105.1 Coreoperca whiteheadi | reverse complement strand
CCCTCTAACGGATCCCCTCTCTCGATTTTATTCTCTGTGCATTTTAATTTTTTTTTCTGTCACCGGGGGCCCAGTTTCCCCGCCCACTCTCCTCATTTTCGCCCGAGTCTAGAATAGTGGAGCCAAGAAATAGTTAATCTCTCCGGCTGCTGCTATGATTGGCCGCTGTATGCAGCCTTCAGCCTCCTTGAATGAGAAACAGGGGTAACCAGGCAACTTCAGAGCTGGAGAGAAGAGGGGGGGGGGACGAGAAGATAGAGGTTTACGGGATCTTAGAATTGTGGAAGAATTTTGAACATGTAAAAAGCGAGGCAATGTGATTTCACCTTGTGTGTCCGGCAAATGGAATTAACAAATGGATTTTCTTAAACACGCTCTCTCCCTCTCTCTCTCTCTCTCTCTCCCTCTCCCTCTCAATGGGGAGAAAAAAAATAGAGCGCTCAAATGAAGAGGACACAGATGTGGATTAAAACGCATAAATGGGACACTCCAGAGAATCATCCTGAGAAAAGGTGAGTGACAACTCAGTTCTGAGCTTCTCTATTAACAGGAGTCTTTAAAACTGTTGGACTGTAGAGCTGTTTAAAAGGCAGCTCAGCGACATGTCAAGATTTATGGATAGGATGCGTTGGCCGCTGAATGAAAATGGGTTGCGGAACAGTCCGCTCTAGATGACTGAGAAACAATCACACACGCGATCAAATGCAACAAATGAGATCAGAAATGAGCTCGTGAGATAATCGATGGTGCTTGGTGGATTTGAATGTGGAGTCCTTTAAAGCGCAAACGCCTGTCAAATCCCTGCTGTCCCATATCGAATTGCGCACAAATTGGAAATGGACATTTCGTTTTGAAATGATTTCGATGTATGACTTACATATATATATATATATATATATATATATATATAGGTGTTGTTGCTTTATAAGATGTCCTATAAAGATAGAAGTATCAGAAAAAGCTAACAGCTTTTTCGACCACGTCTGAACCCCCTCCCTCCCCAAATATTCACATGAAGAGATGTCCTGCTGCAACAGCAGTAAGTCATCTTCAAACCACTCTGTGTTAACCCGCTCTGATGCTGAGTAAATGATTGAATGATGTTGCATATGGTGATAAATGTATTGATTTCTGTTCTGAAACGGTTAGAAAATGCTCGGCAGGCTGCATTGGGGGATGAGTACCTGTGGATGGATGGTTAGATTGAAGCGGGCAGCGCAGCGGCACCGGTCTGACCGGCAGCGCGGAGCCAAAGTCTGCCTCAAACCAGCACATAGGCCGGTAGAAGAGTCAGTCCTCTGGTCTTCATTCACGTTCAAGGGTCACTGTCGAGATAGAAATAAAACAACAATCCTGCTAATGGCAGAGGCTCGAGGCGTGGGGGGCGTCTCAGCTGCGTCAGGATCGTGCAGTTGCGCCCACATTAGGATTTTCCCGATGAGAGATGGATGGATATCAGGGGCCAGTCATTTTCTCTTTTTGCATATACACTTGGATTCTGCTTTGTATAGTCTGTTGTGGTTTTGGTGTTATGTGTATCCATATTGACTCAAGTAAACTACCAGGAGTCAATCAGCACTGTAAAAATATTCATATTAATGAGTCATTTCATCTGATTTGAGTAAAGTGAAAATATGAGTTGCGCTTTGCAAAATAGGCTACTTTGTTTTAAAGAACAGTCTAGAACAATTTCTAAAGTAATCCTTATGGGGGGCTACAAGTGGAGTATTTTTCCATGATTTTATAACCTCTCAACTTCTTAACCTCCTTGGGTAAATCTGAATATGAGCCAACAAGACCAGTTCAAATACACAACTCAGTACTGGACCATATGTCCACCATGATGCCCTGTGTTTTCTGCTTGAGTGCTACTGTATGAGCAGGCCGAGATGGAAAATGGCCTTGACTATTGTTGTGGAAAAGCAGTAACAAAATATCTAGCAGCTATAACAACTAACAAGCTGCTGGTGAAATAGTGTGGCTCACCTACATCTTGTTGGCTCAAATGACCACACGTCATGTTTGTGTTGCGGCTTGGCGGGATATAAGCAAAGGTCGTCGTTAGCATTTTGACGTTGGTGCCAAAGTTCATGGCAACACTGCCAATCGGCCAAACTGCCTTTAGTAATCTCCTTACCGGGGATGTTCTGCAATAGATCCTAAGCTGCACTCACTGGCTCGACTGTAGGACACATGTGTTGCCCATGCACATACATACAGTACAATTTCCAGTTGTCCTCCCAAGACAGTTCTTTGCAGCCCAGTGTGAGTTGTTGGGCTTAAGATGGAGCTGAACAAAACACTAGAGAGCATTAACTTCTCCACTAAGGGCTTCTTTGTTGGGTCTCTCAGTGGAATCAACACACTTCATTTAGTTCCTGACAGCAAAAGCAGCAAGTGGATAAGGGAGCAAAATCTTATCTGATTAAGACCATAATGCCTTTTCCCCTTTGCAATTATTGTAAAATGGTAAAAGTGGTTGGGTTATTTCTTTTTCATGTTATCCCAGCGCAGTTACAATAATGCATGGGACAACATTTCGGCTAGTTGTTGTTTCGCACTCCTTCTGAAATCCTTGGGGTTGTCTCGCCCATTTGCCATAGTGTTGCCTCTTGCCTTTTGTCTTCCTGAAAGCCTGGTGTATTGTCATGTATTTGTCATTCTCTTCATATTGCAGTGGCATTACCTCAACTTGAACTCCCTTAAGATTTCCCAAGTGCTCTGAGATGATGCATCTAACGAACAGGGGTTACACTGACATTAATGTAGCGTTTCAACATTAGACACACAATTGCTGGAGTGGCCTGAATCTTTCATAAAAGTAATTTTAATGAGCTTGCAAGGATGTGTCTGAGTTCTCATTTTGCTTGTGGCCTTATCACATCTAGTTTGTTCATTAATGAAGATGTGGCCCCTGGCAGAGGCAGGTCAGAGGTGATCTCAGAGATTGCGCAGATAGTCGTGCATGTAGGATGCTGAATGATGCACCTGCTCCACTGGGAGTGTGATCAACATGACAGGTGCATCTGAAGTTGAGAGTGCAATGGGAGGGTTGTAGCAGCCAAATGTGTCAGAAGCAAAGACTCAAACTACAAGCTGTAAAAGTAGCTAAAGTAAAGGAACTCAGATCTCTCTCATGGGACGTTTAAAGGAATAGTTTGACATTTTGGGAAATACCATTATTCGCGTTCTTGGAGAGAGTTAGATCAGAAGATCCTTACAAAAATCTAAGTTTAAAAAACAACAGTTTGCTGCTTTATAGGGATTCATTGTTGGACTAAATCTTGGCCATGACTAGGGCTCCACAATATGGTAAAAAAAAAAATCATATTGCAATTATATTGACACACGCAATTACGATTGTGATATGATTTACGATTAGTGGGAATGATCATTTTAGCATAACAACTTTTTTTTTTTCCATTGAAATTTCTTTTAAATCATGATGATGTGACATTTGTTGGGGTCTGTACCAAACAAATATGTTTTCTTACATCTGGAGAACAAGATCTGTAGGCAAAGGCATCTCTGCATCACTACAATACTTCATTATAATGCTGTTTTGTCACACATTTGACCTTTATCCAAAAATTGCAGCTCCTGCGATTTGGATATTGCATTTGGTCATATAGCGATTTCAATAATATTTCAAATAACTGTGCAACCCAAGCTAGGACCAATAACTTCATGGAGTCTCCACGGGTTGCCTTGCAACTGATCCTGGCCAGGAAATAGTCTGGCATATAACATCCAGAAATTGTTGTTTTTACTCTTAGGTTTTTGTACGGATTAAAGAAACGAGATATAAAGTGTTAATTAGTGAGCTTTAGACGTGCTTGTAGGCAGATTGTGTTGCCTTTGGAAAGAGCCAAGCTAGTTGTTGCCCCCTGTTTCCAGTCTTTATGCTAAGCTAAGCTACCCAGCTGCTGGCTCCAGCTTCATATGTAGCTTAATATCGTGACAACAGTGTCGATCTTCTCATCTAACATCTCAGCAAGATTTCCCAAAATGTCAAACCACTACTTAAACATCTTCCAGGAGAATCACGCTTCAATGAATAAAATATGTAGCTTGGAAAGATCTCAGACAATCTAATGGAAACAATCCTCCCTTATTACTCTCGCTGACATCAACAAGCTGTTGTGCAAAATGTAAAGCCTGAAATTGGAAAATATTTAAATGAACATTTTCTTTCCAATATGTTTGGGCTGGACCTGTTTCAGTAATGAAATTGGAAATAGGCCCACACTTTTAAAACTGAATGCAGCCCCCCCAGACCAGAAGATATTATCTTGCACATTAAACGAGGCTGTAGATCACAACTCTATTCCCATTCATATCTTGTTACATATGAATTTATTAACTTTTTTCCAATATCCATTTAGATATTATGCAAAATGGGACCATTCTGTTTACAAAAGCATCAAACCTTATCAAAGTGCACTTCAGTTATTATTATTGAATTGAATGTTGAAATGAGAAACAATGAGAAGTTATCCAAAGAACAAAACACGTCAGTACGTCAGTAATTGTTGCTAATTGCAGTCAAGGTTTTTGTAATGTTTCCATTGATTCACATATAATTTAGTCAGTTGTAGATTTACAGCATGTGTACATTCTGCAAAAATAGAAGTCATGCACCACTGACGTCAAGTGTTTTCTCACAGTTATTTCCCCTATTACACTGACCCTGTTGAGTTGACAATGAGGCAGTGTCCCCACCACTATAGAGAGTGTCACTGGAATCAAATGGGGCAGTGAATTGCCAGCCCATCACACAATTATTTCCATTGTGCGGAGCTGGGTGGCTAGTAATCCTTGTGCCTTGGCCTGTAACATCTGGTGAGTGAGTGAAATGTTCAGTGCGAAGCCAGCAGTGTCAGCCTTCCATGTTCAGCCGGAGCCGCCGTCAATGCCCACTTCACTTCCAGAGGGCTGGGCATCGTCAATGCATCAATGACACCAGCCATCACAAGGGACATGTAGCATGCCAAACCAGTGATTCATTAGGACTCAATTAGCTGGGAGGCATGGGGCGCCCTGCCATATGTCTCGAGGTTCTACGGCAATCTGTATCCACTCCCTACTACTGTACACTCAACTGTCTTTGGCACTGTACAGTCTGTACATGTGTGTGCACCAGTGCAGTACAGTACCAGCACTGGGCTACAGTCTGTTCCTTTTTATAGGGTCGTCTTCTTTGTGCTGTTAAAACAAGTCAGTAGTAGAGATTTAGCGGCTCTGTCTCCAGCCACCCAGGTTCTGAGCTGGAAATGAGTCACAATGACCTTCAGCTCAACTCATGTTGCGCCAGTTGGCTCCGTATGAAATACTCATCCATCTACTGAAGTATGAGGCTGTGGAGCTCCAGATACTGTAAATCTTAGGAGGTAAGAAAGGCCCCGCTCAATATCGACTTCGCCTCGCTTGCCAAGAGGCGGCATGAGCTGCCGACAAGATCTATCCACCCTCAAATCTAGTTTGTCTTCTTATCTGTGCCAAGGTAAAGAACCCCGTCGCCCCATCCTCCGTGCCCCCACCACCCAATCAAACTCTTCCACAACCCAAAATTAATGAAATTAGATTGGAGCAGGGAGCAGCCTTAAGGAGAGCAAGGGCAATGAACACACCAAGTTCCAGATATGTGATGTAATATGATGTGAAGAGGGACATGGTGTAAAATACATGCAAGATGGAATGTGATATGTATCAATGACCAAGATTTTATTCTGCTAATTTGGTATCAAAGCAGCCCCTGGGCTATTTGTTGCACGGATGTTACATTTCTCAAGGTTATGCACATTTAAAGTAACAAACGGCAGTTTCAGTAGCTTCTGTAAGGTGACTTTACGTAAGGTGAGTGAAATGGGCGAGATGTCATTCAAGAGGGACATATTCAATCGTTCAGGTATTTGATTGGATTGTGAAATGCTGGCCGTAGCTTCGAGATCAGGAGTTTCTAGAGAATTTGTAGTTATACAGAGATAGAGAGGACTGTTGGCCTCCATCTGCACCTCCCTCACCTGCAATGTTAGATCAGGAGGTGCAAGGGGCATTTCTTGGAGATGACAAGGTCTGGGGCTAAGCCCAGACCATCTGGGGCTGAGGACATTTTTTTGTTGTTCTGCTTGAAACACTACTGCCTAAATGTAATTTATTTAAAATTTCTACATTGTATGACTACTGCTGTTTGCGGTGTTGGATGCCTGTTCTCTCGTGTTGCTGGCTGACCTGAGAAGTTAAAACAGATACTGACATTAATAATGAAAATTTATTTACGTATACTAGCTACTTTGCTCAAGACCTAGAGTCTCTTCTTGACTAAAGTTCTACTATTTCAATGTGCAATATATTTTGTGGTCAATGAGAGAATGAACAAACATAAAACTTGCATTACTACACTTATCTAAAGACTACTTTCTAAACCTGACACAATATCTAGGCTACACTGCATACTACACCACAGATAAGGTAATTAAAGCACAAGGGAACTGTTACCATAGACGGCTCCGTTACCCATCTAAACTGTCTATGCTTATCTGTTGACAAACAGATGCAGAAATGATGACAGACACCCAGTGCATCACAGAACTGGTATTTATCATAGAGGTATTAGTAATATCTATGTAATCCACAGAATCTCTAGTTTTAGGAGATTCCTCAAACTTCCCTCTAACAAACGTAACCTGTCAGAGCCTCTGATGGACAGTGTTTTTTTTTTTGTCCCTTTTTTACTGCGTCCTTGAGTTTGTGAAAGGCGCTTTCAAATTCAAATTTATTTTAAATGTATTATGGTAAGACTCAAAGAATTATAGTTACCTTATTAGCGTTTTAATCTCATTTTTTATCCAATAGGCTATTCTATATTGTATCACTAGGGCTCTTATTGCCGAGCTGGTTTGTTTTCTTGTCCAACACATTTCATTGCACCACGCACACACACAGCGCAGCAGTGAGGATGAAGCGTGCGCTAAACAAAGGAAATATTCTTACACCTATTTTGTTTCAAACAGAAAAATACAACCGTAACTTTACACCTCCTTTAGTCAACTTTCTCTCTTTCACTGAACTAAGGCCAGCTTTACTGCCATGTTAACTCATTAAACGCAACAGGAACAACATAAAACTCAAAGCCGTCTTGGTTAATCTTTCCACTGCTCCAACAATCACCAACTCTGGTTTGGTGGGAATGAATCCACATGTTACATGTGAAAAAATATTCTGGCTCTACAGCTGTTTCTCTGCTGCTGGATGAGAGTCTGTCGCTGAGCAGCGGCTCTCACTCGGAGGCAGACCATTAAATTAGCAAAATAAAATGACAATCGACAAATCGGCCCCAAACCAGACTAGGCTGGTTTGGTGTCCCTAACACAACAACTATCATTGCTAACGGTTTAGCTGGCCACAGTGCAATGCAACGTAGGTTAGCTGTAGACAGTCTATACCGCTAACTCTGCTCATATCATGTTCATGTAACTTGGATCGCATACAGACATTTATAGATGTTTTCCTAACTCAGCATGAGAGGATGTTTGTGCCACTGCATTGAAGAATTGACAGAGCTGTCAGCCAATAAGACACGAGTATTTACATGTTCCTGTAAACCCTCTGTGGTTAGTCTTGCCTCCGCTCTGTTACGTTCAATGAATATACAAAATTTCAACATTGCCGTCTATTTTAGTGACGGGCCGCTTTAAAGTGAAGAATTATTCAGGGCTAAAGAAAAAAAATCTACAGCTACAGCCCCGAATGCCCAGGCCTTTTACAGTGCATAATGGGATTGCTTAGCTGGTCATCTCAAATCCCATTTGATTGGATAAATGTATCTATCTTCCACCACGTGCAGGATGATTCCTTATAAACATCAAACCGTTAAACAGGAAGCTAAAAGAAAGAGATCTTGATATAAAAAGACTAAAATGTTTTTACATATATTAAATAAATAAAAACTTGCATTTTTTTTAAGTCACTGGGTCTTTAATTTTTCCATTTTCATGTGAAAGTGAAATCAAACATCTCAAACCAAGATGGAAAATAATTATTTTAGGGTTAGCAGTTTTTGAAAGCTTTCCACAATTCGCAGAGGGAATAAGTTACATTTTAAACAATTATTGTTGAATTTTCAAGAATCGTGTTCCTGCACAATTGTATGAACTAAAGAAAAATGCTACATACCTTTTTATAATGTAATTATGATCAGGGAGGAATCTCGTATCAGCTGTTGACAACATGCCTGGCAGAGGTCCAATGCCTCTATCTGCCTGATACAGTATTTATTAGCAAACCACCAACTTGGTGTTCATCATCTAAAGGCTTGATACTGGTGGCCTATATTTGCCTAAATATATGCATCAACCTAGGATTGGTTCACGTCCAATTTGTCAATATGGTCTTATTACAGCAAAAAAGAGAACGGTCATGAAGCAAGCTATAAACAAAACAAAGTTGTTTTTTCATTTGGGTCGATTTTTATTTTATGGGACTTGTTTTCAGCGAGTGACTTCAAGAAGTGGAAAAAACAACGGCTTGTTTTTTCTAATTAAAAGCGTAACTTTTCAATAATGCCAGGAGTGCGAGAGGAGCCAGAGAAAGGAAATCGAGTCAGCTCTGCCCCAGTTGTAGGCACGTGCAGCCACCCAACTGCACTCCTCCAGCGTTTTCACCGCATTACCCAGAAATGCTACGTCCGTGTGACCCAATTTATCAGCCTCTCCTCCCCATTCATCTGCTCTCACAGAGGCACTACAGGAGGCTCCATAAGCAGCAGAGCATTCATCACCTCGGAGTAGTGAGGTCCTCCAGTTTCATCCCGTTGGCCCGTTCTACAACCTTATTCCCCACCGGCGGGAAAGAAGCTCCATATGTGGCTGATGATTCTAATAGTGCGGGGGCCTGGCAGCAGCAGGCTCTACTGTAGCTGCATTTGTGTGCGCATTTGTGTTTGTGTTCCATAATCAAATATAAGCTTAGCGGGGTTTTCCTTCCACTGACAGTCAATTTAAATATTGTATCTGCCACATCTCCTTACAGCAGTGCTTTTTCAACCCCCTGGAGATAATTGAGATTTTTAGTTCAGCCTAGAGGAGCTATCAAACTCAATTCTCATGTGATTTCATATACCCTGATTCATGGTTTTTTCTTATTAAAGAACAGCACATTCCCCTTGTTTAGATCGTTTACAGTTTTTAGCAATCAAACATTAAATGACAGCAAAACTTTATTCACTCGCACACAACCGAAGCATCTCTTTAATGAAACTGCTTAAAAGACGTGTCGATTTAACTTTATGGTGGTTTTGGAGGTTGTAGTCTGTGGCGTTTCTCATATTTAGTCTCCCCTCATTGATATGAAAGAAACTGCTGTCAGTACTCTGTATTGCATTGCTAATGCAATACAATTCAAGACTGCAGCCTCCAAAATAACCTTACAGTTGAATCAACACCTCTCTAAAACATTTTTAAAATAACTGAACATTATAATCTTAATGTATTGCAGCACTGTTGCATTAGAATGCATTAGTTCAATCTTCGTCGACCAAATAAACTGGCAACTGAGCGTATAATTAAGTAGATTAAGCTTGTACATTGTCTGTTGGTGTTACGTTCATGTGGCCAACATGGCAAACAAGGCAAAGGAAGCGGAAAAGGCTACTATCTTTGATTATTTAATTCCTCTTCAGTTACTACACTGTAAAGATGTAGAAAAATATAAATAGTATCAAAAGTACTCTTGAGCATTTGCTGGGATCCAAAAACATCCTCTGGCTTCCAAAATCTACTGTCCTCTCACCCTAACCCTGTCTCCTTATCTGCCAAATCACAAAATGTTCGAATAGAACATATTCACCGACAACGTATTTCGTATGTTCTCCTACAATATCCGCTCATAGCAACTAAAGCGAGATTAACTTTTTTATGGTTATGTGTAGGCAGCTTAAGCTCGGTTAAAGCAAGGAAAAGATTGTGAGGTTAGTTACATATTGAAAAAGTCAAAAGGGATTTGAAGCACAACAGGTTTACTTTGTTAAAATGTCCTTTCCCTAACCTTAATCTAAGTGCTCTAGTTGCCTAACACGACTTGTGTGTGGTACAAAACCAACGCACTTCCTTCCTTCGAAAAAACTGAACATAATCCAGGCAGCAAACATATTTAACTAAACAAATTAGGAGCACATAAATGTGATATATAGCGGAGAGGTCTGCTCTTCCACTTATTTAATGACTTGGGCAGAGAGAGTGAAACCTTTTTAAAAAATATATTTTTATTTTTGTTAATTAGGAGTGCAGCTACATCTGTTTAATGTAACTTGTCTAGAAAATGAATCAAATAGAAGAAAAATGAATCCCTGAGCACGACTGCATTGGGCCCAGGGGCAAAAAGAAGCTGTGGGCCTCTGTCGAGCACCCCGTTTCTCTTGCTCTTACTTACGGAATATTCATCAAATAATCACAATATAAGGTGAAAAATTAAGTCCATAAAACTAGATTTCAACCTCTCTACAAAGAAGAGCCTCAAGATTAGGTAATAATATAATGTCGCCTGAACGTCCTTATTATTTCAGTTTACTGTATATTGCCACACAGTGAACGTGGATCCTTCAGGTCCCCTAAAGGTCTGGGGCCCTGCTGCAGTTGTTCGCTTTGACCTATTGGAAAATCCAGCCTGAGTCATAACCAACTCTAAAGGGAGCTGACCGTTAGATTGAACCTTCATGGAGGAAACCATTCATTTGCTAATGCATCATTATTATCGTTCATTTATTCATGTTGTCATTAGATAAAGGGCGAGGGAAGGCTGTATTTAACTCTGCTATAGAATCTGATATGCAAGTAAAATGTAGAATGAATGTTTCACTCTTAATGGCATTTGATTTTCTTAAATGTCTGCCCAGGCTGAGTAATTGCAGTTTTTGTAATCTGAAACTTTGTACCTTTTTTAATTAAATGGAGATCTCACTTGTAGTGTCTCCTGCAGGGAACAGATTCTATATTTTTGATGTGGAGTTGCACTGAGCGACAAGCATCTGGCACAGTAACAGCGGCCAGCATGATGTCTTCTGACGAGATCCTTTAGATCACTTCTCATCAGAGCATCACAGTTGGAGGCTACCCTGATGTTTCGCTCTAATCAGCCATCAAGTGTCATATCCAGAAGGCTTCACTCAGGCTTGTATCTGGCCTCTGCTTTGGGTTTACACAAAACAACACGAGCGACTGAAGAAGCAGCTCCTCAGAGAGAACAGTGGCACTGCTTGTGTGCGTTCGCGATCTGTGTGAGATCTTGACCTTGCGATGCCATCGTAATGAGAGGCAGTCGAATATTTCACTTATCATTAGCGGCGTGATTAGCTGCCAATGGGCTGTGCCTGGCGTGGTTTAATCCTCCCAGTCTCCAGAGTGCGATAACATATGAGATGGCAACAGTTTCACACCCAGTTTCACACCTCCCGTGGTTCCATACGTCGCAGCAGCCTAATCACTCATGAGAGATTAATGAGACATTCAGGTATGGTGGGAGATTCACTAATTACCGCACATACTATATAGTAGTCAGGGGAATAGATAGTAGTGGTGTGTGTGTGTGTGTGTGTGTGTGTGTGTGTTTGAGGAGGGGGGGGTTGTAAGCTCTTTTTAAAGTGCAGTTTTACGAGATACTTGTTACTTCACAGGGAGAAGTTGAGCTACAACAAAGGGAAAATAAGAAATAGTTAAAAGTACATTGTGGATATGATGATATAGTACAGCTGCAAAAACAAAATCACATCGCTGCAAAATACAACTAATTGGGATGTTAAGAGGAGTTGTAGTGTAATTTATTTGAAAAAAGATTTCTTTCTGTGCTCCTACAGCTGCCCGCAAGAAACTAGTAGAGTCATGAAAGAAAACTAAATAACCCATCTACGTTATCATAGCAAAAAGTGTAAGACATGCTAAATTCCTTTGTATATAATGTCAGTCACAACTGTATTTACTCTCAGGCATATTTCTGCCAGACGCAGCAGTCTGAGAGGAAACCCAAACCAAGTGTGGCGTTTTCATAACGAAAGAAAAGATGTTACATAGAGGAGGGATTTGTAACATCTGAATTGTGTACCACCTTGACATATAAATAACCAAAGAAGATCAACGCTATTTTCTCTTACACACAAACTACTTTGGCCTGTTCCCTTAGGGACTGTATCTAAAGTATTGGGGTGGGGCAGGTGGCTGAATCTTACGCTTCACTCTTTAAAGGAGCAAGACCCTGAAAAGCTTTATTTTAAATGGACCCTCCCCTTGACTTGCAACATCTTCCCCCCCTAATGTCATGAAATAATTTAGGCTACCGGTGTTGAATTGGTACAAATTGTTTAATCATAGAAACTTAGAGGGGCTATAATTGATATTTTCATAACAATAATGTACCAAATGACAATGTGATAACAATGTCAGAAATTTGAAAGATGTCGCTGGTAGTGATGAACCTACAGAGAGTCAACACCTCAATCTACTGCTCCTGTCAGCTTGATGGAGCTTTACAGTGAGTTTCAGCTGATTGTTTAGCTGCCCGCAAAACTTTACTGTTTTTGGTCACTCTCAACACTATCATAGTGTCAAATTTGGCTGCAACAAGCTGCTGCTTTGGGCGAAAAACTCTACAAACCCAGTATACGCTATTTGCTCAGCACTAAACCGCAGACGACAAAGTAAGTGATTAGCTGGTCAACATAGTGGATAAAGAGCCAGATATCCCTCACGAGTTGGTAGAGACCAAAAAGAGAACTAAATCAGAGAACATGGCTCCAAATTAATGATAAAGTAGCTCCATAACTGCTGGATCTGTAAATATGCAACTGTTTGCTATATCAACATAAAATGTGATGACATGTCAAGATTGTGTTCACAACGTGCCTAAATTGCGAATGAGATATATTAGTACATAGAATAGTGTGTTTACCCAAGTCCTGTTTGCCAAACATGCCAGCCATTCTATTTTTGAACCAATAGCCACTAACTGAACAGTTATTACCATTGTCAGTGACTAAATGAACCGGGCACTGGTGGCAGCTCTGTGCAGCTTAAGAGCTAGAATAAAATATCAATAGGGGGAGAGAAAAATTACATAACCCTTCAATTTTTGGCCCGCCCTCTCCCTCCCTAATAATTTCCATACAGTCCCTAAGTCAGCTCAAAAAGACAACAGTAATGAGGAACTAAAAACTAAAGTTTGACTTCAGTTAGCCCAAAGAATTTCACTCTGCTTTTTCATTTACATTAAGTGAAACTACTCAACCCAGTATTGTATGTGTGTGGTGTGTCAAATCATGACAACATTGATAAGACAGTGAGACAGTAAGTAGAAAACCAAAAAGGTTACTGTTTTGAAATGGCTGTTCGGTGCTTCCCTTCAGCTTCATTAATGCTGTCTCGCAGACTGCAGGTTATGTTTATGTGCTCAGTAGTTTTGATCATGGCAACTTTTGTCTCAGCTACCCTGGATTTCTGTTGTGTTTGATAGTCATATTGCCTGTCCGCAATGCTGCTGAATCCAATTTGTGTCTTTTAAGACATGAATACAGTCATAACAACAAACAGTAAAACAGTTTTTCACAGTCGAGTTTCATAAAGAGGTTGCTTCCGTATCTTAATTATATCCATGACCCATGAGCAATTAAAGAGGACACCTTTTGGCTATTTATTTAGTTCAAAGAGAACACAGAGGGAGGAAAAAAACCCTAATTGTCTCATTAATTACACTCCGCATGAAATACTGACCAAACCAAGGTATCCACAGTTCTTTTGTAACTCACAAAAGAAGGCAGGGGTGGGGGTGGCAGCAAAATAAAACATGTTTCAACCTCTTTTCACAAATAGGCATTATGCTGGGAGAGAGGGAGACAAAGAAAAAGAGGGCAGAGGAGAACAGGAGTGGGAGGGAGAGGGGAAAAAAGGGGTAAAGATGGAATTGAAAGAGTAAAAAAAGGCTGTAGAGATTAAAAATGATAAATACGGAGCAAATCAAAAAGAGAGGAAAGAGAGACAGAATGAGAAAAGATTGGCTGCGAGGAACATGGTGTTTGTCCAGGCCTTCTGGAGCTTGCCCAGTTCTCTCTCCCACTGAATGTGGTAAATAGCCTGTTTTAACACACTGTTCAGACGCTGAGACACAGCACAACAACAAACCAAATCAACAGTGAATTAAAGACTCCCCAGGGAAGCCACAGAGTAACATCAGAGGAGGTGTTTTGGAGAGCCAGATCCACCAATTAACTGTTCTGAGAAAGGTCCAGGAGTCTCACGCCGGCTACATTTCCGGACCCGCTGTATGCGGTGGGTGGAATTAGACGAACAAAATAGGAAATGTAGCCTATCTTGTTTTCATGCTATTGTTTACTGTCACCATAGGGAGCTAGTGACACTTTATTACCCTGAATATGTCTGTTAGAGAGGCAGAAGCAGCCTAAGAAATGCAAACTTTCAAAATAAACCCCATAAAATATTTGCATCTTGAGACCTCTGCTGTGCAAGCGCGAGTGTATTTGTTCATTTATGTCATGTCTTAGACTTGAAGAGACCACCTGCCTCACACACACACACACACACACACACACACACACACACACACACACACCCTCGCTCTTCCTCCCTCTAAATTGGGCCCATGTCCTGCAGCTGAGCTGGTAGAAAAGATAATGCAGGGGCACTTCAGAGGGCGCCTCTTCACTGCCCTCTGCGTGGCTATGCCCGGCCATCCTGGAGCCATGCCTAAGTGAGTGCACAGCTCCAAGGCCTTTACTGACATAAATCTGCATGGCAAAGCAACTGTGTGGCAACGCTTATTTAGTTTACCAGCTGTAGCCGCTGAACCCGAAGCAATGAGGCCTCTCTTTCCCTCAGAAAGTAAATGGGAGTGCGTCAAATGCCTAAACTGAATTTTTTGTATGTATTTTCTTCCCCCCTCCTCCCCACTCATCCACTTGACTGTTCCATCGTCAGAGACCCTCCATCTTGTCAGAATGAGGTGAACTAATGGGCCGTGGCTGAACAGCCTGAGCTCAGAGGCTATCAGTTCCCCCTGGAAGGCCAGAAATGCAGAGGAGGAGGAGGAGAAAGGAGAGGCTCTTCTCTTCTTTGGCCACAGTATTTCAGTTTTGTCTCTGATAAATCCTTGCACAAATCAAAAGGAATGGTTGTGTTTTAGTACGATGTTAATACAGAGTTGATGTCCACATCTCTTCTGCTGCCAAAGAAAGCTTGGTAATTTACTCAATTGTATCATCGATTGTCACTAGGCTGTACTTTCTAGCCCTGATGCTCCTAACATCCTTTGGTTTTTTTATCCATGCTTGCAGTCTGGCTCTTTGGATGACAATATTCTGTCAGTTCACCACTTTGGTCCAGACAGAAATATCTCAACAACTATTGGATAAAATTGCCATGACATTTTATACAGATATTCATGCTTCCCAGATGACGAATCCCACTGACTTTGGTCATCCTCAGACTTTCTCTCTAGTGCCGCCGTGAGGTTGACATTCCCATCAGCCAGTGCTGTACATTGTGTTGAGTGCTAAATAGCAAATGCAAGAATCCTAACACTCTTAACTAAGATGGTGAATGTGGTAAGCATTATACCTGCTTAACATCAGCGTTAGCATTCTCAACATGCTCACATTAGCGTGTTAATGTTAGCATTTAGCTCAAAGCACTGCTGTGCAGCCTGTGTACAGCCTCACAGAGCCGCTAGCAAGGTAGACTCTTAGTCTTGTTACTGTAAACTTGCTTATGCTCCTGTCTCCATTGCCTTGTCATGACTGCGTGTATATAGATGACTGTATAGATTACAGCATTATCCCAAAGTCCTACAAGCCAACCACTCACTAGTCAGGAATCTAATTAGTCCAACAAAGCAAATTATCCTTATCTTAGATTCAAGGGCTATCAGCCACTTGTAAGGCCACATGAGACAACCTTATTGTTGATTGTGAGGCTGCGATAAGAGCTGATGTAGAATAAAATGTCCAGCCCTGGAAAAAAATGACATTTCACAACAGTAAAGACGAAAGGCTTTAGGTATGGAGAGAATATAGCAGTAGTTGGCCCGCCTTCGCTGCCATAGGTGACACAGGGTAACACAGCAGGAATACTCAGAGGAGCTTTGTTTCGGCCCGGTTGTGACAGTCGTGTCCCACTCCATAAGCTGGGGGGCATTTTGTAACAAAGATGACCAGCGCGAGGTGCCAAAGCCGGTCTGTCGAACAAACGTTCCACCAGCCCCAGGCCATGCCAGCCTTGGCCAGGAAGAGACAGAGAAGGTCCGGGGGACGGGGCCTCCCCGTTCCTCAGCAGTCACATGCAAGCTGGAGAACACAGACTGCGCCTTCCGTCGGGACCACAGTGAATGGAGGTGTAATTGGCCATATCCAGTGATAGATGGCTGTTCAACCTTTGTTATTCATCGGTGGCAGGATGCACGGATGGCTTGTTTCACAATATGAGGTTGATTGTGCAGTCTATTAAACACCAGTCTCAGGAGGAAATGTTACTTACTGGAATGCTGGGGCTTAAAAAGTTCTCAAGAACGATTTGATTTAAAAATGAGCACGTGTTCAGTGATTGCCTATTATATATCTGAGACGGTAAACATGACTGAAAATCTGATCATACTTAATGAATCATTTTCATTCATAGAGGCGACTAGGAAGATAGAACTTGATATAATTGTTCAAAATTATAACCCATTGTCCCTCTGAAACATAAATCAAAGATCTAAATTATAGTTTTTACATTATTGTACACACATTTTCATGTCAAGCAAATTCCCCCTTTGCATTGCATGTGTATTAATTACATAATTAGGAATAACTGAAAGCAGCAACAACACTCTATATGTTATTTTTGATCATGAAGCCAATATACCAAGGCATGCCAATGGTGGAGTTTTTTGATTGACCTGTACTTCAACTCACTAAAGGCTTTAGGCAGCTCTCTGACAAACTGATCAAAACAACAAAGAAAGAATGGTTTCTCGTCATGAAAAAGATTCAGATCACATCTCATCCCAATACACTGAAGCTGCATGACAAGATATATGTACCTGCATGTTGCCCAGGGGGTCTAGTGCGCTTTGTGAAGGAATACACTCAAACTCCTCTCCTGGAAAATCAATGGCTTGCATGATTGATGTGCTTGATGTTAAGGAAGAGAGCGTTGCCATACATCAGGTTTTCTCACAGCATGCCCGTTTTTGTTCAATAATCCGGTCACAGGGCAAAGATTCTGACGCAAGCAGGAAACAAACCTCTCAAGAGATGATCTGTGAAATATAGGCAGACAGAGACAAAGACAGCGGCGGGTAGATGGAAGGAAATAAAGAAAAGCGAGCAGAAATGAAACTGACTTCCCTCAAGGAAGTTTTCCTTTGCACTTGAGAGAGGTAGTACTAAAATGAACAAATTAATAAATAAAGTGTGGCTTTTGTCAAGGGCTTTTGACATCCCCTAACAGTTGAGAGTAGCTAGAGAAACGAATGATGCTCGTTAACTCTGACCCAAATCATAAGAGACACTGGGAGCTGTTAAAACACAGAGCAGATTGAGGAGTCTGGGTGACCTAGATAGCAGTGGTTTTGACAAGCAGCCGTACATCACATTAAATCGCTCTTCCGTCTAATACAATGAGGCATATCTTCCTCGTTGGTAATGAAAATTACATTCTGATAAGGTTCTTTGTGACATGGAAAATACCTCTTCCATCGCTGACATTCCAAGGCTCCTACTGAGTTGCACTTATGGGAAGATTGCCCCTTCGCCTGGACCTGGGTGACATTATCTGCTCCATAAGCACACATGAGGGGTGACACATAGTCTAGACAGCCATGCACACGGAGAACTGGTGGTGATGAGGCAAATCCAATGACCTGTTGTTCAAGGAAATGAAATGTGTCTACAGTTCATTTTGGAATAATGGGAGGGTTTAAGGACTTGTCTGCAGGAGGAGGAGGAGGAGGTAGATGAAGAGAGACGGTTTCACAGCTTTAAACATGCATAGAATTCACAAATCTGTATGCTGAAAAAGAGTTCCTCAAGAAGGTTTGCGAACCCAAATAAAAAAAAAACATTTTCTCAGTTACCTCTATTGGTATCTAGCCATGTAGCCCTATTTCATTACTCCGTGTTTCCGCGGCAGTGACCAGAGCAGTATGTGAAAATATTTTATTTAAATGTTTGTTTAGCAATGGGCAAACATTTTATCATTCTGGGCAGACAATACCTGTGGGATCACAAAAATACCTTTGAAGACACAGCCGGCTTGTGGATACATTTGTACAATAGTAACATTTAGATTTTTCTCCTAACCAAACCGCGGGCACATTTAGTGGGGAGGTCACAAATGTGGCTACTAGCCATGCAGGTGGTTTCTCAGGTTTTGAGACATCTGTCTCTGAGATTTTTGCCACCACCACAATACAGTGGGGGTGAATGGAATTCCATTTGGGGTGCTCAAAACATTGCCAACATAGCACCATTTCTATCCAGAGACAGTGTTCCAGTTTCTCTAGACAATCCACAATCCTCGCTCTGAACAGCTTTGTTATGGACTATTTTTTCGATAGAAAGTAGTTCCAGTGAATACTGCTCACATCAAGGTCTGTGGATTATCCAGATTTAACAGGGACACGGTTTCTGGAAACATATATTGCTCTTGAATTTAGTTAATGCAATGTTTAAATTATATGAGCAGCACAAATTAAATTTCATTTACCTCTATTATCTTATTGGGGTGGACGAGGGGCTAAGTTGTAGCAATGGCCCAATTGCATTTGAAGTTAACAGAAAGACAGAAAGTGGTGATAAATCACTCTGTGCAGCACATATGTAGGCAAAGACACAACCATGTTCAACTGGTCAAAAACGTATTGTGCTTATGCTGAGGATTTAGGACGGTGCTTTATAGGAAGAAACTGGAATAAATTAAAGAGAAAGAACTCCGAGTTTCTGGTGAGTTCTGAGATCAGTCACACTGTATGTTGCTAACATTTTAGCTGTTTTATCACTTTGAGTGATTAAACAGGGAATATAAAAACTGCTGTGGTTACATTTGTGATGGAAAATGAAGTTCAGTCTGAACACATCTTCAGAGAGAATTGTCTCAACCTGGGCAACCAAAAAGAAATAAAATAATTTGACAAAATCCCTAAAAATGACACTCACATCACACTCACATTCTCACTCGCGCTCACCACGCACACTCACAATGTCACACAATGTCAAACAGGATAATGTGTGCCCGGTGCTCGATGTGCCGCAGCTCTTTTCAGGCCGGGGTAGGCTGAAGGCCTTTCTCCAACAATGGCCCATCACCATGCCAACAGAAGCGGTGCCAGCCGTGGTGCCAGCTTGGCACGGCCCCCATGTTAGCAGTGGATGATTCAAGGGCATTAAAGCACAATGTGGGGGGCTTCCAGTTTATAGACGACGGTGCCAGGATTTCCACCACAGTTTGCTTTGAAAACAGCCTGTCATTCATCGCTCTCTGCTACTTCCCCTCCTCTCGTGCTGTTGGCCTGAGCTGGGAGCATTTACAATCCATCTTCGCTGCTTTGCAATGAACAGAAGCACCGGTCATGCTTTAATGTTCTATATTTACTCACAAGAAGTACATAAAATAAGAGCATCAAATATTTTGCCACAGGTCTCCTTCAAGGGTGGGCGCTGAACAGCGCGCATTTGCTGTACTCTCATTAAGGATTGATGATCCAGAAGAGATAATAACATCTTTGTTGATTTGTTAAATTGGTGCCTGCCATTTTGTATGTTAAATTAATGCTGTAATGAGTGATCAAGGGGCATGTGTTTGTCATTTTAATTTTTAACCACCTCCAGCTTAATATTAACTGTCATCCCTGTCTCCTCACCTTGCAGTGCTCGGAGCAAGTGACTGTGATGGGATGTCAGACTGCATCTGAAGTGCTCTACCAAAGAATAATATCCACCCCTGACCTACTCTGAAGAACAATATTTGATTCAATCAATGTTGCAGTCTCCCCTGGGGGGACTTACTCCTGAGTAATAGGTGGACCCTCAGAAAAGAGCAACAGTGGACCATGTGATACTTGACCTTCACGGAGAGAACTCAGGTACACTCCAGAAGATGTCAAATCTGATCTGAAGCTGCTCTCGAGAGAATCACCCAGCTCATAATTCAATGATCTTTTCATGTGTTGCTTAGCAATACTCAAACACCATGGGCCAACAGTGACGGAGCATAGTTATTAATGCTGGATCTTCATTTATTGAGGAGTACCAGACATCTCATCATGGATTTGAATGAGATTTTCTAAACCAAAGAGAAACTGTAAGAAAGACTGGAGTGGGGGGGAATTGGACACTGGGAGTTGGGAGGATTAGCTATTGTGCTGCTAACCCATGGTGGATCTGCTGTGAGCAGGACAAGGGATTCAGCAGTGGAGGATGTCAGCGGAGGCCGAGCTCCAGCCGGGTGTCAAAACCAGCCAGCGAAGGGAGTCCAGGAGGATCAAAGGTACGTGAGATTCTACTTAGCAAACTCTCTCATCTCCGCTACAGTAATGCATTAGTACAACAATTCTCTATTTCTGTAATGGAGATGCATGTCAAATATTGGGTTCATATCGTATCTATAATTTTGTGGATTGAGATAAAAGTCTGAAAAATAATGTTGAGTTTAAAGTACTCAAAAGACGACCAGAAACATTTAGAAAAGGTTGTCAGGACCAAATGGGAAACTGGCAGCTTTCCCGGGTTTGGCAGGCAGCGAACACAACCTTAAGTCATGTTTGGATGGAGCTACATTCTGGACTACAAGGAGAGAAGCTTCACTCATTCAAGGCCGCCGAGAGGCTCCCTGTCTCATCCCAGGGATCCAGATGTAGTAACAGCTATTCCATGTAGCCCCAGGGTTTGGTAGCGCCATGATTTAGGTGTCACGGACAGGGTAATTCACACCCTGTCGCTTTGATGAACAGCATAAGTGATGTAATAGGACGAGGCATTCTCCGAACGTTCACTGGGAGATTGAAACGGGATTGAATTGGCTGAGAGGACGAAAGAAGAGGAGATAGAGAGGTAGAAAGAGTGAGATTCGCAGGGAGGGGGAAGGAAGTGAACGAGATGAGGATGCTTTCTCGTTTGCCCTCCCTCTCTTCATCCTTTTTTCCCCTCATTTCTCCATCCATGAATAAAGCCACTCCAGCTAGTCCAGTAAATCTGGCTTCTGCGGGCTGGCTGTAACGAGGCCGCAGGGCCAGGTCCTCTGTGGCTGTTTCGCTGGCCCTGTCGGCTTGCTCAGATAAATGGCCGAGCTGGAGGAGGGCCCATTGATTTGAGTTAAGTGGAGGGGGGAGAGCAGAACGAGGGGGCTATTACACACGTGGCCATACGGCTCATCGGAGGGGGCTATCAGCACAGGCTATCAGCCCCAGACTTTACCATGTTAATCACATGTGCTGCAGGGACCATTGCCACAATCAGCAAAGATGCTATTTAGATCCATATAAATGGAAATGGGGCAACGTAAATGCATGCAGACTGTCAGGCAGCACGGCTAGAGGTGGTTGTGAGCAGGCTGGGGCCAGGTGAAGGACACTCCTGAGGATCAGGTTGATGATATGTATTTAGACAAAGCACTGTTTAGATTCATATGGGTGGGAAGCAACAGATGAAATTGGTGTTTTTTGAAAGGATAAGGTTGAAGTTATTTTATATTTTTCATCTTGTCAACAATCCCTATGAAAAGACCAAAACCAACCATGTGTAAATCTGTGTCTTAATACTTTCTAAAAAAGCCCATTCACTCATAAAGATATGACTCTATTTAAAAAAGGTCACAAATGTATAGTTTCATTTATCAAAATGGCATAGTAATTTCGTAAAACGGCAGGGACTGTAGTTTTTTTTACCAACCATTGCCCACACACAGGAGTGCTGTATTTTCAGAAGTAGGATGATGTATGTGGGATTGACCTTAAGAAATCTACAGTGCCAATAGTCATTGTAATGAAGGAACAAGTCGCCCAGTGTAACAGTGTTGTTCATTCAACAGTGTTGGTCAAGTAATTTAAAAAAGTGGAGTGGTTTCGACTGAAGTCTTGTCTTCACTGTAAGGTTGCCAGGCAACCAGATGAGACACCATAAAATCACTGGCCTGGCCAAGAAATATTTCCACATTTTGGTTTGTGCGTGAAATAAACAATAGATGGTGCTGTTTCCCCCTGTTTCCAGTCTTTATGCTTATCTAAGAAAAACCACTCCAGGATTTAGCTTCATATTTAACGCACAAATATAAGGGCGGCCTTCTCACCTAACACTAACCAAGAAAACAAATAAGCATGTTTCCCAAAATGTCTAAGTATTTAATGTAGAAATAGAGCCTTCTCCTTTTAATGCATGTGCTGCTTATTTTTTGCACATTGCTTCGTAATTCACATAAAGAAAGTATTTCAGAGGAAAATACAACATTTAGGGTGATACTGGACGACACTATCTTGTGTTTTGTGTTAGGGATGGCATTGCACTCATCATTCCTTTCAAAACCATTTGGGAAAATCAAACCTCACTGCAGCAAACTCTGATTGCCATGGTAAAGCCAAAGCTCACCTCTATCCATCAACAGAATTGCTTTACATACGTGACTTTACTCGATCCCCATAGCAACTGTTGCTCTCCCACTGTAATCTGTGCGCGCGCAAAAAAATGATTCATTTCAAAAAGACAGACACGGAATGGAGGACAGAGAGACATTGAGAGAGGAGGAGAAGGACGGAGACGCAGAAAACAGACATCGAAAGAGGCAGAGAGGCAAACAGCAGATTAAATCACCAGTTACCTCTCATACTGAATGTATGACATTGGAAAGATTGTAAGAGGCAGTGCAAATACTATCCATTTCACCCTGTTCAAACACGATTTCCCACATTTGACCAAATCATTTGCTGGTACACTTATCTAGCCGTTCATCTCATTGCTTCACCATGAACATGATAATAGCAGGGTGGAGCCCCTACCTAACGAATGAGCTCGCCCATCACCGCCCAGCACACATCAATACCTGCACGTAACTCTGCATTGACTCAATAGTCCATCCACTGCATTGATGATGTGCACAATACCCCTCATTAACTCTGTAACTGCTTTAACAAATCGGTCATTAAACCAAAACCTCGATCTTGTGTTTAATGTCAAGGATTGGGTAGAGGAATTTTGACGACAGTGTGGATTGGAAGAGGGAACACGTGCTGCTGTTTGTAAATGTGTATCTGTGTGTTTGCTGAGGCTTATGAAAGTTATTTTGTGCACATGGGGGAGGCAGATGGCAGGGACAGATTTGCCATCCTCAGACATCCATTCACTTTACTGCTGCTTAAAGTCATCACACTGATAGGCTGTACCTAGTGATTTCACTTTAAATGTCCTGTGCACAAAATAATGGTTGACATTGTACATTGCATGGAGGTGAACACATGACTCAGTAGGCATCGCTATACACACACACACACACACTCATTATAGCTCAATGGATGGCGTGTGTGGCCTCCTAGCAGACAGGGACACTGACAGGAAGAAACAGGCAGACACAGATACACACTCAGAAAGGTTCAAAGGTTAAGCTGCCTCGATGCCCAGATCCCCAACAAAAAGTTTCTTGTTGCCAAGTCCTTATATCTGGAGGGGCACTTCTGAGTCTCCATCTGTTGCCATCTGTCCCTTCACTGTCCCCATTCTAGTGTGGCAAGGAGGAGGATGCAACACTGTGATCAGAGACATGCCCTGAAAGAGTGTGGAGCAGGGCGAACAGTAATTGTTCTCTCCATGGTCCTGGTGCAGGGCCTGTGTGTCAGGTGGCTGTTAAACCTCAGCACCATTTTTGAAGTGAAGATTTGGCGATTGTATAGCATTTAGATCGCTAGAAAATTAGGGCAATGGGAAATTAATGGGGGGGGGTGAGATGTGACAAAGGTCCCAGGCTGGATTCTAACCCAGGACGCATGCATCTCAGACCACCAGGACTTCCAAATGGCAGGCATGTAGTCCCATGTGTAGATACACTTAGACGCAGACTAACAGTAGACAATGCTTTAGGCAGCCCTCTGTCTGAAAAATTATGAGCATCAGGCTTATGGGCCAGAAATATTGTGAGGACCATTCAACCTTGGGTAATTGTAAATCCAGAAAGCCAGAGGAATATGTGTCACCCCCCTCACACACACACACACACACACCTTCTCCCACTCTCTTCTCCTTTCTTACAGTGTGTAACAACATGAAACAGCATGCCCCGCAGCTCTTTAGTTTTCAAATACAGCACACTCGCTTGTCTTGATCTGAACCCAAAGCACGTAACGTACGAGTTATGCCACTGTGTCAAGACTCTCATTCGGTATGCAAGGCCTACTTTTTTTGAGGATCTGTGCATAAACCTCTAAATCTCTCCTGAAGTGTTATTAGGGGAAATGGCACGCTGTATGTAAAGAAACAAATGGCACAGAACATCTGGTTAAAGCTCATCTGAGAGCGCTGCACTGAATTGGACCGATCGTGTTTAAAATGCAACTGGAGCAGTATGCATTTTACATTACATTACAGAGTGTATGAGTCAGTAAAATCAGGATGAAATACATAATACTCTATGAATACACTACAGTCACTGTACGAGGAATGGTTTTAATCAGGTACAGCAATGATTATCGTAGTCCACCCTCTCATGCATCTGTACTGCAAGAACAGTACATATATAACACTGTCTACCGTTTGTCTTTTTAGTGAGTTTGCCATCAAAGTGGGAATGTCATGTTTCTCTACACGGTTGCTGTGTGCATGCCAGGCTGTGTCTGGTTAATGTTCAGAGGTACACGGTGGATGTATATAAGACTCATTATCCTCTGGCAGAGAAACAAGTCTGAATTAGACCCAGATTTGACATTCTCTTGCTTAAAAACTTTAATGACTTAAGCATTGTCAAGCCCCCCCCCCCCCCTTAGAGAATTGTGCCCTCATGAATTAGTGAGACAGTGTGCATAGCCAAGACAAGTGCTTCCATTTGAAATAAGACTTTTTTTTTCTCCATTTCCACAAGCCATTTAATTTGCTCTTTTTCAATTCTAAATTTCTAATTTTTCTTTTTGACATTTCCTTGGAAATTGCAGGGATGGAAGAAGAAATTCCATTTGTGTTAGGGTAGCTGTAGTATGGATATCGCGTGGTCATTTTGGTGTAATATGGTCTTTGAGTACAGCCTGAGAGTCTTTGTTATGGATGTTAAACCTTGTCCTCTTCTCGCACACAGCTTAGCCAGCCCCTTAAATGTGTCGTTACTGTGCGGGCTCATGACCTAGAATTGAGTGAGCAAGGGGCCTGGAAACTGTTAAATTCTCAACGGTGCCGGTGACCTTGATTTTGAAATCCTGCTATCTCTTCATGTAAATGTGGTTGGAGTCAGTTTTTGCTGCTGACAAACCCCGCACAGGTTATGAGGGGAAGTTTATACACGTGTAAACGCACGAGACCCGCGTCCTCATAACCAAAACAGCACGATGGCAGACAACGCAGACACAAAATGAGAATGGTGTCCGTGTCAAGGTGGTGTCAGGGCAGCTGCAGAGATTGACGAACAGAATAATCAGCAACGGGGATGGGTGGAAGAAGGGAGGGGATGACATTATAAAGCCCGAGGAAATCCAGACACACATTTGCAAATTCCCGCCTGTCTCACACCACCATCCCACCACCCAACATCCATCACCCAGGGAGGGCCTGGTGGATTGTGGGTGAGCGCTGGACCGTGATGATTCTCCTCAATAGCGGAGACTCAAGCTGGCTTGTCACCACCAATAGCACCCATGGGAACTGTGGGTGAAGCGCAGGGGTAAGCACCCCCGCTCAGCCGTAACCTTCCACCCAAACTTTCTGTGTGGATGCCCCACAATGCGCTGCAATAGATGATGGTGAAGTGTTCTCAATGTTCTGGTTGTTTTCTCATTTGGTCCACTGGCTTTATCCAACTTCATTTTCAATTTCAATTTCAATTTTCTTTCAATCTTTGCTCGCTGCTGCTAATTTGCTATTCATTCTGCATTTCCTATTCCATAAATATTTATATACCGGAGCAGCCAACTCACACACACACACACACACACACACGCACAGTTGCCACTATACCTCAAGCAGGGCATGATGCTAAAGTTGTAGGATTCAGTTGAGCTCACATCCTTGTTTCCTGTAATCACTCGCTTTCATTTTCTCCTCCTTATTTCTTGTCCTCTCTCTCTTTTTCTCTTCCTCTCCCGCTGCAGGTCAGGACCGCACTGAGGCGGGGCTTATTAAGCGTTTCCGTGGAGATGGCGTGCGCTACAAGGCCAAGCTGATCGGGATTGATGAGGTGACAGCGGCGCGTGGGGACAAACTGTGCCAGGACTCCATGATGAAGCTGAAGGTGCACAATTCTGTGTGTGTGTGTGTGTGTGTGTATATATACAGTATATATGTGTGTGTGTCTGTGGGGACATCAATGAGCCTCTTCACTTATCAGATTTGGAAAAGGCATGCTCGGACATGTCTGTATTGTCTGGTGAATGAGTCATGGGAGCTGTCTTGTCCTGTATATGACTCACTGAAGCGCTGTAAAGAACTGACCAGACGGAACACATAAAAGTCCAACTATATTATTCTGTAGCTCTTTGTCATGTAGAAAATGCTACTGTAACGTTGGTTTTATATCTTTTGCAAAATGGTAGCAGCTTTGTACTTGATTTTCCCTCTAATAGGCTGCTGTATTTTTCAGCGTAGCTCAAAGCTCTCCGCATTTATTCATACAGCTTTTTTTTTTTACCTTGGAGGCAAACTGGCTTCCTATTCTCAGAAGCTTAAAGCAGTATGTCAGTTAAGCAGGAAATTTTCACTTTTTAGCGTGTGAATGCAAGAACACTAACCCCCCCCCCCCCACCCCAATATGTCTGCCTCTTGTATGTCTCTTCTCATGTCAGTCACAGCCTTCTATTTTTACGACAATGACCATGATGTTAAAATTGAAGCACATATGCAAACTGTAATAATGTGACCCATATAATATTTTAGCCAGTGTTCTTTACAAGTAAATCGGGTCAAAATCAGCCCTACATTAAGTGACAAAATCGGAAAAAAAGTCTTAGTGATTGTGTATGAAAGGTTTGAGCATTCCTGAACTTATTTTGAAGTATAATATACTGTGAATTCACTGTTCCCTAAGCCCTCCTCACCTTACTGTTGCTATGCCTGTCAAGCTTTCCGTTCTCGCAGTTTACAATGAGAACAGAGTAGCTTTACTCAGTTTGAGTAATTTTCAAAACAATGGGCCCTTGATATCAGACAATGGTAGACAAAAGCAGGCTTCTCATTTATAGCTGGCAACATGCTAAACTTTACAGCTTAGGTTAGAGCAGATAAACACACTGTTTTAAGCAATTCCTTACACCTGTGCTGTTGTATTATTGGTTTTGAAGACGGGCAAAAAATAAACCATCATCCACGCTTTATTATGTTTTTTTAAGTAATGCTATTCATAAAGTCCCATGCATAGCTCTTCAGCATGTGGAGAAATGTCTAGTTACGGTTGCTAAGTTATGATTGGATAATTGCTGTACAGGGGAGGGGTTTAGCAAACAGTCAATCATCAATATAAATGCCATATTACTCAGAAATAGCATTCTTCCTCTTCTCAAAAGTTTATTCTGTATCCTCTGAAATGCCAGCTGTGTTTACTGGCTCCAAAGTAATGCAGTAGGTGACTACGGGATAAATCCTTCTTCCAAAAGAGGTTGTATATGCATGGCTTTTCAAGTATCTTCTCACAGACTTTGCTGGAGCTTTAATGTGTGGGAAGCTCCTCAAGAAGATCAGCATAGCCAGAAGGCAAAGCCTCTCATCACCCGTATCCATTCCAAATGATATGTCCAATAAAACAACTTTTTCCCTGCCTCGATTTGACATTTCAGCAGTGCCCTCCATATGACTCCAGTAGTCACCAGCCACAGTCAATGGAGCAGTCGATACAGACCTGCTATTTTCTGGACAGGGGATAGAGGAGGGGACGGGGTCTCTATTGAGCTGCTTCTCGCTGCCTTGAGGACTAATCCACCAAATGGAGAAGCCAATGGCTGATTGACAACATCTATCGACTGTCCCGCCCGCCCCTTTCTCACTTACTTCATCTCTTCCTTGTCCCCGTTGCTTGTTCTGCACCTCATCCCGCTCTCTTTAAACTCCTTTTATCCCTTCAGCTCCTCCTTTTCCCAGATGAATATACATTTATTTATGCAAAGATGGATGGATGTTTTTCCTCTTCAACATCTCCCTGTAGAAGCGGTGCTCGATGGTGATTAATGCAACCCGTGACGGCTTGGGTTTTAAATATTAGCTAAGCTTTTAAAAGGACAAATCTGAGGTGGAGGGTAGCTGATGTAGAGAAGAGGTTGACCACTCGTCAGCGTTACTGGGCCTGCAGTTTAGTCAGACGTATTCAGCGCAGCAGGCAGGTCTTTCGTCTCTTATCTCCTCTTCTCTTTTCCCTTCTTCTCTCTTCTCTTCACACGCAGGCTTTGGTCTATGAAAGACATGTCAAGCACACAGGTCGCGTCAAATGGAACACAGCGGAAATGTTAATTGTTTTCTTTATTAGAGTTGAGTCAGTTAAGTCAAAAAGGGAGCTGCGGAGATCCATGGGAAAAATGTACTTCAAAGGCTGGGTTGGCTGTTCAGTCAGCACTATGTGAGTTGTCGGAGCGAGCTGGTCGGTCAGCAGCGCGATTCATTCTGTCAGCAAATCTCACCTTATTGTTGTTAGCTAGCGCTTGTGTATGACACGTTGAAGTGCAGTAGACCTACTTTAAAGGAAAGTGGGAGAGAAAAAAAAGGTGCTTGGGGAAAAAAAGGCTGCAATAATAATAAGACTCGCTGCACAAGACGATGTGTGAATTCCTCTGAGAGTGAAGCTTCAAGAAAAAGGCACATGAAAGAACATTCTGTCCTATCACACCTTATGTAACTCCTGTCACCCTACCCCCCACCACACCTCAGAATCTATCTCCCCCTTTTCCTGCCGTCACACTCACCTGAGACGGGAAGAGGAGAAGGCTCACTGTCTTTCATGCTGAGCTCATATCCTTTCATCTCCTCATGTCGCTTCCTTTAATCTCCTGCAGGGAATGGCCTCCTCGGCACGTTCCAAAGGGGAGCACAAGCAGCGAGTCTTCTTGACGATCTCTTTCGGCGGGATCAAGATTTACTGCGAAAGATCAGGGGTGAGTAGCATGTCAGCGAGCAGAGCTGCACCGCGAGGCCTCTGCCAGCTGCATTGCGAACCCACTGTATAGGACATCCAGAGGGCAGACGCTCGCACGGTTCAGTTCACAGCGGCTGCCAGGGCTGCCATCTTGTAAGCCTGGCTGGCACGGTTGACATATCGGTACAGCTGCAATACCTGCACAGGGGGATGACGATTCACAAGGTTATGCTGAAACAAAATGTGTCATTTCCATCACTGCATTTGCAAAAATCCCCAAATATCATGTGAAAAATAAGCAATAACATGCTTCCAACAGGACAGTTTGCCCTTTAGCTGATAAAAATCGAACTTGACAGAATGAAATCACAGGTCTTGCTTTTGATATTTGACCCTGGGTAAACTCATTTAAGACATACCCTAGTATGATTAGGGGTATGCTGCAGGACCCACTTAAGATCACGCAGGCCCTGTCTGCCTGCTAATGATAGCGCAGTGAGCAACGTTATGGTGATGTTATGAGAGGGGCTGCTTCTGCCTCCATCCTGGCTTTCATCCCCCTGGCGGACTCAGAGGCCTGCTGTTCCATTACAGGATGATCGAGGGGCTCGGTTCTCCTCCGTCCTGGGGCGCAGTGTTGGCTTAGATAGGCCCACTCTGCTCATCAGCGCTAACCGATAATTAGCACTCAGTTCCGCCCCTTAATGATCATTGCCGCTAATGCTAATTACACCACGGCTCCACCTCAGCTGTCGTTAGCGCTAAACTGATAATTATGCAACAGCATTTGTCCCGTGGCTGCCGACCCCCCCCCCCAAAAAAACCACGCCTTTGATAGTATCTCTTTTATAATATGACTGGTGGTAATAGTGGCGTGTCTTTCGCCTGTAATGAAAAAGAGCATTAAGTTCCGCCACCACCAACCAGCTCACCAGCTTTTGACAAGCTCATTTGTTGTGTTGGAAATCATGCCCCCTAATGCTCTTCATTTTATTTACTGATTACTGGCAGTAAATAACACTCCACACTTAATATGCCTCTTGAGTTATTAGGGTGGAAATGGGGATCACTCCGGCACCGGCAGCGTCAGCAGGCATTTAGATGGAAATGCTTTATGTAAAGCTGACGTGATTCTCTGCTGAATCGAGTAGACTAGTCATATTAGTTCTGTATTTTACATTAATCCGAGGCGTTACTAGCGACGCTCCCCGCTGTATATCGGCTAATATTCCAATGAAAGCTCCTCCCCAGTGCCTAAGCTTATCTCTGCTAATAGTGGCGCGGCAGGTGGGTGTGCCTGAGTGACAGCTGGTTTACTCTGTGTGTAGCCTACAGTGTAGCCATGGGTGCGCGTTAGTGTTTCGTGAGCTTTTTGAAGGTGTCCATTTTTTTTAATTTTTTTTTTTGCAGAGCGTTTCATGAGCCGCCCATTAATCGGACATGTTGTGAATTTGAAAACGGGATTGTCTCCTGAGCTTGGCGTTTCTCAATCACCAAATGCTCAGCATCTCATGTCCTGCCGATATCAAAGCTGGGCATGAATAAATGAAAAAAAGTACTAAGAGATGTATGCCTCCCAATCTGGTCCAACAAAACAAACCTCATGCCAGTGGATTACAAGTTCTCTAAGGTAATAGTAAGTATGAAGTACTGGTTAAAAGAGAACAGCCTTGAATCTCGCCTCCCTCTGTCAGAGACTTTTAGGCTCACTCTGTGTTGGTTGGTTGCATTTGGCTCAACAATATGCAAAGATGTTTAAAGTAGGTTTGACCTACTTTTCCTGCAAACGCAGTGTACCGTTCTTGTACTTGTAAAACAGCATTTTTAAAAGGCAGACTTTCAAATGAAACAAGATGTGTTTTTGCATCTTTAGGGAGAGCAAGACATACAGATTGTGGGCCTAAACAATTTCACATGGCCCACGTGGTCTGTCCTGTAACACGTTACATCTCTGGCATGTAGGTGCTCCTGCATCACCACTCAGTCCACGAGATCAGCTACATCGCCAAGGACACCAGGGACCACAGGGCCTTTGGCTACGTCTGCGGGAAGGAGGGCCACCACAGGTTTGTGGCCATCAAGACCGCACAGTCGGTAAGTGCTTTTCCACTCTGCAAGAGCTGTTTTTTAGTCAAGTCTCAAGTCCTTCATGGCAGTTCCAAACCAAGTCACAAGACTAGATAAGAAAATTGAAGGTCAAGACGCAAGATTTTAACATTATCCCTTTAAAGCTGTGTTAAAGTAATAGTGTTACATAGCTCAAGTCCACACAATGCATAGGCCTAACGATGGTCTAAGGCCTTCCTGGCACTGTCAGAAACACTTATTTTGATTTAAATTGCAAGATTATATGGTGTCAAGTCTTCATTCTTGTCAAGTTTGACTCAAGCCCAAGTCTCAAGTGTCAAGTCCACTGATGTGCACTCTTTTGTTCAATCACAAATCTTCACAGGAGAATTGTAGAATACACAAACAATACGGTTAACTGGCCAGGAAGAAGAGAAGGAAAAAAAAAAAAAGATTGCTGTGATGTGTATTGTAGGTCAGTTCAGTAACACGTAAGAATGATTTGTCTGTTGATATGTTCCTAAATGCCTGATGCAGGAAAATGGCTTATGCTCGTTTTTACTCGGGTGCTCTGAGTTTTAACCCCACCGTAGTTGCTCTAATCTAAGAGACAATCCAATGCCAATATTAACAGGCAACTACTACTCTAATGCTAGTTCATACTACATTACTTTCAGGTCAGGTGTATTTACAATAAGACACTAGTTGACCAGATAGATATTAAGTAAATAAGCAGATACTGACCTTGTCTTAATTTCTGTTGGAGTTTTTCATTGAGCATGAATTATTATCATCACTCCCCACACTCTGCTCTCACCTTGTTTCTGCCTGCTTGTGTTCATCTTCCACTGCTCTTCAATGACCTGGATCTCGTTGCTATACTCCTACCCTTCTTTCCCTGCATATTTTGTTTTTCTTTGTCCATTTCCTCCCCTCCTCTCTCCGTAATTCCCTTCCATAACTTTCCACATGCTCTTCTTCCTCTTCCTTCTCTCCCCACTTCTCACATCCAGGCGGAGCCTCTCATCATTGACCTCCGCGACCTCTTCACGCTCATCTACGACATTAAGCAGCGGGAGGAGATGGAGAAGAAGGCCCAGAAGGACAAACAGTGTGAGCAGGCAGTCTACCAGGTAGGGCACTTTTTTTTTTTTCTCAGTTTCATTTCCCATTCGGAGACGCGATCACACGTCTGAACTCAGCCAGCAATTCTTTCACACAACAGAAATATTAACAGTTTCAAGCTTCTTCTCAAGTGCATCGCAGAATGTTTGTTTGCACCATTAATTTCTATTTTGGGTATCTAAATATAATGGGAATGCAACAGGGTTTAATGGGTTTTTGCTTTACAGGAGTCAGGTCTGTGTGACAGGAAATGTATGCGTTGGTGTGTCTGTGATACACCAAATCACTGTTTCATTAAAACTCAACACACTGTCAGTCTGTTATTATGCTTGCTTGCAGGAAAAGACTGACAGAGTTGTTTTCTGTCCTTCCTCCATTTATTTTCTGATGAGACTCTAAATGTGGCTGTCCTATCATACTGATGAAAAACAAAATGTGTGATCTGCCTTCTGTCCCACCACTGCACAGACCATTCTGGAGGACGAAGTGGACGATCCAGTTTACCAGGTAGGTCTGTAGTCACACAGAGCAGGAGCCATACATTGCTGACCTTGATGCATTTCTAGCTTCACTGGTGCTGTTTTCACTCTTAAAGCTTGGAGTCCAAAAAAAAAATTAACCTCTAATTTAAATATCTCCTCCAGTCACTGATCTGCTTGAATTTATGATTCATGATATTCCACCATTCCAGTAATACACAGTAGACCATCCTAATGGACAGTTTTGTTCAACCATTCAACTCCCATTTGCCAGTGCAGTGTTGTAAAACCATATTTTTTAAGTTGATCTGTGTCAGTGTTCTGATTTCTTCCAAAGACATGCCCCCCTGACTGGTTGTTCCCTGCCCCCCCCCCTTTTTTTTGCCCTGTGTATTTATTTGGCTGAACATGATTATTTTTTCTCTGTTTGCTCACACTGAATACAGACAACACTAACTCTTACTCTGAATGCTATGTTCAGTGGTACGTCCAACCACCTCCCAGATCACCTCTGTTCTTTGCTCTTGAAGTGTGTTTTGCATAAAATCATTCCATTTGCAGCTTTCAATTATGTTGATGTTGGTTGACAAAACTCCAGACCGTGGCCAGAATCTTAAAGGAGTACTTTGACATTGCTGAGAAGATCAATACCACTCTCATGTCTGTGCAGTACGTATGTAGCTGGAGCCAGCAGCCAATTAGCCTAGCTTAGCATAAAGACTGGAAACCGGGGGAAACAGCTAGCTTGGTTCTTTCCAAAGGTAGGCTAATTCACCTACCAGCACCTGTAAAGCTCATTGATTAATTATGTTATATGTTGTTTGTTTACCCGATCTGCAGTGTTAGTTTTGGCAAATGTATGTTAGTTTTTCTCATATTTTAGTCAACAAAAACAAAGACATTTTAGTCTAGTTTTCGTCATATTTTTGTTGTGTATTTTAAATTTGTATGTCTTCTAAGCATTTTGAGGCTCCAGCTGTCGCCATCTTTGTTGTGCACAGTTACCATGGGTACAGGTGTTGTTCTCATTTGTTGCCAGGTTAGTGGTAGGCTACTGCTTACCTGTTCTCACACACACACAGTATCCAGGTGACTCTGCTCTGTAAACAGGCCGACTCGACTCCGTAAATCCAGTTGTCATTTCCAAATTCTGGCTGTTTGAACAGAACCGCCCATTCGCTGTCATTCCTGCTCACCTAGCATTGGCATTAGCCAGAAGGTGATGCACTCACTTGTTCATTCAAGTAGTGTTCGTTATCAGTCATTATCAGTGCAATGTAGAAGAATTTAGTCCATCAGCTCAAATCAGACATAACCGAACTGAATGTAATATGCTTCCTATTAACGGCAGTGCAACAGGTCAAACAACTCAGCTTCTGAACAAGAGATATTTTCGGGCGGTTTAGGATACTTTTTTACTCATCAGGAGCAAGGCTACAGTGTGTGATTCCGCAAGATGGATGCAGCTCGCTGAACAAGACTTTGCATTGAAACAGTAATTTGTTAATTTGTCCATTCGTCCGTCTGCCACATTATCATTTAGTTTTTATTCGTTGACAAAAAATGTAGTACATTGGTCATAGTTCTCATTTTCAGTGGTCACTTTTTATTTAGTTCTAGTCTCCCTTTTATTGTGAAAAATAGGTCGTCAACGACTGTTTTTCGTCATAGTTTTTGTTGACAAAATTAACACTGCCGTGCTGGTAGACAAATTTTTATATGATTGGAACGAGCCAGGCTAGCTGTTTCCCCCTGTTTCCAGTCTTAATGCTAAGCTACACATTTACCATACAGATATGAGAAAGGTGTTGATCTTTTCATCTTACTCTCAGCAAGAAAGTGAATAAACGTGTGTCAAACTGTTCCTTTGATTCGAGATCCACAGAGGCATTAATTAACGTCAACCTTAAGAGGAGATACTGACCGATTTGAGGACTTTTGAGACTTAACGCATGGATCTCAAGCGAATATTCTGACCTCCGGCTCTATTTTCTCTCAGAGAGGTTGAGCATCACATTGCTGATGTTGAAGGGAGACCACTAGCTAAGACCTCCACATTGCCTTGAACTACTGCCTGACCTATTATACTTGTGCTCTTTCCTCTTCCCACCTCACTCTTATTTCTTTCTCTCTTCATCTCCCCATTCCTCTTTCCCATGCCCCAATTTTTTTACACCCTTTATATTCTTGATCTCATTTCACTCCCCACTCGATGCCATCCTCACTCCCCTGTGCTTTCATTTATTCTCGTCATGTCTCACTCCCTCGTTGTATCTCTCTATTTTATATGCCAACCTTTCTCTCTGTCTTCCCATCTCATTATTCTCTGCACCTCTACACCTTGCCCACTACTTCTGTTCTATAGTACATAGTGTTTGAGGCTGGACACGAACCCCTCCGTGGCCCCCAGTCAGAGGAGAGCGTTTATCAGGTACAAAGACAAGCACTGCCCCCTTTTTTTTTCTCCCTCTTCATACTCTGTGATAGATGATAATAGTAACAGTACTAACAACATGACATTATAGCACCTTTCTTGAAGAAGTTACAAAGTGCAGATTGTTTTTCCAGAAAGGATTTTCATTCAGAAGTCAAACTTAGGTTTCTGTTTTAATTCTGTGGCTGAAGATGAAATCAGGAAAGAACCTAATGAAGCTGTGAGAGAACCTAAAAAAGGGTTCGTTTCATGTTATGGCGAAACCCCATGCTTAAGAACAAGTTTGGTTTAACACAGAAAACACTTGAGCAGCTGCTTTGTCAGAACTACAACAGAAGAGCAACTCCCATTGTTTTAATAAAGAAGTCAGTCAATAATTACAGCCGCGGGTTGTTTTCCACACAACAGCAGGAACACAGTGAAGCTGCTTACCCTGCAGCCTGTCACCTGAACTCTTCATCTAACATCTCACTGTGGTCGCTCCTTATTGTTCCGCTACTCCCTCTAATAATTAAAACTGATTCCCTGTCAAAAAATACGAAAATGACAATGACTCGTTTTGTAGACACATTTTTGATGAGCGATCACAGTCAGCGCTAACCTCGGCGACAAACACATTGCGTTTCCCGTGGCAACTTCACAATAAAAGCCACCCCGTGTTTCGCTTTGAACGTTTTTCATGTGACGCAGCGGCATTTGGCATTAGGAGCAGAAAGCAAACACTGAACAGTGAGGCTTATAGCAATGAGGTAAAATTACACTGGATTTCAAGGATGTATCGTGTCCTGTTGCTCCCTCGAAGGCAATTTGAATCCAGCATGGGAATGGCGGACTGAGCCATTACCAATGACAACTGCTAGGCCTGCATGGTGAGGTAATTAAAGAATGTAAATACATTGAATGACTATTGCTGAAGAAATTAAGACCATTTGATTTCATGAAACTCTTAAGGATTAGAACTTTAAAGATGCTTAAAAAAAATAAAAAGGGAGCAGTATTATGTTTAAAATGATGCCTCATATATAGTGTCTCTAACAGCTGCAGAAGAGCCAATGTCAGTTGTTTAGTCTGGATAGTTCACCCAAAGTCTGTATTCCAGGCTCCTATTATAAATCCAACATGTTGACCTTTTGGCTTTAGACCATTTGAAGGGCCTGCTAGGACTCCAGGGACCTGTCGTATGATTTAAACCTGACCCCCCTCCCTGTCCTTTCTCTCCCTCTCCTCCTCCTCCTCCTCCTCTTTTTGCCTCTCCGTATCTTCCGTTCCTCTGAAGATGAAAGATGCAGAGAGAGATTAATCACTTGCCATGCCATTTGATCTCAGAATGAAACAAGATCAATAGAGTAGGGGAAAACGTAACAGAAAGTTAACCAGTCGAGAGAGCGATAGGAGAGAAAGGCAGCAAGGTTAAGAGTAACATATAGCTCGAATAAACGTGAGGGAAGTATACAAAGGAGGCCAGAGCTGAGGCATTTTTGTATTGTCAGGTGAACCATTTGAGACTTACTGTTGCAGAATAACAAAAGGCTTTCTTAATACTCACAAAACCAGCAGGCACCATCCTCTAGCATTATTTGCAATCAATATTGATTTAAATAGAATTGATTCAACAAAACAGCTGTAGAATTAGCATAATCCCGTTGCTCTAAAAGATAAAATTACATCTAAAAAAATGGACTAAATAGAGACTGATGGAGTAAGCGTTTTCTCTTTCAATAGACATGTTTCAGTTCCTGTAAGCTCCTGTTTTTTAATAACCCAGCCTAAACATAAAAAAGGTGTTGCTCTGTTACTTACATTTGAATCGACCTCCAATCCAATGCAGGTCCCAACCAGTCAGCAGAAGGAAGGGATCTATGATGTCCCAAAACGCCATTTCATGACTGTAGGTGTTTTTATTTTTTATTATTTGTTTCTTTACTCTTCTACTTGCAAACCTCTCTGTAAGATCCTCTTGAAGGAAGTGTCTTTTAGCCCCCTTTGAGAGTGTCCATTGGTAATATTATGCTCTACTCTATTTAATAGTTGTAGTTATGTTTTACAGCCTACAGGCTCTAAAAACGCATTTCCCAAGCCAAGGACGAGTCAGACTGGTGTCTATGTCTGTGATGTCGGAGAAACAAAGCTACATTGGTCATGCCTAGCCTGCCTAGAAGAGATAAGACTAATTGATTGGTCAACCAATTAGACATTAGAGAGTCAGGCTGTGTATCCAAAATCCAATCCTGTGCAGGATCTGACGCATGTCGGGACCACATGGTTGTGACAAAATCCAGTTTGAAGTCTGTTTGCTTGTCCCATCTGACTGGTACAGTAGACTGACTAGATGTATAAAGGGGTGGCTGTTCCGTCTTCCTCAAAGGATGAGGACGAGAGGTTTGTAGGTGGGGGGGGGTGTTGGGTTGAGCTGCATGCAGTCTAGTCATGGCTACATACAATCAAAACCACCGAGCTCTCATAAAACCATAGCAACGTATTTTTCTACCGTGAATTGATTTGATCATAACATAGCAGAAAAAGCACTTTTGATCCCACCCCCCCCCCCCATTCATCAAACTGAAAATATATTATTTAATCTCATCCTGGTAGGTTTTATGAGTTCTTCACCACCATACCGTGACCACGCTATTACATCTCTCAAAACGCTTGTAAAAAACATTCATTCAAGCCTATTTCGCCAAACATTCACCCAGAGAGAATTTCCACGGAACTTCTGGAAACAGCCCCAGCAAAGTGCTTCTCTTACTCTTCGCCGTTGGTGTGGTTGTTGCTCAGCATATCAAACAGATAAACTGTCCCGGCCCCCTCGCTATCTCACACAAACAGCCCATGCCAGTATAAGTAGCAGCGCTTTCCATATCTCTAAGTGTTACTGCTTGTCTGTTCATTCAGTTGGAGCTTTTTGAGATCCTCGAGCTCCCCTGATGTGTGTCAGTGCCTGCAGGGAGAGACCTCTGTGTACAATGTTTACCTTTTTCCAAATTCTGACTCATTCTGTGCCCCTAAATGGTCCCAAAGTGCCATGCAAACTGTGCGATCCGCTATGTCGCGGCTTATTCAAGGAGGACATAAACACCCTGTTAGCAGCAACGCTGATTGCTGTGATTCCTCTCCTTTCTTTCTTTTGTTGAAATATGTTGTGTTTGTATCTGTTTGTTTCTAGCATGCAAATCCTGTGTGTTCTGTGTGTTTTTGTGCTTTTCCAGTGATTCATTGTCTGCTTGTGCATGGCCCCAGAGACATTTCATGCAACTTAGTCATTCCAAAGTCTCTTCCATAGCCGCGTCCCCTCTCCTTTTAAGTATTGTGAGTGGAGAACAGAGGGGACTAGAGCAGGGGTCACGTCTGCCTATAGGGTGAGGTGGCCTCATTGTCTCGGTTGGGTGGTTCCAGGAGCTTCTTTCTTCATTCATTCGATGAAATAAACACACTCCTCTGTGTATGTGTCTGCTCCAGGAGTAACATCAGCATGATAAAACAGCCCAGGCTCTCACGGGGGCCCCTCTTGATTGGCAGACATAAGAATATCTAATCAGAGCCTGTTTTATAGGACTGAATAGCCTTTTACCCACTCAATTATAGCGAGCCATGAAAGATCCATTTTAGATCCATTTTCTGATAGTAAAACGAGGGGATAGTTGTTTCTTGCCATCCACAGCACAAACTGCCTTTGTGAATAGAGTTCACTCCCCACACCTACCCACCCATGCTACCACCATACCCTATCTGAAGATGAATTCAAGGTTTCATGACTGTGCAAATCTCATTGTCGTGATGTATCACCGGACTTTCTCTCTCTCTCTCTCTCTCTCTCCCTCGTCCCTTGGTTCGGCTCACAGAATATCAACCACTTTGATCTTTTCGGCGACATGTCCACTCCTCCCTCAGTGAGTACAACCACACAGGACCAAACCACTCAAGTTTCTAGAATTCAGATTGAGTGATTACATAGCATATTTTATCTGTAATGTTAGGTCATTTCATTAGGACAGTCGCAGCGATCTAAAATACCTGAATGTCCGATAGTACTGCAGAATAAAGATAAATGTGGAGCGCAGTGACTTTTAGGTGACTTTGATAGTGGTGACATCTGTGTGTGCTTTGCCTCCCAGATGCCCCCATCACCTGCCAACACACTGGACCCTAGCAGGAGCAGCCGCCAGCAGCAACACACTACTGCTGAGATGTACGCCCCCTTCAGCCCCACCTCCGTGCCGTCAGGTAGCTACTTGGACTGAAACGCTGCATCTTTTCCACGATACAAAACATAAAAGAGAATAAAGTGCTGGTGGGGATGTCTTTCTTTGATGTGTAGTTTGTGAAAAGCCTTGCCAAGATTTGGCAGGATGTGGATTTATCTCAGTTATTATAAGGACTACATATCGAGCAGCAGTGTGATTACACTGTAAACCACGGAGATACTGTAAAGTGATGATTCTTAAAGGACCATACTGGTGGTTTTGCATATTCTGGCGAAACCACTGACATTGAAGTTTTCCAAGAACATTCAAGAATGTTGCAACATCATTTAAAGACAGCAGCCTACTGAAGAGCAATCTTTTTAATGCAAGAAAACGTTTTCACAATGTGTCTGTCCGTGATAACATAGCTTATGAAGTCAATGCTGTTTGGCAGCTGACGCTCAAATCTCAGATGGTGTCCTGGAACACTCCAACAAGGAAGCATTTTCAAGTCATTCCTTGCTTTCAAATGCTTCAACATTAACATAAATGACAGTGTGACAAAAATCCACTGTCATTGACTACTGATCTCAAGCCAGTTTCTGTGGGTTTGGTAGACTCAAAATAAAAAAACCGATTTATTGAGAACAATTTAAAGAGGAGATTGCTTTCAGGTATGTGTTTCTGGAGAAATCCAATACCATGACAAATACCATGGTATAGAGCAAACAACGACACAGCAAGTAATGTAACTAACGTTGGCCAGGTTGTGGGTTAGGAAACTGGGGTTAGCAAACTGTTGCTACAGTCGCTGCTGTGAAGCTAAGAGCCAGAGAGGACGAGGTTTCCCAGAGCTCCAGACAGCGATACTCACAACTCTCCTGCTACTATAGCTTACATCACAACAACAGCTCATCTTGGAAAACTAGAAAGTGAACTGAACGTCCACGGGCAAGTCTTTTATTGTTACCTGAAACATGGCTGGAATAGTGTTGTGTAGCTCGATCCGAGCAACTGTTTATTTCGCATTCACGGAGCTAGGGCTGAGTACAAACACCAGATTTGTTTTCAGTGCACACACAAAACAGACAGATAGCAGACTGTTAGGAGATACTCACTGAATTTGACAAAAAGATGTGTATTGGATTAAAAAGACATAACTCACCTATAATCATTTTTTTGCCCCCTATACATTGAATTTTGTGTTGTAAATATGAATAATTAGATGTGTACATGTTCATGTAATTGATGGGCTCGACCTGGGTTTCGTAACTGGGTTATACCATGTGAAGTCTATATAGAGACCTTCTTGGTCACATGTTGAGTTAACTGATGACATAATTTTGAAATGTCATAATTGTACTTAATAGCTCTTTGAGATGTATATACATTACCTTATGAAGCAAGTTTGGGAGTGAAATCTATGGAAGCCTGTGGCTGTTTGAAAGGCAGGAAATCGGAAAGTGTACAGTTTGAGACTTGTATCCAGTGAGCTGAATCATTCACCATGAATGGCAGCCTGCTGTATAAAACAGTCTATGGTACCACTATGGTCTTTTAATTTAACAAAACAGGGCCCAAAATGGGTTACAGACCTGTTTGACACTGAAAAGAAAATCTCTCAGTTGAGTCAAAGCTTTAGAATTCTGTTCTTAAACACACCTTTTTGCTTAAGCATTGAATAGCTCTCATTGTTAGTCAAAGACTGAAAAACAGCAATATTAATAGAGGAACATGCTATAAATATTGAAAATCGATGCATTGAACTTGAAATCACAGGAGACCAAAGTTATTCTGATTGTAATGGTAATCTCCACTTCCTTTTCCTGCCTTAGTATCCTTTAATCATTTTATTCTCTCTCCTCCTCTTGTTTCTACTCCAGGTTATATGACCATGGGTCCGGTGCAGGCGGCCCAGTGGGCGCAGCAGCCATTTCCTGCCCAGGCTCAGACTCTGGCCTTCCCCGTGCAGGGGCCCCTCCAGGTGGCCCAGGTCCTCCCCGGTGGTCAGCCGGTCATCTGGAGCCAGGCCAACATTTTCCCCGCAACTCAGCAGCAGTGGGCGGCCATGGCGGCCTACATGCCGGCCCAGACTATGGGCGTCGGGGGGCATGCCATACCAGCTGCCATGCTCCAAGGCCTGGTACCCATTACCACTATGTGCCCCCAAGCCTGCGACCGATCAGCCCCCTCCTCTGCCATTACCAGCCCCCAGCACACGGCCGACCCCGTCCTGCTCCAGAGGCAGCTGAGTCTGGGGAAGGAAGGCCTCGGCATTGACTCAGATGCAGGCGAGGGCCCCTCTACATCAGGAGCCGCAGCAGCAGGCGTGGGAGCTGGCGTCGCGTCAGCAATCATGAGCAGGTGTGGGACGCCAGGCCTCATGAGTGTACCGGACACACTGGCCTGCAGTCAGCTGCCGCCACCTTCAGCTGCTTCGACCCAGGAAGAGGAAGGGAGCTGTAGTGACCTTGATCTCTCTAGGATGACCTTGAGCCCAGGTACATCCACATCACCATCTACCGAATCTCGTAAGTGTGCTTAATTAATGGCCTCCTAGCTTACTGATCTATCATCTGTACTACTTTATGTGAAGAGCATAAAGCATTTAAAAAAATCTCAAATCTCAGTTGAACCACTTTTATTAGTCTTTCAACTTGCCTGGCTCTATGGATGGCAATGTCACTCTGTCGGTCAATCCACCACTTTGGTCCAGCCTGGACTATCTTAACATCTATAAGATCCACTGCCATGAAATGTTGTAGAGACATTCATGTTCCCTTCAGGAGGAATTGTAATAACTGTGGCGTTCCATGTTTACCGTCATCATCAAGTCAAAATTTCAGTTTTTCCAAAACTTTGGTTTGTGACCAAATACCTGCAAAACTAATGGCATTCCCTTCAGCCTCAGCTGTAAGCTGGTGCTAATTGGCAAATGTTAGCATGCTATCATACCTAAACTAAAATGGTGAACATGGTAAACGTTAAAACTGCTTGTTAGCATGCTGCTGCTAAAGCACTGTTTTGAGTTGCTAGCATCGCTGTGGACTCTGTCTTTTTTTTTTATTTTACAGTACTGTGCATCACAAAAAAAGAAAACAAAGAGTTAAGTCGAGTGCATTTTATTTATGTAGCCTCATATAACAAATCACAAATTTACCTTGAGTGGCTTCAATCTGTACAGCATAAGACACCGTATGTCCTTAGACCTACGATTCGGATGAGGAAAAACTCCCCCCAGAAAAACATAATAGACCAACATAATAAAATCACAGTATGGACAATCAGGATGACAAAATTATATATAGATTGTAACATATGGGAAGAATTGATCCGGGGGTACATTGAGCAACTTCAGGTGTCGTCAAACAGACCTGAGCCACACGACCTCCTCTCCACCATGGGACCTGGAAAGAGAACAGACCGCACGGACACACACAAGACCCAAAACTCAAGCATGCCATTCACACAGATAGGAGAAACACACACACACACACACACACACACACACACACAGGGAGAGAGAGAAGAGGAGAGGCTGAATCTCCTGTGAAGATCGGGATCCAAAACATCTGGAATGAGGCACCGACAGCCAGGGGAGAGACAGAGGTCCGAGGACGGCTGAAGGTCCGGCATGGAGAAGCCTGAGTGAAAGAGAGGACAAGGAGGAGAAACTAGGGAGAGGGAGAAGAGAGAGTGGGAGGCACAGAGCTGTGCTTGTGGGACATAAACAAACAGAGGTTCGAGAGATGCAGTGGTTTTCAGAAAGTTTACAGTAGGACAAACATGGACTATAAGCGCTAGGCTTTATAGATGCATTGAGACCGAGCCACCGGAAGGATTATGGTAACTGGTACAAGGCCTGAAGTAATCAAAGAATAGGCAACTAACTGAAATTTGAGGTTGAAAGATGAGTTTTTAGTTTGGATTTAAAGGTCTGAACAGCGTCAGACTGTCTGATATCAGCAGGATTATTCCGGAGGAAGGGGGCACGATAGGGAAAGGCCTTGCAGTCAGCTGACTTCTTTTTAACTTTGGGGACAGACAGGAGACCTGCATTCTTACAGCGCGGGATGGAATATAAGGTTTAAGGAGGTCGGACAGGGACGTCCCCATTTGGAAAATTGTGCTTTATTTGATGTCATACTATACAGAATACAAAATGTCAGGTATAATAGAAAAGAAAGGCAAGGGGATGACATGCTGTAAAGGTCATGGTTTGAATCCACTACTTTCTCAGTATAGGTTATGCATGTTACTAGCTTGATGCTAAAATATATTCACAGAGCAGATTAGCAGTGAACAAAGTAGAAATCCTGCCATAATGTCCGCTTACTATATTTCACGCATATTTTCCTTAATGCATTTACTGAACGTTTCTTACTTCCTCTCTTCGCAGCATCCACTCCAGCCCCTCAGCAGAGCTCATCTTCAGACTGCCCCCCTTCCCAGGCCAGTGACCCCCCCACAGATCACTCCTCAGTAGAGGGGAGGGCGGAGGGCAACTCCAGCAACGCCAAGGAGGAACAATCGGTGAGCGCCGTCCCCCTGGGTCACATCCCAGTCAATAGGACTCATGGATGTGATTCAAAAACCAACTGACACGATGCTGTAATCTATTATTGTCATATGGATGATCTGTTCTCAAGTACATCGCATGTAATCACATAGAGTAGAATGTCATGTGATTAATACGGCCAAATGGGATTGATTTTACCCTTTTTTTCAGAAAAATGTCAAGTCAATTAAACATGAAAGGTCAAAGATGATTCAAGTGTCTTGATTAGATCATATATAATAAGGTAACATTATGTTTCAAGGTAATTATAGTTATTTTCCTAAATGCTTGGCATGTGTTTTTCTAGGAAATGGGGGGGATATGCACATTTTGATATGCACATTTTGCCAGAATGCTGGAGAATAGTTGATTTTGCCAAAACGTGTCACCTGCAAAATAGAGATTTTACAGTTTTCATTCCCTCACTCTCAGGGCTCTGTTGTTGCAAGGTCGATCTCTCCGGTGCCCAGTGGAGCTTCTGATCCTCCGCAGGATCAGACCGGTCCACAGGAAGACAGCTAGAGAACAACAGACACTGAGTGGGTATTTCATGGTCCCTTCCTATTTGCCTGTTATCTACCAGCTACCGTCACATTGTGTCATTTCATGTTTTCTTCTCCCCTGCTCTTTTCTTCTCCCACGTCCAACTACCCGCCCCCCAGCCCGTTCATTTTTTCACTACCCTGCTCTGTGTTTCTTTATTTGCCAGGACGTCTCCTTTTTCCTTGCAGATGAGTGGTTTGCTGCCTGGGTTTAGTTCAATGCTTCTGTCATTATGTCTCTCTGCGTCACCCAAACGAAACGTGAGGAAGGCACAATGTTGCCACCTGGTGGTCAGAGTTGTACCTGCACGAGCTACAGCTTCGTGATATGGCCGATTTGTTTGTTTCTGTCTTTTAGGGAATGGAAGCTCTCAAGACCAGGACAGACGCTTATTAGAAGGAGAAGAAGAGAGAGATGAGGGACTGTGAACAGCAGCATCTCTCAGAGCTGGATTACACAACCTTTAAAGGATATTTTGGCAGTTCTGTAATAAGCTGGCTTATCCTCTGCTTTCCTCCAGAGGCCACATACTGTACTGTACTCCTCAGCATGACAACCAGACTTTGGCTTTATCGTCCAATCAAATAACCTTTCAACCAGGAAGTGACCTTTGACCGAAACCTACAACAGGAGGCGATTGCACCTTCCTGTAATGGATTAATGAGTTTATACCTGTGAGGATACGTTAAACGGCCATGGTGACACTGACGATGCAAATTATTTTTTGGAACCTTTCACGAGGAGCAGCGTCCTACTGTATGTGGTTGACCTTCAGTTGGTCGACTGCCACCAGCGAAGACTGTACACAGCAGATGGATTTGCCAAATGTTCTCATAGTGTTGCTCCACCGACTCGTCCATTTGCATGAACAGACTTAATGTGGATTCAGCGGACTCAGCTGTGAGCAAACCTGTTCTCTGCAGCTTCCTTCGTGATCTGAAGCAAATCAAAAAGTATGATTTTTTTATTTTTATTTTTTTTCTTATTTTATAAGCTGTGACTTCTCAGTTGATGACACCGAGTCATTGGAGGTATTGAAATGACTTTGAGGCATCAATGTAGAAATCAAAATTTGCCAAACATCTATTTTGTAAATAAGAATCTTCCCAGTCCCCCATACCTGAGCCTCTGTGCCATAAGATAGCTCTCTGCCTCTTGGATGCCAACTACCTGTGTTTCTCTCAAGCAATGCCCTACCAGCACCTCCATATTTGACGTCTGGATGTTTGTTTCGCTTTTGCTTCCCTCTATTTTTCATTTCTGATAATGTCTTTTGTTTCTGTTCGGTTGGTGAGATATGAACTGTGAATCTGTGTTACATGGTCATTCAAAATAAAGCCTGCTGTTAGCTGTCTCACTCATTTTGAACTTGACCGCTGAAAGAAATGAAGGGGTCGACAAACGCAAGAATAGCGACAAAAATACTACTACTTCTTTAAAGATTACGCACCTTTTTTTAGTAAATAGGAGGCAGATTTTCCTGCATCTCTTTGTTTTCTAGATATTCTACATTTCCAGCTGAGGTCGCATTGTTTACAACTTGCCTCTTAGAATCATATCTCTGTTTAGTTTCTTGAATAAATTAGCAGAATAAACCCATACTGATGTGACATGGCTTAATAATCACAAGCTCAGAGACAGTAGAGTGCATTTCTATGCCTTATCAGGTTTATTTTTGTTGTCCAGTCACTGTTCTTCTTGTCGGGTCATTCGTATACAGTAAACAGGTCATTGTTGTAACAAAGCACTTGGGCATATTGTAGGTCTGCTCCACCGAATTGAAATGGTCAAAAAGAAAGGCAACGTTATATAATATGAACAATAGAGATATCACTATTAACTGCTGGACTTACAATAACAAACGGTAACTGTATCCCTGCTCGTGTAAGAAAAATGAGAAATAGTCCAAAATATTTTGTAAATTTTATTTATGGAATTAAGAATTGTCATGAAAAAGAGGAAAAAAAGGACTTTTGTACGTCTATGACTTCCCCATACACTGTACCCATTGCCACTGTTCAGTCACAAATAAAATATCATGTGATTCCCACTTTTCAGCTGGGTTTTCCTTTCCTTCTTTAACCTGATGCCATCTTTCTAATGAGCTACTGTAAAAACCACTAAAGCAGCCAACAGAGGTTGCTCTGCTCACACAAATACTTCTACGTCAGTCATTGTCACGGGACTGTGTGTGTGATATAGTCGTATCATCCTCACTTGTTGGGAGTTGTTCTGCTGCACATATTTGTATTTTTATTTATTTTTTTACTTTTCTGTGGTCTTTGCATTTGTTGTGAAATATTGGAAATATTTCAGTCTCAGTTATTTTGATGATCTGCGAGGTTTACTCATAAACATCTGCTTTTTGTAAAGGGTCACAAGCCAAAAAGGTTCAGAACCACTGGTTTAATATTTTGCAATGCTTTTGTACTTTAAAAGCTTATATGTTTAAAGTTTGTTTATATAAATGCCTAATCTGAAAAGTAACTCCAGCTGTCAAATAAAAGTAGTGGAGTAAAAAGTACAATATATTATTTTGAGTATAAGTACATGTATAAAGTAGCATAAAATAAAAATATTCAGGTAGAGTACAAGTATATCAAAATGTACTTTAATACGGTACTTTTGTTACTAACTTGTTACTGAATAGTTACTTTCCACCACTGCTGTCCTTACAAACATGGATCTACCAATCGCTTCCCACTGCACATACTGCAAGGGCATATCTTAATATAGTGTCTGTTATAGTTACATTATTAGTGATATCAGTTGTAGCAGTATTAGTACCAGATATTAGATTTTAGTATTAGTGTTATCTTGCTTTTCACTGTGTAAGTAAACTACAGCTGGGTCATGGGATTGTGTTATTCTGTAAAATCCCAAATAAGTGACGGCAGCCAAAGTTTAAAGGCCACAAGTACACAAACATGACTCAAATGATTTGACCACAGAAGTCTGTAACTGGAATTTACTTTATTACAAAGCTTTCATTTTCCACCACTGTCATATGTTACCTAAAGTATGTTTTCAAGCCATTCAGATTCATCACATTACTACAGATTACACACAAGTCAGGTTTATGATAACTGAAAAGATATGCAGACCTCCTGGTTTCCTATTAAACTTGCCTGCAGATTCTAAGCAGCTTCATTCTAAAACCTGAGGTCTGTGTCAAGCTTTGTTACATACACACTGACAAGAGACCTAACACCACAACGCCTAGTTTTGTGGCTGTGGGGCCTGCAGTTTTGTGTATTCAGCTCCACCTCTGAGTCTTAATGGCTGCAGTGAGTTCATATCCAGGCCAGTATTGATCAGTGTGTGTTTACATAGAGAGCTGAGCAGTGTCCTCTACTCGTTCACAGTCACTCATAACACACAACCATGCTTTCTGTGGTGATACGGATGAGTGCAGTCAGTTTGCAGTGCTGTCTACTGCATGTTACTTTGAGCTTGGTGCTGCTAAGGTATGCCTTTTATTTGTCTGTTTAGTAATAGATTGCCTATATATTTTTTGCCTCTTCTTTCATTTTATGGTTAAGTTGAATTTTCATTGAGGTTATCTAGTGTCACCGCTGTCAAAGACTGACTGCTGATTCCTAATAATGCTCAAAATGTTTCCAATGTGAGATTAAAAGTGGTTAATTAACGTAACTTTGAACTCTGCCCTAAATCAACTGTCTTTTCTCGAATTAAAATCTATCCGTAGTTCTGTCAGTACTACTTTGCTTCCAACGTGGTAAAGATGTATTTTAATGTTCATTTGATTTGATTTTCATCTACATGTCACAGCAAAGTTGCCGTCACAACAGCGGGCGATGAAAAGCCTAGTGTTCGTGAAGCTCGGTCAGTGGGCGATCAGGTGGTAGTTCATCCAGTGGACTGTGTTTTATCAGAGTGGAGCGCATGGTCACGCTGTGACACCTGTCAGAAAAAAAGAGTAAGTATGATGACACCAGACAGGTGCTGGTGGGCCTGGGGGACATCACAGCCACAATGCACGGCATGGGTTTGTTGGCCTATCAGGCCACCACAATGCCTGATAATCAGTTTTTAAAAAGTAATAAAATCACCCATAGCTGATATTTTGTGCTCATGTTCAACATGTTTAGAGTCAGAGACTTATGACAAGGAATTGGCCATTTATAGCAAATTGTGACAGCCTACAGTTAAATATGGCAGAAAAGGTTTAGCTCGACCCTTAACACATAAATGAAAAGTAAATCATACTAGAACTCAACTAAAACTAAAAACTGTTAACCCTATTTGAACAGTCAGTCAGTCATTTTCTACCGCTTGTTCCCGTTCGGGGTCGCGGGTGACTGGAGCCTCTCCCAGTGGCTTCGGGCCTTGGGCGGGGTACACCCTGGACAGTGGCCAACTCGTCGCAGGGCTGACACTTAGACACACAACCATTGACGCACACATTCATCCACTAGGGACAATTTAGAGTCACCAATTAACCTAATGCATGTCTTTGGACGGTGGGAGGAAACCGGAGAACCCGGAGAAAACCCACGGTAACACGGGGAGGACATGCAGACTCCACCCAGGGAGGTCGTGGTCTGGCCCGGGATTCAAACCCACGATCTCCTTATTGGGAGGCGGGGGCGCTAACCGCTCTGCCACCATGCACCCCCTATTTGAACAATCAAGCAAATAAATATGTGTACAAACAATGATGTAAAAAAACACCGATTTCGTGTACTGTATATGACCAATATCCAACAAAACTACTGGCCAGTCAAATTGATCTTACTAATTGTAATGCAGCGGTTATCATGAATGAGATTAGATTTGGATAAATAAATCATTCCTATAGTGCTGGGATTGAGAGATAACTTGAATTCTGCATTCTGAGGCATTACGTTTTTTGACCCTTGTTGGCTATTTTTCTGTGAGGTAGTATTCCACTGCTGGCAAGCGTCTCAGCTGATGTACTTCAGTGCTCTATCTCATTCACTTTACAAGGAGGGGGATTAATAACCTTGACATGACAAAGTGAAAACAGCCCTCTAATGGGATTACGGCTGTTATAGTTCCCCGGGGCAGTTTCCGAGCTCTTCCACTGCCTTTATTGGGTAGTGGCGAGCCTTCCTCTGTGTTTCTCTGACCGTTTATGTGTTTGTCTCCCTCAACCATCCAGTATCGCTATGCTAAACTGGACCAGCCGTCTCAGTTTGGAGGGCAGCCGTGCAATTTCCATGGCAGGGAGGAAGAGGCCTGTGACGTTCCAGCCCGCTACACCTGTGACAATGTTCCTTTGTGTGAGGGATTTCTCTGCACCCACACAGGTATCTCCTACACCCATCCCCATATACTCTACTCTCATCTCTGGATATAGCATTTTTCTAAGTCTGGTGTTATACAACCACACAGCAGTAACACTGGTTGTTAGGATGTTTAAAATTCAAGTCACAAGACAAAGAACGTTAATAACCAGTGTTTGATGTGAGTGAGTCATCTCTCCATTCCACTCAGAAGATTTCAGACTATTTTGCATTTGAAGAGCTTTGTTCTTAAAGGAATAGTTTGATGTGTATGACGTGGGGAATATTTGTTGCAGAGTTAAAATGAAAAGATTGATAACACTCTCATGCTAAATATGAAGCTGCAACCAGCAGCCTATTAGTCTATCTTAGCATGAAGATGGAGTCCAAAAGGTTAAAAAAAATCCACTAATCAACACCTCTAAAGGTCACTAAAGTCACTGGAAATAGTCCGTCACATAACCCCTCATAAAATCACAACTTATCACCTCTAATTCACACATCTCTTCCCTTTTGTTTGAACTGTCCAAAAACCAAGTATAAATTTGTGGTTTTACAGGGGTTTAACCTGGAATATTTCTTGGCAAAGCTTAGTGAAGTCCTGGAGTCTTAACTCTTCGACAGAGCCCGGCTAGCTGTTCCCACTGCCTCCAGTATTTATGCTAAGCTAAGCTAATCGGCTGCTTGCTGTAGCTTCATATTTAGCGTACAGACGTGGTATTGATCTAACTTTCAGCAGGAAAGCAAATAAGCATATTTTCAAAATGTCAAACTAATATTTTTTTTAAATCTTGTTTTGGAAATGAACCATTTATAAATGCCATCCACGTCTCTCCTCTCCTTCAGGTCGCTGTATTCCCAGAACTCTGCAGTGTAGTGGGGAGGATGACTGTGGGGACATGTCAGATGAAGTCGGCTGTAAGAAGGTTCCCAAGCCCTGCAGGCAGGAGGCTGAAGAGTATTGGGGAATCGAAAACCTTGCCAAAGGGTGAGTCACATTCCCATTAGTCTGCAACTTAGATAATCAAAACATGCTGCTCGCTTCAAATCAATCTGCTCGCCGTAAATGCTGTTGCTGTTACTCATCTTTCAGAATCAACATCTTGAACAGTAACCTGGAGGGAGTGGTGCTTGATAACAGATATTACGCTGGCAGCTGCTTACCACATTACATCCAGGATGTCAGATTCAGAAAGCCTTACAACTTGCAACAGTACACTCTACAGGTGAAACCGGCTGGCAATCACACTTTTTGTGTAATCAGTATTGAGTTGCAGTTGATATATGAAATTGTAGTTTTTTTCTGTACCACTTTCCAGTGTGTCACCCTTTCTTATCTTATTTTTTCTGCGTTCATTCTTTTATCTGTTATTCCACGTTCTCCTTCCCATGTATCTACAGACAAAAGGCTCGTATGATTTCAACCTGCAGTCTTTTGAGTCATACTCTGATTACATGGACCACACCGTGAAGGAGCGCACGACCAAGACCACTGTTTCCTTTGGCTTTGCCATTCCAGGCATAGTTGAATTTGGCTACAACTTCAATGATGCCAAATACACCAAGTCAGTTCAGAAGATCCGCCGTGCTTCTGGCAACGTGAGATATCATCGTCTCTCCTGACACTTTTCTCCTGCTGATTTTTATAAAACAAAACAAATCGAACTAAACTTTTACAGACTTTTTATTATACGATTTGATACGATTACACGATTTATACAAACGCACAAGTCATTTAAAATATCTACATATTCCCACTTCAATCTTAACCTGAAAGCAGTGAAGTACCTGCCTCTCGCTGATTCTCCCCTCAGACAAACAGCTTTGTGAGGGCAAAAGCAGAGCTGGAGTTGGCCCAGTACATGTTGAAGTCTGACGATTTGATGCTTCACCCTGAGTTCCTGCAGCGCCTGCGCTCCTTGCCACAGTCCTATGTTTATGGGGAATACAGACAGATCTACAGGGACTATGGCACCCATTACATCACAGAGGCTGCGCTCGGAGGAGACTATGAACACACCATCATCCTAAACAAGGAGAAGCTTGAGAAGTCAGGTAATCGATATCAGTGGCTCCCAAACTGGAGTCACGGGGGAACCTCAGTCGAATCAAGTTTGGTTTAATTTCTTTAGTTGCCAGAATGCCTAAGAAAATTAATTCTGATCACACACTGGGGTTTGGCAATGGTAGTGGTGACATCATTGATATCTTTTCATCCTCTATGTTGACACCTAGTGTGGTAAACTGATAAACTGTTGCACTTAAATGTTTGTCCTCATGGCCCAATTTCGTGAACGATAATATAGTTTTGAGAGGCAGTAACCACCACCTGACAAAGTTTTGTTGTTTTAGATTATTCTTTGGAAGACTACAAGCGCTGTACGCAGTCAGGCCTTAAGGTTGGGGCCAACATCTATGGTGTTTATGTGTCGGTGGGGTTTCAGGGTGGATCCTGTGATGGCCTGCTGAATGAGATTGGAGGTGAGGTTCCCGCTTTTATCAAATGCCCTGCAGAATATGTTCTGCTTTACATCAGACACATGAACTGATGCTAAAACGCACGTCATTGGGCCTCTCTCCAGATGACACAGCGCATGGCAGCATGGTGGAGGACTTCTTTGCTGTTGTGAGGGGTGGGAGCAGTGAATCCATCACTGCCTTGGTGTCTAAAAAACTTCCCACCCCGCAGCTGATGGGGCTATGGGCCGACGGCGTGCGCGCTAACCCCGACTTCATTCGCACAACAGTGAGTTCTCTTTCACATGTTTTGCTTCCTATTTTTTTCACCTATCCTTGTCTGTTTCTGTTCATGTTACATGCTATAGTCCCATTCGTAATGCTCTCTCATCTACGTGTTTCTTTTTTCCCACAATTTCTTGTGACATTAACGCAATTAACACTTTTCCTTCGTCCTTTATATTTCACCATCTCAATGTGCAGCTATAATAAAACTGTCTGCAAGGAATTTGAGCTGACTAATTGATGCAGAAACATTTACAAAAGAGCTGGTCAGTGGTGGTACAGGCCGAGGAACAGCTAGGCTGATCAATAGCAAGTTGGAGAACAGACAGCAAAAGATGCCAAATAGCAAATGTGTGCCAAATACAAATAGGCTGCCTTGCTGCAACACGGTCAGATTCCAGCATTTGTGGGGCTTTCCAGATGCCTCTGTCTAAAAAAACTAAATCCATGCGAGTTTAATTAGAACAGAAAAAAGATCCTGGTCTAATGAATGACATTCATGTTTCATTAGACACGGCCGCTGTATGAGCTGGTGACCTCAAGAGACTTCTCCCATGATGCCACCCTGAAAAGAAACCTGAAGAGAGCCCTGTCAGAGTACCTGGCAGAGGCTAGTCCATGTCGATGTGCTCCCTGCCACAACAATGGAGTGGCCGTTATGAGAGGTACCTGAGAGCATATTACTGTTTGGTGCTCACGATTCAACGGGTGACCAGTTTCTGTTCCCAAACTAAATAATAGTGCAGAAAGTGACTTTGATGATAATGACAGTGATGGTAATGATGTTGGTGATGATTAAGATGGTGGAAGAAATATCTCCATCTCCCTCAACAGGCTCCAGGTGTGACTGTGTGTGTCCTGTTGGCTACACTGGACGGGGCTGCGAGATCACTCATAGGCCAAAAGGTTAGCACTCAAGGTCCAAAATACAAAACACTGCATATAACACAACATTATTTTTCTTTCTTTGCTCTAGCCCTACTGAGTTATTGACACAATGATGTGGCTCCTTCTGACAGATATAGCCATTGACGGCAGCTGGAGCTGCTGGGGTGCGTGGTCATCCTGCACTGGCAGAACCATGACGAGGAGTCGACAGTGTAACAACCCAGCGCCCAGTAACGGAGGGCTGACATGCAGAGGACTGCAGCAAGAGTCTACGGAATGTTAAAATCTGCTCACCAGCCCTAAATGTTAGCCTTGCAAAAAAAAAAAAAGATTGATAAAAACTTCCTTGAAAATTGGTGTGTTTGTCTTTTGACTGCCTAGAGTGAATCATATTTGAATAAAATCAGACTTAGAAATGGGATATCTTCAATGAATATTTTATGAAGAATGTTTAACCATGTCTGTCATTTCTAGATATCTGCCTTAGGCACTGACCTGGATTCAGCTTACCCAAATTTAACCTTCACATTGGCGGCAATTTAAGAAAGCATCTTCAAAAGAGTTCAGACAGGAAAACATTAACAGACACATAGTAACGTCTGCACAACACATTTATTCCTACCTTGAAATACAGTATGTTATACAGTGTGTGCTGATAAAGGACATAGGTTTAATTATATTTTTGAGAGCTCCAACATTAAAAATATGTTGAAAGAGCAGGTTTTTTTTACTTCATAGATTATTATGAATTAGCACTTAAGAGCATCTGAGTTTGAGGGAACCATCACTTTAACAGTGTTGAGTCTGAGAGGAGGAGCCCAGGCAGGTTACTCCGCCCCCATCAGGTGCGGGATTATCACAGGTTCTTCTCCGCGTCTTCCTCCCTGATGCACAGGATGACCAGGCCCCCCAGCACGACCACGCCCCGTCTGTCTTGGTATCTGTCGCGTTAACATTAAGGGGGGGGGGGGGGGG
>CM022487.1:8291814-8386019 GCA_011952105.1 Coreoperca whiteheadi | reverse complement strand
GCCCCGGTGGGTTGTGTTATGGGGGGGTGAAGATTGGGGGGGGGGGGGGGGGGGGGTTAATCTGATTTCAACAAACGGATAAAGATTTGGAAACAGGATATGGCTGCACACTGTCATTTCTCCATCACATCCTCTGACCCGAGGAGCAAGTGAAACAGGCGGCTGATCTGTCAGCAAATGGAGAATAGCCCCTATCAATCTGTACAAGTAGATGAGAAATTTTACAAGAGGTTCGCACTTGTTGTCAGGCAGCCAATCGGGCACAAAAGGTCAGAACAGATCCAAGTTAAGGGAATTACAAATAAACAACTTCCTGTCAGAGGTGAGAAGTAACAAAGTAGTTTCACTGAAGTATCATTTTGAGGTACTTGCACCTTACTTGACCTTATACATGTTGTGAGACTGTAGTTTTGCTCTGAGGCATTTTAGAAGGAAGTGTTTTAATTTTTCACTCCACTACATTGAGCTGACAGCTGTAATTACCTGTTCACAAAACAAGGTCTGGAAGCCTTACACCCCCCCCCTTCAACTTTTATTATGAATTATTACACTGATAGGAACAATCCTGTTAATGAGTATGTTAACTTTTGATATTAGTGCATTTAGAGGTTCAGTGTGTAACGTTTAGGAGGAGCTATTGGCAGATATGGAATATAATATTTATGTATGTATGTAAGTTTTTTAAAAAGTTATGTAAGCAAGTTTATGTACTTGTGTGAGTATGTTTTCCTTAGTGTATAATCACCTGAAAATAAGAATCATTGTGTTAGATTACATTAGAATGAGTTATTTCTATCTACATAAGGAGCGGGTTCCCTTCCACGGATGCCGCCATGTTGCACTGCAATGTTTCTACAGTAGCCCAAAACGGACAAACCAAACGCTGGCTCTAGATTGGACAATTCGTATTTTTTGCGAGTTTCACGGCCACCGTTGTTTCTCCTACACACTTGGAAGGGGAGGCTGATGTAAGCGGTATTCAAATGGTTGAAAACTGCAATTTCACCACTACATGCCACTAAATCATACACACTGGACCTTTAACGGCTAAAGACATTTCTGAATGCAGGGGTTCTTAATGAAACATTTATCCTGTATGGAATTTTTGCTTTTATTTACAAGAATAGTTTGAGTTAGATGACAAGTTTGACACCACTATCATGTCTGTTCTTTAAGTAAGATGCTACAGCCAGCAGCCAGTTAGCTTAGCATAGCACAAAGACTGGAAACGGGGGGAAACAGCTAGCCTGGCTCTAACACACTATAGCTTGTTGGTTTAATCCGTACATATACTTACGTGCTGATCTATTTCTTGAGGCGGCATAGTGACTTCCTGGAGTCTCTGCTGGTCGCCTGGCAACCTCACGCTCACTGCACCCAGCGAAGAAGCTTGTTGTTTTTAAACTTTTTACACAAAGTTTTTGTGTGGATTAAACGAGCAAGATAAAAATGTTAATTAGTGAGCTTTAGAGGAACTGGTAGGGAGATTTTTTTACCTTTGGACAGAGCCAGGCTAGCTCTTTCCTCCTTTGAGTCTTTACGCCAAGCTAAGCTAACCTAACGGTCGCCTGTCTCCTGTCTCCTGCCTACTGTCTCTTGTTTCCTGTTTCATAACGGACAGGTATGAGAGTGTTATCTTCTCACCTAACTCTCAGCAAGAAAGCAAAAAAGCGTATATTCCGAAATGTCAAACTATTCCTTTATTTACGGAAATGTTTTAAATGTGCTTACTTCCACTGCTTTTAGTCATGACAAAAGCCTCACCTCTTCTGAGAGTCTCTTCACAGGCCTGTCCCTGGTAGCCTAACTCACAGATGCAGTTACAGGAGGTACCCGTGAGGACAGGGATCCCGTTGTGCCTGCAGGGGGCGCAGCGACAGGAGTCAAACTGCTGCAGATACTCATCCCAGCCCCTCTGCAAGTTGGCTAGTCTCGCACCTACATGGTCAGCGGCTGTGCTGAGGCGCACTAGCTCATAAATTGGCATGGTCTGGGTCATGGGGGAGCGAGAACAGAGACAGGAAGAGGAGAAAAAAGGGAAACTTAATAAAAAAGCATGACTACACCAGCAAAGGGACAAAGGTATAGTGACAGTCAGTCATTTTCTACAGCTTGTTCCCGTTAGGGGTCGTGGGCGACTGGAGCCTATCCCAGTAACTTTGGGCCTTAGGCGGGGTACACCCTGGACAGTGGCCAACTCGTCGCAGGGCTGACACAGAGACAGACAACCATTCACACTCACATTCGTCCACTAGGGGAAATTTGGAGTCATCAATTAACCTAAACATGCATGTCTTTGGACGGTGGGAGGAAGCCGGAGAACCCGGAGAGAGCCCAGGGTAACGCGGGGAGGACATGCAGACTCCACCCAGAGAGATCGTGTGACACAAAGGTAGTGTGAGGTCACAAATTGAGAAGTGAACTCTAACTTGTGTTTAGTTTTTTCTTCTCTGTAGGAGCACGTTATGTCAAATCATCGAAAAGTTACCTCGTATTCAATGAGTGTTGGGTTGTATTTGAGAGACGCTCCCCAGCTCCTGTAGGTGTCAGGGTTCCTTATAGCCAACAGGCCACTGCTGCTGTCTGTGATCCCCCCCTTCACTAGAGTAACAATGTCCTCAATCACAGCTGAACTAGAGTCCTTGCCTACATTTGAAAATAATAATTTTTTTAAAATCACACTTGTAATGCAAGCTCTGATAACATTACTACAACAAGCCTTCATTTGTTAGTTGTATGGAAATTAGACATATTCACAAATTAAGCTAATAAACTCAAATTTAAACTAATTAGGTATTAAGAGGACCTCAAGTAGGGTTAGCTACCAAATGTTAATGTCTCACCTTGTTGAAACGTTCCTTTTTTATTGCACGTTTCCCCCCCCACTTTGAGATCTGCTGTTCCATAGCTGCTGATGGGAAAGCTTAAACCAATAGAGGCGCCAATGCATCTACCTGCTTGTTTACCCTCAAGGTCTATGAGAGTTGCGGAGGAAAATTGAATGGTTAATGGTTACTTTACATTACATTTCCTATTAGATGATAGTGATTAACAAAATGGAAAGCCCACAGTACTTGATTTTGCCATAGATGTTTTGTTGACAACCACAACATATTCAAGGGTTCCTCCCATAGTGCCCTCTGTGACATAGTGGGTGCCAAATGTGTTGAAGAAGCGGTAGTACATCCCAGAGTCATACTGCTCGGGGAGCTCCATGAGTGAAACGTAGAGATCTTCATGAAGCATCAGGTTATTGCTTCTCATTTTGAAGTGGGCTGTTTGTACTTTGGACCAAAGCCTAATGAACCCTAGTTCCTGAAGACAAAAAGACATGTTTTTAAAGAATATTGATTTTTTTTAGAAAAAGTAATAATGATTGTAAAATTGTAACTTTTTTATACCCCAAATAATGTCCTTTAGACCACAAGCACTCAACACTTTTTAAAGGAGTTAGAAATTTTGGGTAATACGTGTTTTCTTTCTTGCCGACAATTAAATGACACGATCAATACCACTCTCACATTTGACCATTAAGTACTAAGCTACAGCTAGGAGACTGTTAGCTTAGCTTAGCATAAAGACTGAAAACAGTGATATTTAATGGACAGACATGAGAGTGGTATCAATCTTATCATCTAACTCTTGGAAAGAAAACCAACAAGCATGTTTCCCAAAATGTCAAACTATTGCTTTAAAAAATGAGCAAACCTTGACCTAAACAATTAATAATGATGCATTTAAAACATTAAACAAAACCATTTGCCCTTGTTATCATGTAAAACATGTTGACCTGTGGGTCAATAGATCATACCTGGCTTTTATACTGCGTTATGTTCCGGAGAAATTCAGATTCCTGACTTCCACTCAGTCCCACTTCCACATAATAGATCCCAACTGTGACGCCAGCATTGGAAGATCTCATACGTTTCCTCGCTTTCAGCATGCTCGTCATATCTTCAAAGTAGTCCTGAGAGCCCTCTGACGTGGCTTGAGCCTGTAGCAGGTTAAACCTTATGTCAATATGTCTTAGCCCAAACAGCCCACTTATTGAGTTACACAAAGAAAGAAATCACAACATTACAATACCACAAAACGGTAGGTATGGTAGTTGTAAGGTTTCCTGTAGTTCTTCTCATCTTCATTGTAGTGCAGGTTCTCACAGAATGAGTCATAGATGAATTTCCTCCATTCACCATTATAGACATATTCACAGTTTCCCCCAAAGTACTTTGGGTCAATTACATGATCCACAAAGTCTCCAGTCAAGACGTTGTAGCTAGGTAAAGTAGAATAATTCAAATTATTCATTAAGTAAAGGTATGAAGCTTAAATGAGACATGTCAAGCAAAATAAATAATAGTATGATTTGCTAACTAATGAAATTGTTTGTATATATTTCCAATGTTTTAAAGCAGTTTGCTAGGCAAAGAATAGGGATTTTGATATCTTGATGATGTATGTGCTAATTGAAATTATTTTTTACAACTGCCCTGCTGATTCCTGGATTTGCATTTGCATCTGTCATGTGATAATGTGATATGAACTAAGTAAAGTGAATAATAGCAATGACACCGGTAATAGCAATGCAGTATTTACCCTTGAGTGCCCCGTTCAGCACCTGGGATCAGCATTAGGGTGGAACACTTGTCGTCTCTCTTGTTGAAGTTGTCACAGCCCTCTTCATCAGAAAAATCCTCACAGTCTGACTCTCCATTGCAGCGAAGGGACTGGCTGATGCAGCGCCCTGGCAAGGCAGAGAGACAGTCTCACCCACACAGATTGACATTGTACTGTACGTGTGTGTGTGCACACACCAACAGACAGCTTCAAGAGCAGCTTCTTGTCTGAGTAGTCGTTGACGGGACATACCAGTTTCTTTGCAGGTGAAGCTCTCTCCACAGTAATCTGGCACCAGACACTGTGTGGTCGCTGTTGGACATACCAGCCTCTCCCACAGTGTCCCACTGCACTCTGTGCCACCAAACTGTGAGGGCTTCTCCATGTATCGGAAACGGAACTAAGGCAGAGTTAAAAATTAGTTAGCACTAACCACTCAGTATGTCAATTCCTTTATACCATTGTTGAGATTTAGATTCTTACAGAAATGCTCTAGAAGTAGGCCACATATATTGCATTGCATTATGTTCACAGTGGTGGAGTCAAAATCATATAAATTCAATACGTTTTACGTTTTACATTTCATGTAAGTAGCTGTGTAACATCTGATATGTAGTGTCCACAAGTAGTTCCAAAGATCATAAATGAGTTGTGTATTTTGAAGATAGCCTAGAATGTCAGGGACATTGTAAAACCCAAGGCCCACTTTTATTGACCTTATTGGAGCAGTAGTGTTGATTTTTGTTCCCTTTGGACCTACTGATTATTTCAATCATAATGTATTGATCTGAGCGACCTAACATAAACTGTCCAGTTTCAACCACAGTGTTTTTGGAGAGAGTTCGAGTTTTACTATTGTCAGATATTGCACAAGCATAAAAGATGTAATCATAGTTTGCATTCAGCATCTTTAAATTAATGATTTATTCTCAATTCATTGAGAAAAACACCATTACCTTTTTGTCTGTGCAGGAGTTACAAGGAGTCCAAGATGACCAGCCCCCCAGCTTACAATTGATGGGATTCGGTCTGTTTACAGCTCTGGTCCTCCTTATCCCAGCCTCACTGGTCCCCCAGAAACACCCATTATCATTTCAGTTATTCTTCTAATACTCATGGTGCATGGGATATATTAAATGCAGTGATCAAGATGTTATCAAGTGAATGTAAGAGAGCGAGGAATACTGCACCTGTTATCAGCAGTTGTCCATGGCCTCCTGGATGCATTCACAATTTGGCTAAAACTGATAAACAGATGCAGTGTGGATAAAGTCAGGAGTAGATTAATAAACATCCCCATACTGAAAATGAATAGCTAGTCCTTGAGATTTAAATGCCACATCACAAAACAGCTTTTGTGTTGTGACTTCTACCACTGCAGCACTGACCAACCACGGTGAATGATTGATCAAGAGTAAACACACGCTCTTACAACAGTTGGGAAAGTTTATTTTAATGATCCATAACCCCCATTCTCATTTTCACCCCCGCAAACACTCCGATCCAGCCAGAACATGTCCCAACATACACAAACACTTTGACTGTAACAACAGTAAAAGTCTTTCAAACACCACAAACTGAGACACAAACATTTTCCTTCTTACAATATCTGAATTGATCCATTATTATCATTAGGAGGAGTAGTAGTAGTAGTACTACATCAATACCTGTGTCCACACACACAGTGGCTTCAGACGCTCGTGATTTGTCAATCACACAGCATGAACGTGCACGTTAACAGGTCACGCGCAGCACGCAGGTGCGTCCCACGGCGGCGCTTTCAAAATGTTTGTTGTAGCGTAACAGCCTGTTGGATCCATCTCGCTAAATGTATCAACGTAGCCGACGGCGTCCAGCGTTTCAGTATAGACCGCTTTCCAAATGCACAAACCTGAACAGTGATGTACAAAACGAGCTACAATGGAAGAGGTAACTTTTAAAGTTATTTTCTCAGTGACTTTAGCTTGAGGACCGTTAGAGGATAGCCGCATTTAGGTAACCTGGCCTTCCTACCATGCCCTATGCTAGCTGTTACCCCATGTTTAATACACTGTGTTTTTAATACAATTTGCTTCACTAGTTTATACCATAAAAGTGTATGGCTTAGCTAGGTTATTAAAATTCAAAATACTGTAGTATATTAAAGGGTTTTAAACATTTTCTCATTCACGTCTAGTAGGTTTTCAGGTATCCATCTCTGAGATATCTGCCTCGACCTCAAAACGATGGATGCAAATGCAGTTTACTTTGTGGTGCTCACAGCATTGAGAAGTTACATTTAAAAAAAAAATTCAGCACCAGCATCTTTTCTGAGAAGCGGTGTACCTGTTATTTTGGATAACCCGTAGTCCTCAATGTCAACAATCCACAGAGTGTTCTGTGGATACACAAGTCTTTTCTTTATTGATTCACCTGTCTAATATATTCTTGGTTAATCAGTTAACGTTAGTCGTTTTGGTTTATAAAATGTCAATTCCCAAAAGCCCCAAAAGTTTATGCCTTCAAATGTTTTGTTTTGTCGACCCAAATTTCCAAAACCAAGACATATTCAGTTAACAATCATACAAGACTAAGGAAACCAGTAAATATTCACATTTGAACAGCTGGAACCAGAGGATTGAGTGAGGAAAATGTTGTTTGTAATTTTGGTAAACCAGCCCTTAAATTATGTTGTGTCAGCACTGGGTTTTGGCTTTGTAAATTAACCGTTTTTAGTAAATTGTCTGTGAAAGTAATAGACATTTCTATTAATTGAATGATATGATTTGCAATTTCTTTTTGTCTCAGGAGGGACTGATCAACTTCAAAGCTCTGAGGGCCAGGTTTCAGGAAGAGGCCCTCCTGGCTCAATCCAAAACAAGTCGACCAGCTGTTTCAGAGAAACCCAAACACATTGCTCCTCCTGGAGGTCACTGCAGCTCTGTAGAAAACAAGACACCAGTGGTTCCCCAGGTCATCTTCAGAGATGGGCTGAGGGGATCTGGAGGCAAGCGGCCAATTTCCTTTCCACCGCTACCTCAGCAGACCTCCCTGTCATCGCAGCTCGCTAATGGAGACGGCACGACCAGGCAGTCCCTCAAAGACCGACACATGCCTCTGGTGCTTCCTGTCCTGCCTGTAAAAGCGCAGAAGACAGAACTGCCGGCCAGAAAGGATCACAAACTGGCACCAGAGCCAGTGAAAGACGTCCGGCCCCAAACTAAAATCAAGAAGAAAGGGTTGCTGCTTCCTTTCAAGTCAGCCAAAGTGTCAAATGTCAGTGCAGAAAACGGAGAGGAGCCTACGTATTTGACCATCAGACCCTCCAATGCTCCCGGCGAGTTGCCCTCTGTGGAAAAACAAACCACAGAAAATGGGCTTTTGCTCCAAACTGACCAATCAACCGCTGAGTTCCCCCTCTCCAGCCCAGATATCCCAATCACCCCTCGTTCTGCAGACACAAGTGTTGACTCCGACAACAAAATTGTTAGCACCTTGGAGAAAGCCAAGAACACGTTTTCACGCAGGCAGATGTTGATACCCAAACCTAAGAGCTTGCATGCCCCTGAATACGTCCCAAGAGACAAGACGTTTCCTTTTCCGCCAAAACACATCAAAAGTGTCAAGCCTGAGCTACCCACGCCCCCACTCGTGTATCTTCCGCACCTGGCTTGTATTTCGGCTCGGCCTTTCTTCAAAGCCAACAACTCTGCACACAGTAAGTATATTCAGTGATAAAGATTTTTCTGTCCACATCAGACACCCTTACTTTACTGCTTATTCAGATAAGCTTTCTAATGCATTTGCAATATTGTATTTCCCAATGGCTAGAGTCTGCGTTGAATAAGCAGCTTGGCAGGGATAAAGCTGAGCTTCCCTCTGTCAGGACTGGTGAGCCTCATCCGCTCTCTGCTCCCCAAAAGAAGCCTCTGCCTGATCTGAGGTCACTGGGGCCATTGCCACCAAAGCCCCCCAGACCTCCATTAGTAGATCTCTGCTGTTACCACCTACCCACAGTTCACAGTATGTTAACTTGATGTTTTATTTTGTTTCTTTTTGTATTCTTTTTTTTGGTGGCCATGCTTTATTTGCCTTTTGTTTCCCCCCCATTAGTGGCTACAGACTAAAAAATAAAGGTTGAGTTTTACTTGGACACCAGTGACTGTGTATTATCCGTACTGCAGTTTAAATTATACTTATTTGTGGTACGGTTGAACATCTGTTCAAGTGCTGATTTTGGTTTCTTATTATAGAGGTGTCACCAGGTCTTAGCCAAGCACCAAGTGAAGCGCCAGAGTCTGAGCACCCATCATCTGGACTAGACGCTCCAGAGTTTCCAGACTTTGAGAATTCCGAGATGGAAACAGCAGAGGATGAAGCTGTTGACGCTGGTGCACTTGAACTGGAGGCCTTAGACTTAGTCAGCACTCACCTTCCTGTACCAGATTACTGCGGGGTCACTGATTTTGAGGATCCACAACCTGACTTGGCAGTGTGTGATCCTGTAGAGCCCCTTATGAGCACCGGCGTCCAAGATCTGATCCTTGGCAATCAAAACATAATACCCTTCGATCCAGCCGGCTTCCCAGGACCAATAAACCATTCAGAGTTCCCAGAGCCTGCTGTACCAGAGCAGTGGTCTCAGAGTGAGGAGGGGATCATAGATCGTCTTTCTAACGCTCAAGCTGATGAGACTGATCTGGGAGCTACCAAGTCTCCCTCTGCTGCAGAGGAAACAGAGAATGGTAACCACGCAGCATTGAATGATGGGATTCAACCACATCCGAGGTGACTTTGTAGTACCTGCGATCACACTTTGATCAATTGATTCACATTTCAGTGTGTTATGACATTTCCTGTTTGTGCAATTGGAATGTTTTGCTCCCCTCCAGTGTATATCAACAGGACAGCTACGAGGAAGCGTGCAATAATGTGTATGAGGATGTCGAGAGCATCAACAAATTCATCTTGGGCCAGAACTCGCGTAAACGAAAATGTGGCCTGCAGAGTAAGAATGTTTACTTAATACAGTGTTTCCTTTTGCAGACCTTCATTTCCCCTGTTTAACGTCCTTGTTAACCATTTTTACAGATCCATATGCTGACAACCATCCTATGGTAACAAATGTTTTTATCACATTGAGTATATAATCATCACAGTGATTTAAGTAATGAGAGAACAGTGTGTTGCCAAAGCAATCAAGAAATAATGTGCTTCACTGTTTAATCATCGTCCGTGGTAAATTAAAAATCGTCTGTCTTTATTTCAAGAAGGAGGAGGCGTGTCTTAACATATGGCCACGGAATCCCTGGTATGTCATTGTTTTGCAAACATACAAGTCCTGTGTTTTATCACTGACATGTTTTTTTTGCCAGATGGAAGGCAGCCAGTGATTTTTCTCTTACTGTGGTAATCAAACTGCAGGGGCGGCATACCAGGAGAACATGCTCATTCGGCCCATAGTCTTGTCCGCAGGTATGGTAGACCTCTCTCTCACTGGTGTTTTGGTTAAAAGTGCAATGTTGTACAGCAGGTCGTATCCATTTTCCCTGTGTTTTTTCACATTTAATTTTGGTTATTTCTTTACTAGCATATGGGTCCATTTGTCTTTCAGGTGGTACATGTAATCTTTATGTAAAATATTTTTTGCCACTGAAAAGCCTGATTTGTTTTCAGTAAAGAATACCAAAGCCCCAGCGCCGCAGACCATAAAGAACAGAAGAAGAGGCAGAAGCATCGCCTGGAGAAGGAGAAAAAGGAGCAAAAAGAAAGGGAGAAGAAGGAAAACGAAATGAAAAAGAAGTTCAAAGTAAGTCAGTTGGTCAGTTTTTACTCCGCTTTACATAGCCATTGAGTTACATACTGACTTGTTTCAAAATTGATCGTGTCATCTTTAAACATAGTCTTTTTTACCTCCTACATTTCAATAAATGTAATGGTATCACAATGATGGTCAGTAAGTTCTAAGTTGTTCAAGGCTGTAATTCACAGAATCTTCTCAGCTTGGCATCATGCATGACGGCACTCTCATTGCTGAGATTTGACTCTCTAGGTGACGGGCGAAGAGGAGCCCATGTACCACGCCAAGGTGATGGTGGCTAGCAAGGTTCGCAAGCACGACCTCCCTGTGAAGAGCGGGGACACAGTCAGCATCATTCGAACCACCAACTGCCCCAAAGGCAAATGGTTGGCCCGAGACGCCAGCCACAAGTGTGAGTTTAGACACATACTGTTCAGTTTTCATGTGATTATGAGCCCAAGAGTAGTTGGAGTTTCTCGTATAATCAGGATTTGAGATAACACAATACAATGTTTGTTGCTGTGTCACAAGATTTTTCCTAGCCTTAAAGAACCTTAGCATGTGTCACCTGAATTTTGGACTGCAAGCAGGCTTACAATAACGCCTGATCACATCGAAGTAATGGGAATTGTAAACAGGAGTATAACAGGAGTGTCATTAGTTTCTCGGCGTTTTCAGTAACTGCTCTATCCTGGGTATTGCAGACGGTTACATTTCAGTAATGAATGTAGAACTAAATATCAAGGAGATGCTGGAGCTTGGCAAGAAGGCCCAAGCAGCTGGACGAGGAGGCAACCTGGAGGGAGATACCATCAGCATTGGGAGCAGGTACGGGCTAGCTCACTGACAACCCTTGCTTGTCAGTCCAGCGGTGTGTCATGATCAATGATTCATAACTCTTTTCTTTTGTTTTACAGATCCTCTAACCACCCTGTACTAACAAGCAGCTGTAAGTGTCAGTAGCCTCTGCACAAAGACATTGAGGTTAACTTACTATTGTTGGATTGGTCGTACTGTCAGCTCTAACCCTAACTTTACATTAGCTATTTCATATATTGAAAAGGAATGCAGCCTTACAAAGACAGAACATACAAATTAAACTGGTTGCTATAATGTATGGACCTGTTGACTGACAGAACAGTTGCACAGAGGTTGGCGTACTGCCCAAAGCGTCACCCAACGCAGTGCCTGGCCTGAATAACTTTAACTAGTTGTCATCTGCTTGACAGCCATGTGTTGTTTTTACGATTGTGAGTTCCGTGTAAGATGAGGGGTTTTGGTTTCTACCCTGCCAAACATCTATCATCAGCACGAGCACTGGGCTTCATCAAACTAATTTATTTGTTTTTTTCCCCACAGTCTCAGATGACAGTGAGGAGTGGGCATGTGAAGATGAGACCATCTCGCCCTCCAGTGAAAGCCAGTAAGACTTGTCTAGTTTACTGCCCTTTACTGTGGCTTAAAGTTGCTTTCAAATCAGTGTTTTTTCTAAGAAGAACGAAAGAAACCATTGGCCACATCAGAATACATTTAGGTCATTCCCTTTAAAAGATATGATTGTATTTATGTGGCGCACACTCTATATAATTATTTTCTTTCTCTTCATTCTGTATAGTTGCTTTCCCCAGCAGACTTCCTCAATGCCTGAGATGTGTGAGTACATTGTATATCCAGTCCTTTTTGAAGTGAAAACATGAGAACAGAAGATGCTTTCCCCCTCGTCTCAGCCTTGTGCTTTAAAGGGAAATGCAAGCCCTCTCGGTGGTTGTTTTATGTTATGCGCTGACATGTGGCAGACAGTAACATGCCTTTTGATGTGCACTTTTACTATGCCAATTCCTTACTCCCGCCCTCCCTCTTTCGAACTGTCCTTATACAACTCACCCTCCTTCCACCCTCACCTACCCACCCATCTCTGCCCTTCATGTGTTCGCTTTGACAGCATGTGGCCATGTCAGCGCCCAGCACACTCTGAGCGATGCCAATCTGGACGACCTGCACACACAGTAAGTGTCAAAGCAGATACCCCGGCACTTTTCTCTTGATTACCAATATGTGCATAAATCTTTCTACATCCACCACTTCTTAAGACGGGTCAGCATGTACACATGATATATGTGAATACCTATATCTTTCTTTATGATTAGCTAAGTATTAAACATTGGAAAAAAGAAAAATAGCGTGTAGAGCACAACATACATTGGTCCGGGAGGTACCTGAAGGACGTAAAGCTATTTGGTTAGGCTGTAACATGTCTCTGGAGTCCTCGACTATATGATTATGGTAGACCCCATCGACATTAGTTTGTGCATTGGATGACACAAATGAGGGGGACACACCAAACTTAGGCTGCTACTAACGATTGGTTTCATTTATGAAAAATGTATTCATCGTTTCTTCTATAAAACGTCACAAGAGTGAAAAACACCCATTGTAATCCAGCATTCTGAATCCCAAAAATATTCAGTTTACTATATAAAAACAAAGGAAAGCAGCTGAAACAAGCAAAGAGTTGGCGTTCATGCTAGAAACATTGATTAGCAAGTTAGTTGCCATTTAACGCTCTGACCAACGTCTACTTGATTAATGGACCAATTATTTCAGCTCTACACCAAACAACCAAAAGCTCATATGAAGCTGGAAATCAGATGCTTCCAAGTCACTGTTACCAGCGTGAATGACAAATAGTCTAATCAGAGCCCCGAACCCGCCCAATTTTTATAAAAGCAGCCTACAATTATTGGAGAGGGTTTTTGTTTTGGTTTTTTGTCCATCCACCATTGTATCTATGATATGATAAGATTCTGTTAAAATAACACACGCAAAGTTGCAGCTTTGCCTGCGTCTAGACAACATATTTTGCAGTAATGGCCATTTTATTTTAACTTTTGTCCTATGACGCTGGGAAGGAATTTGGCCCCTCAAAGCCTCCAACACATGTTCTGTAAGTAGTACCATTGAATAAAGAGTTCAGAAACGGCACCACAGGATGTCTGTTTTTAATAGTTGGCTAAAAGTTTAGGCAAACCCAAAGCAATGGGTTACTATGTTTACTGTAAAATATATATTTTTTTTTTTAAAAGAGCTGAAAAAGTCTTTACTTACACGAGCGGATCATAGCTTTCAAAAAGGCTTTTATCACAAAGCTATGACTTTGGCACTAAATATAACTTAAAGAAAAAACTTTCAGCCTGCTTGTAATGAACGGAAATGACATTTGGTTTTCTGCAGCATCGTTCTTCTATCTTTGCATGTTGAGTGGACGAGCATACCTACCGTAACTCAGTGCCCTGTTAGTTTCTTATTCTTAAAGCTGTGGCAGACAGGACACGGCGACAGCGTCCTTGTCAAACTCTGGACAAATTGGAGTAGAAGAAGAATTTATTGGAACGCATGCAGCCTATACCTTTCAGTCCAGGGAACCCGAAATGATCACTAGCTGCCCAAAACCATATTTATCTCCCATTCAAATTGATTCTGGGACAGTTTATTGAACTCTGTTCCCCATTACACCTAGCCTGTGTTTTCGTCACCTTTGGCCTTTGTGTTCCTGTTGGAATATGTGGAGGGTATCAGCACACCATTAATAGGGTAGCATTTATGCCAGGGTTTCCTGGATTGGGTTATATACTGTATAGGTGCTCCTCGCCCCCTGTAGGCCATTGAGGAGTATGAAAAGTGAAATTAATAGTAGTAAAACAAGTCCTAACTGTTTCTTGCCTTCAACCTTTAGGACCAGGCATGAGGCCCTGCAGAAACTAGCCATCTTCTTTCAACACAACAAAGATGAACTTGGTGGAAGAGCAAACCCTACAAAGTACAGTCCTCTCTTCTCCATTACCTCAACCACTACTTTCTTTTCTTTAAGTCCACTGATGTTTGTCATATTCAAAATATGTCATCAACAACCCTGTTAATAATCTAAAAAGTTTTCTAAAATTAAAAGCCTTTTTTTTTTTTCTCCTCTTTCATTTTATTTCATCCATTCTATCCTATACAAAGTGCTGAGCCACCAAGTAAGTTTACAGAGTTTAACTTTTTCCATGACTCCACTGGTCTCACCACTTATGTCACTCTCACTGATAATGGTGAAGCTAAGAGGAGGGCACTTACAAATCTCTTTAAGGATGCTACAGTCTCAACACTGGTTGGCGTCTTGCCTGTAATGGAAAATTACTTGTGCGGTGCTTTTTATCGGATGCCTGTAACCTGGAGACATGGTGCAGGACAGATTGCAGAGACCGTTCAAAGTTAATGGGACATTTGTATCTGCTTGTCTTTGCCCAGACCTCTTGCATGCTGTTAAGGAGCCTCCATATCCGTAAGTGTTGCCGGTTTCCTTCTAATCAGCAAGTGAAGCTTGGCTCTGTTTGAGCACTCCTACATTTTGCCAAAGAGGCACAGACAGTACTTCAGGTTCTTTGTTATTCTCCTCATGAACTGGGATGTCCCATTGTGTTGTGTATCACAGTGAACAGGAGGTTGACTTCACAGAGCTGGAACTCCTTCCTCCCCCGCCACTGTATGCTGACACCTTCTGATTAGCACACCGGGTAAAACGGGGAACGTCAGCGTGAAAAGCTCAAACTGTATGGCTCACAGTTCATCTGCCATGGAGACCAGTTTGCCACGTATGTGGAAATGCTTTTTGATCTCTGCAGTGGAGAAAGAAACCATCATGAATAGAGCTGCTGATGTGACTGTAATATAATTCTGATTTCACCTTTTTGTTTATTTTGTTGTGCATTTTTTATATTGTTTTCTTCCCTTTTTTTTTTTTTTTTTTTTTTTTTCCCCCCAATTCTCTGTTAACTGTTAATGGAGCACAATTTAAATCATGGCACTTTATCCAAAATAAATGACAATGACATAACGTAGCCAACTGTTCACTTGCATTTAACGATTTGTTAGTAAATCTGTTCTTTGCATTTGGATTATCTTTTCTTTCTGTCACAACTAATAAATATTTGTCATGGATTTATGCTTATTAATTAACTAATATATATATGTATATTTAAAATAATGCTTGACATTTCTTTACACTCTCAACGGTTTTCATTTGTCATGGTGCACAGTCTGTGTTACATCCTGTCCTTTTCATTCGTTATAACTTCTCTAAAGAGAAATGCATCCGTAGGTACGCGTGGGAAAACTCTCAGCTACATAGAAATACAACTCACATCCCAGGATGTTTTTCATTATCTGGCTGACTTGGCTTTGTGAAGTCCCCCTTGTTCCAGCTGTGTTGGTGTGAGCAGCCCCCCCCTCCGGCACCGAGAGGCCTGTGTGAAGGAGCTGGCATTAATTGAAAGGGGAGGGGCTGGAGGAGTGGCTTTCGAGGAAGGCTGTCACAGGACTCACTATATCCCAGGCAAAGGAGTTAAAGGATGGCTAGAAGAAAGTGCGCTGTGAGTGTGGGAAGAGAGACAGGGACTAGTGGTTACATTTTGAGAGAGAGCGTGTTGTCTCAGTAGCAGACTTCAATGACAAGTCCTCCTTAGGACACAAGTTAAGTTCGCTAGCCACTTATAGTAGATAGGAAAATCATATAGTAAACGCAGCGCCGCGATAGCTAGTAACAAGATTTCCCTTCCCTTTTTTTTTTTTTTGTTTGACCCACATAACACGTTTTAAATGCAACGCTGTTTGATATATGAGAAAACTATGGCAGCCGAGACGAGGAACGGCGGGAGTTCGCTGAACAACAATAACTGCAAAGACCACAGCAGGAGAAAGTTACTGGTCGGAGTGGATCTCTTCTGCTTGTTTTTAGGTAAGCGTGCTACACTGTGTGTGTGAATTCCCGTTATCAATAACATGTCTGACATTAGTACTTTCGGCAGTACCTTTTTAAATCGCATAATTGTAACTAATATTCGTTAAATTTTTAAAGCGTGTTCTCGATTAACGTTAACTTTTTTTTTTTGCTCCTAAACTCCTTTATCTGCCTTTGGCTAACGTTACAGTTTCCCATCATATAGCTATAATATATATATATATATTATATTATCTGTGGTATTCCCTGTAACGTTAGTGTGTTTGGGATGTTGAACTGCTGTATTAACGTATATGGGCTCCTTGTATGACAATCACATTTCTACTGATACTGTCTTGAAAAGTTAAGCTAACTAAACGTCAGTTAAATGAATTAAGTTTAATTGAAACTATTAAGATACTGAAGGCTAATTCACAGCTAAATATATACATTTTTAGTGTTTTAAATGTGTTCCCTACACCGGCTCGACAAGCTGTGTAAGCAACAAGTGATGCCCCATTCAGCAGCTGGAGCCTGCACGTTTAGCTGTAACATATTTTCCTAAAATTACATTTTTATCTAACCTCAGTGGAAGTGTGTTTTCCTTTTCCAAAGAAAAATAGTGCTGGCGAAGGGGAATCTAATAAATTGCTGCAGGAGGGGGATATATTTCTTTGGTCTCCACCCACACCTGTACTGTACCTCTGCTTGCTTTGACTCCTCATTATATTTTCCAGAATGGCCCACATTCCACACCAGCAGGAAGTCTCTTGATCTCAACATCTGGTGCAAAATAACTCTGTGTGTGTGTGTGGAGTAATTTAAGGGAAGTGGTGAAAAGGTCAGACCTGAGCGTGTTCATGAGCCCAGGTCCTGTGATGTTCTACAGCTGCAGACACTGGGTTACGGTTGTTATTGTGGGTAACACTTTGTTATTTTGCACTGAAGTTTGAACCCAAAAGTCCCTCAAAAGGTTTCCCCACCCGTGGGACTGGAACTTTCGACCACTCACTGATTTCACACTTTTCTTCGCAGTTTTCAAACGCGCGGCTCTGTGGAACATTAGTGGAAATACGCGATTGAAAACAGCAAACCAGTGTTGTGCTATAAAACAAAATAGCTGCAACTGCATGGGAAAACCACCAGCTTTTGTTAAAACAATTCCATGAAAGATCTACAGTATAAACATGCTTTTCCTGACCAGCTATATTTAGTTTTGGTCTAGTTTTTGTCTATGGAGGGTAAATCCCCATCATTTCCCGCAGAGAAGCTTGTCAACAAACCAGCGGTGTTTTTCTGGCTAAACATGTGGTGGAAAGAGAGCAACCACAAGGAGCAAATGATGGGTCGGTACTAGTAATCACCATTTCTAGTGTTCTCACACACTGATTGCAGTTCTAGTATTACTGCATCCAGGGATCTCGCGCTCCCTCTCTCTCATGCACATGAACTATCTTCAGTGACCTTGAAGCCCGGGTGAGGTGATCAGGTTCAGTTTGCAATAAGCCGTGGCAGGGGGCTTTCATGTTTTCCAGGTCATTGTCTTACAATGTTACCGTGTGCTTTGTCCATGGTTCAGCAGCACAAGGTAAAAGGTGGTTAATCAGCTGCAATTGCACCTATATTTTTAAGTTTTGTGAACACAAGCCTTTCTTTTTTTATGTTGGACCAGGTAAACTGGAAACAGTGTGGACAGTTGGAGCTAAATGGTCAGTGATGTTGATGGTTTTTAATGCTTGTGGTATTTATGTTGGGGTAGTCTCAAATACCCCCAAAACTTCAGCAAATAAAACATCTCAATTTTTTAAATTTAGTTGAACTGACCCTTTAAAATTAACCAAAATAAGCTTGATCTCAATCAGATATGCTGATTTAGCGCAAATACTGAAAGACGTTGAAGTGTCAGCTGATGTGCAGTTAGTTAATGTAAGTGGAAATGGCAGCAACAGTGGACGGACTGAATATGGTTGAAGTGAAAGTACTTAAGAGAGTTTAAAGATTCAGTTGAACGTCAAACCCTGAAAGGAGTTGAGGTGTCAGTTGAAGTCCTGAAAGACACGAGTGCTGCCCAGTTATAACTGGGCCCCAAGATAGTTTTTTGAGTGAAGTTTCGCAGGTCAAGAAGTTAAATCATAGACCATTAAAAATGGCACTTGGACATTAGTAAAGTCTCAATTTAAGGAATGATCAAACTTGGCTGTTTAGTCATTTTAATTTGGCACACTTTACAACTAATCAAACAACCAAAAGAAAAACAAAGACATGAGAGTATATGTGATACATTTTTTCGCACGTTGGGATATTGGAAGACAGAGGTACAAAATGATGTTTCAAATGCTTAAATTGAGTTGGCCCTGAAATCAATTGATCCCACATGTACAGTATAAACATTTTCCACTGGTATGCAGCAAGATTAATTTATATTTGTATGTATATACAAGTATTGTTAGTGCCAATGTATTGTCAGCAATACTCTTTCTGTTTTCCGTGTGTGTGTGTGTGTGTGCTTGGGGGCTATGGGAATAGAGGAGGAACAGATATGTAAACGTAACTGCCTCATGTGTCACACCTACTCTTCTTTAGCAATGGGAATGATAAATAGAGTGAAAAGCAACAGTTATAGCCACCAGCAATGCGCTTTTATTTAACCCAAGCAGGCAGACCCACTGTCCCTTCGCACTATGTTTTGCAGCAGGCCAGAAAGACAGACAGACAGGGCGCAGGTTGTGTGGGGGCTGCTGCGACTAAAAACAACTGCATCTGTGTATACACCACAACTACCTCAGACATGTATACATTTCTACGCCAGACAGTGAGGGATTCCTGCAAGTGGAAAATGTGCGTCTGTTTATTTTAATAGTCCCACTTGGTGTTTTGGCGAATGCCTCCAAAATATGGTGGGGTTTTAATTCAGCGTGAGGGTTATACATTGATTCTTGTTTCCACAAACTGCAGCGACTTGGAACTGCCAGTGCTGAACTGGGGGAAAGGCAAACAGGTAGGCAAGAGTAGGAAATTCTAACTAGTGTGTCTTAATAATACTTTTTCTCCCATTTTTTGAGGTGAGTCAGCGTTCAGTTGTGTGCCGAAAAAACTCCTCATCATTCTTAATTTACAGCGTTTTCTTATTTTCAGTTAGGGTTCCCCAGTTGATTGTCAAGCAAGCTACTTTCAGGCAAAGACGAATAGAAGACACCGGATGTTGACATTAGGAACCGAAAGTTGTCCCTCCAGCTCCAATTTCGGTTTTGTTTGTTTCCGTTGCCTTTGGGTTGATGTTTAGATGGATGGAAGCGATCGGAGGACTGAAGGCCTGGAAAACAGGACCTGACAGTGTCTCGTTGGGCTTGTGTGTGCGTGCAGATGTTTGAAGCACTTGACCCTTGCAGGTCCTTTAAAAGCTGTGGACACTTTATTTCATCAATCCATTTGCCACCTCTCTGTCTCTCTCTATCAATCACTGCCCTCTGCCTCTGGCCTTGTGGTTTGTATTGGGTCTGTGAATGTGTTTAGAGGCAGGGGTCAGGACTCTGGGGTAAACGTGTTTCACATCCAGCACTTTTAGCCGAGTACGCTTTTTTTTTTGTAGTTTGGGCAGCCAAAGACCCTGTTTTGGGAAGGCCTGTGTGGGTCCGTTCATGGCTAACCAAACTGAAGGGATCAGACGATTAGGATTTGGCACCCTTTGAAGTACTCTATATTTTTACTATATTGTATTGTTACAGAACTCTAAATCATACCACCCTGCTCTTTCTCTTGCCACCAGACTTGCCTTGCTTGCAGATTGTAGCCCCGTCCAGGTATTTGTTTGAAGAGCGAGAATGAAAACGAGACAGTTAATAATGTGAATCCTGCTGAATGTGGACGGAAGGCCGGCGTTCTGGAGTTCCCATCAGGCAGCAGAGCTCCGTCTGTAACCGGAGTTCAACCCAGCTGGACCTTCAAAGGCCAATGTCAGCTGTCTGTGTGTGGATGTAAGGGGTTGAGGGGGCTCAGCAACTGAAGCGTATGTTGACATTTGGTTTGAGAAATCATGCCCCCCGACTCCCAACCGCAACCACCCCGCCCTCGGCAGCTCTCGGCACTGACCTCTACGCGCCGGTGCTTTTTAGCTTTTGAGACAGAGGAAGGGAGCGTGTGAGAAAGAGCGCGCTGATGTTTGTTTTCCTTTGTATCGGCAGATCTCAGAATTATTCAAAGAGCGACTTGAAAGCTCCATCACAGTTAAATGCCGCTTTGAAGTGATTTGAAAGTGTGTTTTTCCAAACTCTGTCAGAGATTTGAGGCCTCTCCTGGGTACCACATCCACACTCAAATTTCAAAGTCCTCCAATGAAGCCTTTGGTAAATGGGGGAAAATAAGCTGTCCGTTTTGGCTTGCATCTTAGTAACACCCACTCTGTGTTTGTTGTCGGGAGATAGCTAAGTTCTTTTTGCCACTTTAAGTGGCGAAAGACACTAAATTGATCAGACGCAGACACCCCCCAAGGCATCCTAACGTGGGCCTTTTTAAGTGCACTTGAAAGCCTCGGCAGGAAAGGAAGGAAGACTCTGATAGTGTTTGTGGGTTTTTTTCTTGTCAGTGGTCTCGCTTAAGAACATGACACATCCAACCCTTTTAGCGCTAACTCAACCTGTTTGAGATCAGTTGACGCTATTCTAAGCATAAAAGCTTCACTTAAGTCTAAAACAATCGCGTAGCTTTGATTTTGGCATTCATTTCAGCAGATTTTATTTTGGCCCATTTTCCCATGACAGCGTCAGATTTGAAAGTAGGATGTAACTTGAGTACATGTCTGCTGGGAGGAATTAAGCTGTTTGTATGGCTGTCTGAGATTCCTGTCCGTCCAGTGCCTTTGCGTGCTTTTCTGTTTGTCTTCCTCTCGATAATGTCCATTGATGCAGCTGTCCACTGTTTGGGTTTAAAGAGCTGTCTGACCTCTGCTCGTGTGTGTCCAACCATACAGTGTTGCTTGTTGCCGTGTTTTTGCACAAATCTCCATTCCCGCCTTACCAGAGAGGATTCTTCTGCAATGACAACAGCATCAGGCTGACCTATAAGAGCAGCACGGTGTCCACCACCGCTCTCACAGCCGTGGGCGTCACTGTGCCCGTGGTCTCAGTAAGTCCTGCAGTGGTACTGCAAGAAAACTAGAGAGCATATGTTGGGACGCTCAATTCATCCAATGATTGGCTTGTGACACCTCAAAAGATTGATTTCCTACCCTAGAGCCTAGGCAGCCATTGCTTTTCATTTATTTCTCTGCTGTAAGAAAAGGTATTAACTGTTTAAGTAACGTATCAAGTAAAAAATACCAAGGATTTTTTGAGCTTGAAGGTTCACTCTTGACCTTTAAAAATAGTAAGCATGCAGCTGCTGATTTTTTTTCTGGAATAATTGAATAATCGTTTAGGCAATAAAATGTCAGAAAAAAAGTGCAAAATGCCCATTACAATTTTCCAAAGACCAAGTTCAACTGTTTAAACCAGGCCTCCTTGTTTTGTCCAACCAGCAGTCCAGAATTTGGAGATACTCAATTTACCACCATTAAAGAAAATTAAATAAAATTTGAGTGACTGGAACTTGGCGTATTTGCTTAGTAATAAAATTAAAGCACTAAATCAACTTTTACAATGTTGCCAATTAATTTTCTTTGGATTTCCTAATTGGTTAATCGACTAATCATTTCAGCTCTGGTAGTTTGACATGAAAAATTGCAACTCACGGCCCACTTACTGAGTCTTCATCAGCAGATGGAGTTTGCTCAGTTGTTATGGAAATGGTACACATGATCACACATCTCCATGAAGACTCCATGCGCTGATGAAGGCCAAGAGATGCTGCTTCAGCTTCGTAAGAAATCTACTAAGTGGTCCTTGAATTTAACGTCAAAATAATTAGCTGGTTACAAGCAAATTGTGATATTACTTTAATGTGAACACGTTTGGGGACAAATCAACAAATGTTTTTTAGCTGTAGTATTTTGACAACAAAAAACTTAGAGCTTTCACCCACATCTCCTGGTCTTCATCGGCGGATGGGTTTTCTCAGTTCTTATGGAGATGGTGCACATGAAAACAAGTGAACCATTTCCATGACAATTAAGCAAAACCCATCTGCTGATCAAAAGATGTGGGTGAAAGGTCTGAAAGAAATCTTGACTTAGGTGAAGAATTGTATTTTATTTATTTAAGGAAAGAAAATGTTGGTTACAGGTAAATAGAGGATTGCTTTTCTGTTTTTATATCACTTCAATTTAAACACCTTTGGGATTTGGTGATTTGTTTCACCCTGTTTTTGCTATTTGCCATTATTAAGTTGACTACTGCCACGAGACAGGATTGCAAGTTGTAAGCTACTAATGTGTGCTGGCTAAAAGTTTGTTTTAGGTTCCTTTTACTTACAAATGTCGGCCACTTCCCTGTCATTCTATGGTGACATGAATGGAAATCAATGGCAGCCTGGAGGGATAGAAATCAGTCTAAAAACATATGGTGCGCTTTGGAAAATGTAAAGTGCACATGATTTGTAGTTAACTGGGCTAAACCCAAAAAACCCAAAACACAGGTATGGTCCTTTAATACATACAAAGGTCTGCTCAAAAGGCCCCACTAATGCTGATTATTGACGCTGCAGAGTCATTATTTCTAGATTAGTCACAGATAACAACCTCAGAATGGATTGAGCCGGTCCCAGATGTTCCCTTGTTGCCTCTTGCATGTACCTGCGACCTCTGTAATGTGCGTATCATTAACCCAGCACCTCCATCTCTCTCTCCCTCACCCATCCCCACCCCCCTTCTTTCTCTCCGTGCCGCTCACTGCTTCTTCACACTAGCCGGCCTGCCTTTCTTAGTCATTGAGACCAGCGCCGTTCAGCCTTACCGTAGAGGGTTTTACTGCGATGATGAGTCCATCAAGTACCCGGCCAAAAATGGAGACACCATTAGCGACGGTGTGCTTAGCGCCGCTGGCATTCTTATCACCATCCTCTCTGTAAGTCACCTCACTCTGATCACTAATGTCATCATCACTCTTTATGTTTCAGCAGCCTTCACCATTACTAGCAGCACCCACTGACACCTCATACCAGACGCTGACCACATCATTTCTCCTCACTGCATTGTAGTATTTCCCCAAAGTCCAGTGGGGGTTCTAATTCATGTATGATAACAGTAACAATTCCAACAATATATAATAATGTGGTAGTGATGTAGAGATTTTACACGTGTTCATGTTGTTCTCCAACCAAACCATGCCTATTACCCCTGCACTCATGTTCATAGAAATACACTCTCAATCAGAGGGCTTTATCTGACAGTTGGCTTATCGTGGGTATAAACTGAGGTTATCCTACATGATTACTGAAGCAACACCTTTCCATACCTGTGTTATCAGTCCCTCTGATTTGCTTCAGCAAATTCTAGATAAAAAAAAAACCCAACATCTGTTCAAGGCTTTTTCTTTGGGGGCTTAAGATGACTCAGTTGATTAAGGCACTTGAGCAAGTGAAGTGTTGAGTAGTTTGTTGCGTTCTCCTGGGAGAAATCAGTGGGGATGTATCCGAAATCTGCACACGAAACCGTCATCCCAGCGCCCTATAATTCACATTAATTTTTCTCCCATTTGACACTGCTCAGAGGCACGGAAGCCGATCACCCCGTCTGCTCCGGACGTTTTCCTGCCACGGTTTTCAGACATGCTTCCATTTTGAGTAATGCATCTTTCTGCACAGCCTCGAAATAGTTAGCATTTCAGTTAGACTTGACACAGATAACTGCGACCCAAAGCCTTTTTTCAGCCTTCATTTTTCCCCACTTCTGCTTCCAAGTGCATAATTGTGTACTGGCCTTTGAGTTCTCTCAAAACAGTTCGCAGCAGCACTGAATTCACATCTAAAACTCCAGTGTAGATTGTGACACTCAGCTTCTCTTGTGCTGCACAAGTTATCCCCTACATCTCATTGTTTCCCTTCACACATCACTGTCATGTCTGTGGTGGGGTATAGCGCTATTTTCCAAATTATTTTAATTGTGGATGATTAAGTGCTAACACCCTAACCGCAACTTGGCAACCAACTAGCTACCGCATAGGAATGCTTGTAACACCATAGCAACTCTTTAGCAACCACGTGCTAGACTCAACAGGTACTAACACATTAGCTGTCACATTGAAAATGCCATGTGATGGGTAATATGTTAGCAATGGGCTAGCAAAAACAGAATCCTGGGACATGCAATAAGCAGCAGGCCCACTTTCTAGTTGCTCTGCGGTGGTACTCAGCGCTGCCATAGAATGTGCAGTTGTCACCTGGCAGACCCGCAGTGGGAAGCTGCCTTGCCTCATGGCATGGCCAGTAGTGCCCTCCTCCTTGAGAGCGGGCTACTATACGGGCTTGAGGCCACAGGGGTTTTCATGGTGAGAAAGAGTCCTAGCTCTGTGTAATTATGGTTGACGCAATGGTTGTTCGGTTAAATGCTGTAATTGGTGGGGTGGAATTGTGGTGAAGGGCCTAAACAAGAAGACTCTGCCAGATATCTAATTTTCCCTCTAGCAAAACGTGACTTTACAATCCATCTCTGCCCTAGAGTGTTCTGGCCAGCCTGTGTGTGTTTTGAACCAGGAAAACACCGACATTAGGTCTTTTAGTGCTTCATCTCCCACTGACTAGCGCATAGAAACACAAGAGGGTACATCCCTTATAATTTATGCAGATATTTTTTTTAGAAGAAATGAAAACACCGTGGTGTCACTTTGGAAATACAAGACATACGCCACAAATCAGCGTCTTGCCCCCATGATTAAATCTTGAGGGTTTCAGTGTAACCGCTACATTTCATACAATGCCAATTCATTTATTCATTCACATAGTTAAGTCTTTCACACGAGGCGAAACCAGATTTTTCCCCTTCTCCTCGTTCCCATGAAAGCAGCTGGGCTTTATCGAGCTGGCTCCAAAGGCCTGGATGGTGGAAACAACACACTCCATCAGCTTGTTAAATCTCCGTAAAGGCTATCGCTCTGCAGAGAGTGTTTCCCAGAATGAGACTTATTTCTGCGCCCCTCAAAAGAATGTCTGATGAAACCGAGATACTAACATGAAAACAGCCAGACATCCCCTGTGAAACCGGAGCCGTTTCGGAGAGACAGCCGGAGCGGTGAAAAACAAACGTGCCCCCGACGTGTGCCTGGTGGAGTCCTGCCACCAAAAACAGACACGTCGCCTAGCTCAGCGTTTCTGCTGATTAGAACCAGCGGTGCCTCCCCCGCTCCCTCCCACTCTCTTCTCCTCTCACCTTCCTGTTTCTTCCCCTTTCTCCTCCTCATTTGAACTCTTCTTGTCCTGTAACCCATTTCTTTTTTCATACTTTTTGCTCTCTGTTCTCCCTTCCTGTCACTCTGCCTTCCATCCCTCCCAATTTTCCCCTGGAACTCCCCCACACTCGTTCTGACTCCATTTAACCGCACTTTCATTTGTGAGCTGCATGAAGACAACAGGGGATGAGGGGGTAGGGGAGGCGTATTATTTTTTATATATATATATACACATATTTTCTTTTAGCTTGAACAGCTGTTGTGAGTTAAGGCTGTCCACCTCACCCTAAGCGCGCCCTACACGTCAATCGTCGGTTTTAGACGGAGGTTTATTTACACACTTACCGAAAACTATACATGGCGGACAGTTTGATTTGCCTCCCACATCGCCTCACTGTTTCCTCTCAGAAGTAGAATGGCGCAGGTAAACACACTCAATTATAAAGTAGCCCCTTTCAGACCACTTCAAGAGAAATCGCTGAATTCTATTTTAGCTGCCATAATTGTCCTGAAAAAAGTTATTTTGGTCACAAACATAACTTACATTCTCCCCCCTGACCTCTCTAAAGCCCGCTCCCAAATGTCCACCCTCAACAAACCACATACTTTGATGCACATTTCCAAGTCCACAAGCGCTTGATGAAATGATGAAAAAAAGACATTACAAGAGCAGGTTTATTAGGCTCTTATTATATTCATATAATGAGCAACAAACAGTTTAATAGTACTGCTCATAGTGTAATATAGTACACTCGATGCTTTCATGACACTGATTTCAAAGTGCAGTCCAATTCCTCATAAAATATTTTGGCTTTCCTGCACTCACACATTTTCACTGAGCACCCAGGAGATGTGACTTAAGTGCTTTGGATTTAGGGTGGACACAGATTGGGACTATTTCAAAATCATGATATTCACTGACGTCCCCGTGACTTCCATCTCTTCCGTCCCTCCAGATCATCATTGGGGAGAGCTACAGGATCTATTTTCTGAACGAGGGATCCAAGTCTTTTGTAGGGAACCCCTACATTTCTGCTCTCTACAAGCAGGTGGGCGTGTTCCTCTTCGGCTGTGCCATCAGCCAGTCCTTCACTGACATTGCCAAAGTGTCAGTGGGCCGCATGCGCCCGCACTTCCTTGATGTGTGCAAACCTGACTTCTCCACTATCAACTGCTCCCTGGGCTACATCACCGACTACCAGTGTCAGGGCCCAGAAAGCAAAGTTCAGGAGGCCAGGTAAGTGCCATATCTAAAAACACATTTTAAATGTTTTTAAACACAAAAAATTGTTTAAAACATATTATTTAAGATGGTTTTTTTTTTTGTTTTTTTAAGTTTACATTATGTATTTGTACTCGTGTTGACTAGTGATACCTTTTACATTATAAGCTGCAGTACAATGCTGATTGTCCTCTATTATCCTCAGGAAGTCTTTCTTCTCTGGACATGCATCATTCTCCATGTACACCATGCTTTACCTGGTGGTGAGTTACTGAATTGTTTTTAGCATACAGTACATACGCACACAGACACATACATTCTGTTGTATGGATATACACCATATTAAAAATAAATTTCGCTCCCTAGATAATAAGGCATTTCTATCTATATCAACTCACAATTCTGTCTCTTTTACAGTTTTACCTGCAGTCTCGTTTCACTTGGCATGGAGCTCGCCTGCTGCGCCCTCTGACGCAGTTCACCCTCATCATGATGTCTTTCTACACAGGCCTGTCCCGTGTCTCTGATCACAAGCACCACCCCACTGATGTCCTGGCAGGTTTTATACAGGGGGCCTTGGTGGCATATTGCATAGTGAGTGGCTCTATTATGCTGTAATATTGTTATGTTCTGTATTCGATTGGATCAGAAATCATTAAAAGTGGCCTTAATAAAAGCAACACTGTGTTTTGAATATACAGAACTTCTTAGCTTGTATAAACAGGATTGAAGCATTAATTGTATATGACCTACAAGCCTGAAAACAAGGTCAGATGTTACTGAGACTTTTGACTGATGTGTGGGACAGGCAAGATTACCCAATTGTTGTTTTGTAGATTTGTGTTCATTCAATTGAGAAGGTTTATTAAAACATTTTTTTTATCTCAGCTATTTAAATTGTAGCGGTCAACAGGTACCTATAATTTGCTGTCATTAGCATCACAATGAAAGGATACTGCGTTTACAAATGTTATTGTAAATAGGTTGGATGTAAATGGAAAAGAGAAGCAGACCTAATACAGAACCTTGAGGATCTCCATACTGTATCTGTTAAGTAAAAGGAAGTGAAATTACTTTGCATAACAGAAAACTGTCAGGAAGAAAGGGGGACAGGCGGAATTGTTTGTATATGTGTAGCTCATTAGCCACTTCTACATTCAAGGTTATGGGGTGCCATAATGCACAATGTTATAGTTAGGTTTGTGACATATGAGGACAACGGCACTCATATTACATTTTGTTTAATTAGTAAAAGTACCACCCCTCTAAGACACATTTCTTGACCTAGTTCTTGGTAACAGCATTGATTCTGAATTTGAATCCAAAACTTTGCAGTGATTGAGATGTTAATGTTTTTCTCTCTTCCCTCCACAGGTATTCTTTGTGTCTGATTTGTTCAAGCCCAAAGGTAGACGTTCTACCCTGTCGCCAACCCCAGTGAAGAAAGACCTTGTTCCTCCAGCAGACATCAGAGAGCGGAGTAACCATCTCATCATGGCATAGAGAAGACTGCAAACTGACTGTACCAAACCCTGACCTGTGCCATTTAAATCACTACTACAGTCACTGGTCAATACTGGATAATGCAGACAAACATGGAATCTCGAACATCTCAGAGGATGAGAAGAGGCTATGGAAAACACTCCAGCAAATTTTTGCTTTCTCAACGGAAATGTTCATCTTTTTCCTCAGTCTCTCCAGACATTTTAATGTGGAAAAGAGTGAGGACCAGGGATATTTGTTCCTCTTCTGTTATGAAGATTATTGGAGATTCTCCTCTGTCAAGGCCTTTTCAAGGACAAAAGTGTGAAATCAAACAAACCTGAGAAATGGCAGCTGTTAACAAAGCTGTGTGTGGGTTTTTGCCTTCTCCCCTCAGCTGCATCCAGCATTGGAGCTATACTAATATTCCCGCCACTCACTCACTGTGTGATTAATACAAACAAATCATGACAAAAAAACAAATTCCTTGATTTTATGAAGGATTTTGTTTGATTTTATTATAAACATAAGCATTGTACGCGTGATTTATAGCACTATTTTAGCTACACTCAGTACTGTTTTCACCACTTGAATTACCTGAAGTGAAGCTTTTGGAAAGCTTTGTAAGACTTTGTAAGCTTGTATTATGTCCCTAATGTAGTGTTTCTTAGACGGTGCACATAAGTTACAGTAGGTGGAAAGTACAGTGAGAGCATATATGTTGGATGTGGGCCTCTTTCTGCCGGCTAGGATGAGCCCCCACTGAGCCATTTAATGAAATGACTGTCTGTTATATGTACCAGACCGGTGCTCACAAGTGTTAGGTCAGCGTGTGTGTGTCCCGTGTGCGTGTGCGTGTGTGTGTTTGGGTGAGGCCTTTCTGTGAGCGTGCCAGTGTGTCTTAATGTCATGTCTATATATTTCAGTGTTTATAACCTACAAGTGTGCCTCTCTTCAGCCAGAGAACAGGCACCTGCTCCAACAAACACATGTAACTTGAGATGGGAACACTGTGGGGGAAAAAGCATCATCATATATAATACATGTACTTTACTGTTAGTAATCATAGTGATGATTCACATCACTGGGAAATCCTGTGATATACTGTATGCCACACAAGCATATATATATATATATATATATATATATATATCTCTTGAGCAGTGGTTACTTACAGTAGCCTTTCAGTACCTAAGTACAATTTAGCAAAACAGTGAAAAAAAAGTAAACAATTCATTATTTTGGCACATTGTAATTTCTTAATATCTCATAAAGTATTGTAAAGTAATACAATAGGGCTGGAAATGAGGCTCTGCTTTTTAATAGACGAACATTTTTACCTTGGTATACAATTTTAAATTAATAATGATGCTAGTATGTTTTCATGACATTAATGTAATAACTTTTTTGCAAAAAAAGATACTTAAAACCACTGAAAGCATCATCCTAACTCAGTTTTTAAGTTACTGAGACAAACTTTGATCTGAAGTTTATAGAGAAAGCAACTTTTTCTTCATACATGTGTTGATTGTCTACTAATACAGCATCAGAAAATTTTGCATGCTGCCATACATTGTACAATAGTGTATCATGTGTGTATATACACAGTATATCTTTTTGAAGAAACGCCCACTATTACTTTGTGTCGAGACCTGTGTAAATGTAAAACATGCTGCTGTAAAGAGGCAAAGCTTGGCAGATGTCAACCAGTAAAGTTGAAAACTTGTGAATATTAAGTTCAATTTTATTTATGTAGTCCAATATCACAATTTGCCTCAAAGGGCTTTACAATCTATATAACATACGGCCCCCTATGTCCTTAGACCCTCGATTGGAATAAGAACCCCCCCCCAAAAAAAAAAACAACCCAAAGCTCTCAAGGCAGACAGCTTCAGTAAACTTTTATTAAAAATTTACTTTCAATATTTTTGTAATGTCATGAAATTTTCTACAATGAAACTGTTAAGACGTATCAAAGATAAAATGTCTTTAATAAAACACAAAAGATCAAGAGAAGTGTACTGTGATGTTTATTTTACTCTGTGTCATACATGAATAAGAATCTCTTACTTGTACAATAATTCAGAAGCCGGCCAACTTTGCGTGCGATGGAGGGATCTGGGTGTGGGGCAATGGTAGACTTCCATGCTCGGCTTCCTGTGGGGAAATAGTGTACATTCCAGGCTTTAACCCCTCTCCCCAATGGCTCCCTGGAATAATATAGACTCCACACAGAAAGTATGCCAGAGTGGCAAAGTACATTCACATATGAGAATGCCTATAAGCAATATCATTTGCCTTTAGTGTCTTCTATTGTCTTTATAGACCGCTTTGAATAAACCACATATATATAGACCGTCCGCAGGTTGTAAAGTGACTGTATCATGAGCTGGGTTTTAGGCCAGTGTGTTCACATGGTATCCTAAGCTGATAGATTTCACTGTGGATCAGGCACATTGCCCAGACAGGGAGATTAGAGTTGATTAGTTTAATAAGCTGCAAAATGTGTTTTGTTTTTATGACCACACCATGGGTGATACTACTTGTGTAGCAGCTCTCTTGTGATATGACCCCTACTAAATGGCTGTTTCCAGTGTCTTAATTGGGCACAAGACTACACCCTAGAGAGTGTGTGCTCTGTGGTACAGTTTAGTTTTTTTAACCATGTTATTGGCACCAAGCAATGTTGGTCCGTCAGCTTTGGTCCAAACTGAAATACCTCAACAACTGTTGGATGGATTGCCATGAAATTCATTCATGGTCCTCTGAGGATGACCAGCCGACTGACTTTGGTGATCTGGAGTTTCCTCTAGCACACCAATGTTGACATTTTTGTTTTTTAGTGAAATTTCTCAACAACTATTGAATGGATTGCATGACATTTGGTACATATATTTATGCATGGTCCCCGGGGGTGAACCCTGATGACTTTGATGTTCCCCCGATTTCTCTAGCGCCACCAGTCAGTCAAAATTTCTACTTAATTACATATTTTTACATCTACTGTATGGGTTGGCACAGATTTCTGTACACATTCACGGTCCCCTGACCATGTATGCATAGCTTTGTTGATCCCCTGACCTTTCCTCTTCCTTAAGGTTGACATTTGCGTCAATGAGTGAAATGCCTTGACAGCTATCAGATGGACTGCCATGAAATGATAGATGTGTCCCTCTGAAGATACTTTGTAATAAGATGATCCCTTAACTTAATTTCTCTCTCTGCGTCTTCCTCTCTCTACACCATTCATGGTGCACGTTTGATCCAAGTGTTCAAATGAAGGTGTAAAGTCTTCTCCACTTCCAAACATGGCAGTGCCTTTAATTCCATGAGTGTTGCTCCCTCTGTTCAACAAATGTCCACAACCAGGGCCAAAAGCTTGACATAATGTTTATCTTTGTGAGCCAGTCCTGACCCACTTCATTAAACCATCAGTGCTGCAAGATTTTCTCAAAGATATCTTCCCTTGTAATTGGAAGCGATAGAGGCTGCATGCAGAGTATATTTTTAGTTTTCACCAGACCAATAAATGGCACAGTCCTATGTATTTTCACGTTGTTAGCTGGACCCATTTTTCTTGTTGGGATTCAAAGAGGCTTTCTTGATCAGCAGTGCTTAACATTCTAATAATGGAATCCTTTTCATGTGGTTTGGAGACAAAAACTGTTGTTGTGTTTTCCCACTGCAGTTTAACCCCTATTATTTGTGAAGTAATTACCCTGTGTGATTTACAAATTCTTCTCATGAACTCACTGTTGTGGTTCCTCTGAAGTAATGACTTATTCTCTTTCTTGTTTACCCCCTACACACACACACACATACTCACACACACACATACACACAATTAAACCACCAACCCCCTTCCCACTAATATTGTAGTCAATCACAACTGTTATCACTTAAATGACTAAGCTGGTGTATTTTCTCACCACACAAACACATTAGAACGCTTACACTGTTATTATAGAGCATCTTTGAGTTGTCTTTTTACCATGTGAGAGCTGTTTTTGGCTGTTCTTGTTGTGGTTTGGTCTAGCTATTAAAGGGGCAGTTCAGCCTAAAATCAAAAATACATGTTTTTGAGATATCGGCCGTAGAGATGTCTGCCTTCTCCCGAATGTAATGCAACTAGATGGCACTTGGCTTGTGGTGCCAAAAGCGCCCAAAAAATACATGAAATCATGACCCCGTTACTCAAGATAATCCACAGATTTGTTGTGAGCAGTTCCATGTAGGAGCTATTTTACTTTTGCCAATAGTTTCTACATGAAACTGTTCACAAGTGGTATTGTAATACCAAGTACCAATACCAAGGCTCTGTGTCATTTATATATGATGGAGCTGAGGAGTCTCACAGCTTAAGGAAAGAAACTGCTCTGTAGTATGGTGATACGACAGCAGATATTTCTGTATTGCTTAAAAACTCACTTAGTTAAAAGGAGTTAGAAGCAAAAGAAAAAATGACCTGGTTCATTCTTCTAGAAAGCCTGTACTTCAATAAGTTTGGCCTGTCTGCTCCTACAGTCAACTTGAAGCCTGTCATAGAGTCACATGACATTATTGGCAGTAGTTGCTGAGGTCATTTGTCCTCTCACTGACAGATGGAGGGATGCTGAGAGGAAGTGACGCTCACCCTCCAAATGCCCTGGCTGATAAGTGACCTCATTACAGCTCCAAGGGGCGTGCTTTTCTTATTCACAGAACACACACATGATGATGGCTGGCTCCCCAAGAGACTTCGGCTTCTGAGCAGTGCCAAGTTCCTCGGACTTTCTGAGAGTTTTTCTTCACTTGGCTCATGGCACACAGTCGGTTTCCAGGACTGTCATTATCAGCCTTACAAACACTTACATATACATAGGAATGCTCCACATCTTTAATCCCTCTGCACTAGTTGTTTACAAGAAAATTCATCGCTTGTTAATGTTCTGCTTGAGTGGAGTGAAACAAAAGCAAGGCGAAGACAGCGGGCTTTAAACATGTTCTGTAAGTCCCCCTTCTCTGCCCCTCACGCATCCACACACAATACACGCAAACATCCTCCATTAAAACTACTCTAAACCCCAATGTTAGCCATAATATGTTGTGTCCGTGCCCAGAATCCCTCAGTCTTGGAGGACTTTGGGTTGTAGTGCTGCAGCTGGAAGTAATTCTCTCTCTCTGCCTCGTTCTCTCCCTCTTTCTCTCTTCATCCTCCCCTGTGTCTGGAGAATGTAAGCATCAAGAGGGAGGCCAAATCTCTGCCATCACAACCTTTCTTACAGCTGATATGGAGACAGGGCTACACTGACCGGGAGTCTGAGCCTGAAACAGTCTAATGTACACAGAGGGTAAAGTGTGATTAGTGTTTAGATTGTAATGCTCCAACATTTTGTTGAAAGTTAAACCCTATCCTGGAGGTTTTCCAGCTCAACATCAACATCTCAGCCATCCATCTCATGTGGGACATCCCTTGAAGTGTTTGCCATGGAAGTCACACTATGGATGCAGAACTAACAATCAAAACCATTCCTTCTTTATAGTGTCTTTTATTGCTAGTGATGGGGCCTAAGGATAAAGATGTCAGCCAGTCTATTGGTCAGTAACAAATACTTTGTACCAAGGCACAATACATCAACAACAATGTCTGGGAAACTATTTCTGCTATTCTTTGATCTGGATATTCATGGTCCTCAAAGCATCATTCTTAATGACCGCCCTGACCTTTTTGTCTGGCGCCACCATCAGGTCGTTTTCCCTTGATAGACTTTATTACAAGACAAGGTGTCCGAAAAACTAATGGTTGTATTATCCAAAGAAAATGGTGCTGACTTTACATTTTGGACACTCCATGAGCTTTCCTCTAGCACCACCATTAGGTAATATTTGAAAACAAAAGATTTCAAGAAGTAGCCAGATTTCCATTAAATTCCATCATGGCTGTTCATGGTTCCCAGGGGACACACCCTTTTGAGTTCAGTGATCAGATGGCCTTTCTTTTGAGCCTTACATCACAGTTTCCTTACAAGATACAGTGTGACATTATGACATTTGTGCAATACAATCATGCTCTCCAGAGATAGATCCCTTTTAAATTTGGCGATTCCACAGCTGTTGTAGTTGTAAGTGACATTAAACTTTAGATTTTTAGCTCCCCCATAATTCTTGAAACCTTACCTCACAACTAACAATTTGTGTTTCATGACAAGGTTTCCAGAAACATTCTGTGGGTATTTGTGAACCCCAGAGATCAAAGGATGACTAAGATTTCAGGATTACAGGAAATCTACTTAGCAAATTGCAAAGCAATTCATCATTTATGTCACATCAGTCATGACATCTGCTGAACACAGACATGCTCACTGGGAGAACATCCCTCGTAAATGTGGTAATTTAACATATAACCTTTTTTCTAGTGATATCCTGGGGTCAAACATTACAGTGTTAGCTTCTCTAACAGCGAGGGAGTGAGGATAGAAAAGGTGACAGAGTGTTGTTGGTTTTATCCAACAATTACTGCGGAGAGTAATGAACACTGAAAGAGTGGGGCTTCAGACTTTTTGTATTGTTTTTTATTTGATGTCACAGTCATGTAGCAATTTCCATAAAATCTCTAAACACACGCTAGCATGTTACTTGAAGTCGTTTAAAAGCCATTTGTCACAGAAATCCCCCATCCGTGTACCCCCAAAGATGTATACCCCCACCTGGTCCCAGCCTCTCAAACTGATTTCCTACCCCAAAATCCCAAGGCCATTTTCCCCCTCTTATTTCTTCTCTGCTGAAGAATTTGAACAAATTACCTCCATATGTGTCTGAAGGAGCCCCATGGGAAAGGGGCCAAGAAGAATATACTGCTGACAGAACACAAACATTGACTTCATCAAACATTGCGAGCTGCGTGCTCTGATGCTCTCCATATGTTCACCTGGCACCGGCAGCTATTTTCTAACAGCACAGCAACATCTCACCAGTGAGGCTCTTTATCTTCTTAAGCCACATGTTGTTTAGTATCTGCGATGAGGAGGTGGATGGAGGTTGATCATGCTGGTTGCTATCACCAATGAGGTAACCTGTCAGCATATAGAGGAAGGTTTGTGTTTCTTCACGCCTTCAAATGATAAGGTAATCGAGATAAACCATCATATGCACAGTTTAATGGTGAACAAAATCCCAGAACCCCTCTCTAGGGCCTCGTGTTTTCAGCCAGTAACTAGAGAAACGGCAGAGGGGGAAGCATGAGACAGGACAGAAAAATGGAGAAAAGAGAAAAAAAGGAGCAGACAGGTTATAACTTACCCTGTGTGATTAACTTTCAATCTCAGGTACCACACTCGTTCTCACTGAAACCTATATTTCCTTTGGCACCTTTTGACCTTGTTCACTTTGTTTCTCATGTCACTTGGCAGGCGCTCGGTTATGACCTTTCCCGCAATGAATAAGCGTCTCTGGAGAAAGATCATTTACAAAAAGCCTTCACGGGCCTTACAGAGAAAAATCACCCAATCAAGTACGAATATATTTCACGCAATCATCAATGTGTCTAGAGCTATGGTCTACCCTTAATGCTGACCTCCAACATTAGGAATGTATGATTCACCGGGGGAGGAGAAGGGGGGACTCTGCTCCTATCTAGCTATCCAAGCTGCACTATAACAGAGCTACAGGTCGATCCAGAGGAATCCTGCCAATGGGTTCTGTCTCCTCCCCAGGCGTCTCTAACACCACAACATGCACGGAGAGAGTGAGGGGGAGAGATCGTCAAGGATTTGGCAATAACAGCCTTTCTGAGTAGAAGTGGAGCTATTAAACTGCAGGGGGTTTCGTTGTGTAGCATTCCATTTGGATTCACTAGTCAGCTTTTTGACAGGTCGTTTAATGGTGATTAGAGAGCAGAATTAGAAATCCAACAAGCCGGTCTACATAAGACTGAAGAATTGTAGTACAGTGCGTTATTATTATTATTGTTGTTCCACAGGCACCCGACAAACACTCAACAAAATGTCTTTGAGCGCAAATTAACCACTTGGGCTTTTGACTGATCAAATTAACTTAACTCTAAATGCTGATCTGGCAACATTTCTGGGCCACAGTAAAAGCACAGGCTACTGACTCACATTATTATCGTGATCTTTGAACCACAAGATGATGGCTTGAACTTGAATATACATGTAACTGGCAGCCTCAAGGAAAACATAGCATGTGATGGCCTCCGTCTGTTCTAATAACCTGTGTATTTTAAGCTGCGCTAATATTTTTAGATTAACAGTTGGTCAAATGATTATCTGTAATGTGAATTATCAGCCAACCATGCTTTTCCCCTAATATTTTGTGAAACATTTTAGCATCCTTCAGCTAATTGTTTTGGTTTTACATCCAGCAACTTCCATTGGTCATTAGTCATTCTTTCAGCTGCAAAAAAACAACAGTGTTCATTGAAAAAAGCTTTAAAAACTTCCTGTACACTACATGCTCAGCTCCGAATGGCATCCAAAGTAAACAACTAGCTGGGGGACATAGTGGAGCATTTAGCAGCTAAAGAGCCAGAGTTGGTGGAGACCAAAACAGAACTAAAAGGAGCTTGGACTTACAGCATATTGATCAGATGTCATAAACAAAACTCCAAATAAATGCTAATGTTGCTCTGTATCTGTAGGAGGTTTGCTAACGTGTTCGCCATTACAATATTCAATATTGTGTTTTCAGCTTGTTGCGCTACACCCAAGAGGCCAAAAAATCATTTAATGCAGGGGTTTGTTTTTTTATTTATTTAAAAAAGATGAGGAAGTGACATTGATAGTCATTCTTAAAATGGGATGCAGCATTGATTGAAACCCAGGTTCTCCCTATGGCATCAATATTGATTTAGATCTTAATCGTATTCACAATGAGTTCTAACTGTGTATAAATGGCTAAATGGCCTGGCACCAGACAGATAGAGACCGCTTAGGTATAATACTAAGCATGGTGAAACTTCAATCAAAGACAAGGTACTTTTGGGTCTAAATCCTATAAGTTTGTGGGGGCTAAAACCTTGGAACACATGGCATGACGTGAAATCCTCAGAATCTGTTATAGTTATTTAAAATAGGTGTAAAATCTTTTTATTTAATGAAATGGAAAAAGGAGAGATTGGTGAATCTATTTTGGTAAATATGTATAATTTGTACAATGAGTAATAATTATATCAGCATCTCACAGCTTTCAGGCTGTAATTTAGCAGAGGCACAGCAATCTTTGTTGTTCAAGTAGGATTGATTGCAGAGCCGCTGTATTATACTGCATTAGCTTTAGCTAGGTGCACCCAACAAACTGAATGAATATTGTACTATAAGATGTATTAAACTGTAAATGCCTAGTGAATATTTTCCATACATTTTGTACTTGTGTTGAACAATGCAAACTGAGGACTAATTTTAGCACTGTGTTGCAGGTTTACCACCGTACACATTTACGGAGTTTCCAGCATGTGTAATATGCCATAAAAGAATGGAGAGGTCTGATGGTGACTTATCCAAAATGTCACAATGTGAACAGAGCAACGATGTGAGTAACAAAATTGCCTAAAAACACCTGACCTTTAAAGAATTCAATCGAACACAAGACAGAATTAAATGTAGTGTAGAGAGAACAGTGGGGAATAACACGTAGTTTAGCAAAGCTTGCATCAAGTGGTTGTTGAAAGTCCATTATTACATACACATGTTGCGTCAAAAACAATGTGAAACTCAAAGTATAGTCTCAAGATAGAAGAATTAAGAAAGCTACAACATAGACGGTACTCTGCACACGTAAAATATGGGGTTTGGTCACATGTGTTAGCATGGACACTGACATAAAAATGAACAAACTCTAAATGAAAACGATAAAGGAGGCTAACCAGAATCACCAGAATTCTTTCATGTGGTGCAATTTGCTGCAATTTTTAGAGGTTGAGTTTTTTTCTAAGGAAGGATAGGATATAAGGGGTTTAAAAAGCTCTTCTTTTTGGCAGAGGGTTCTTTAGCTCCTCCTAATCCGGGGTGATGGAGACGCCAGAGTGATGCCTGGCCGTTCTCCTGGGCTCCGGGAGGAAAATCCTGTTTAATGTCTCCACAATAACATTCCCTGGGGTTATTTATTCAGGAATGTTAATGTGCTTAGAATCTACTGGCCCCTGTGGCCTCTGACACAGGCTCCTCTGGGCTCTCCTATCAAGCATTCGATCAGGCACAGCACAAGCTCTTCGGTGCCGCTGCCATCTGTTTAAACAACAAAGATTGATGCCGCAGGAATCTATTGATGACCCTGCAGTCAGACAGCACAGGCTATCTGTTTGTGCAAAAGCCTGCCTTAGTGCATTCACACAATGTGGATCTCTGTTTATGTTTTGCCTCAATTTGACATTGCAATATGCACTTTGGAAGTTGATGTATTTTAATATTTGCAAGCCTTTCAGTGGAAATTCATGGACTTCTCAGTATGCCTCTCACGCACTGTAAACACTGTATTTATGTGTCTTCTCAGCTCCAGGATCTGTGCTTTATGTCATGGTTTGAATAAACACAAAACAATTACAGGATGTAAATTGGTCTCCCCATACATATGAGATCCATTACTTTTCCACACTCATTTAATCTCTCCGTAGGTTCCTAAATGGAAACAGATGCACAGAGCAGCATGATCACCTAACTAAAAATTCATGAGCACCGGGAGTTATTAACTAACTGTTTCTTTTTTAATCTTGAGCCTTTTTTACATAATTCTTAAATATGTCAGTTAGATCCTAAAAGGAAAAGTTTGTCATTTTGGGAAATACACTCATTTGCTTTCTTGCCGAGATTTAGATAAGTGATAAGATAAGTAACAAAATCGGCCATCCAGCATCTCTAAAGTTCACTAAAAAGCATTTTGTAGTGTGGAAACGAAAAACGGGCAAATATGCGCTGGACTATTTTTGTGCCGGGTCCATAAACTTCTTGGAGTCTCTGCTTACGTGGTTTCCAGTCTTTGTGCTAAGCTACGTTAGCCGGCTGCTGGAGTGAGCTTCATGTTTACCATACATCATCTTGGCAAGAAAGCGAATAAGTTTATTTCCCAAAATGACGTGAAGATTTCCACACCTGAGAGCTTATTTTTCTTGGGACACTTGAACGAACCATCTTTTCTGACCTGCTGTAAAAGGGTCCCCACTGTGCCTGACTGGCTTTGTTTGCATGTGAGAGCCTTCCACAGAACCATGTGAACCTGGAGGATTTCCTGGCCCAGAGGCCTCAGTTGTTATGCTGTTTCTCCTGCCCCTTGACTCAATGCATGCAAACACACACACACACACACACACACGCACACACACACACACCACGCTTCAGGCTCATTCACTGAGGAATTAGGCTACAGCCTGAGAATGGTAAAATATCTACTCCTCTTTTCCCATTAACATGTTCTCCATGTGTAACAGACTTCAGGATAAATTCAGTCCGCATCAGTGAATGTGGTTTCGTGTTCATTTCTCTGCTTCTCACGTTTTAGGTGGTTTGGCAAAAACCTTAGGGCAGCTCCCCTAATAAACCCCACATCGTCTTTATGATTCATGGTAAATCACACTTAAATGCACTGACAGATGCTGTAAAATCTTATCTGCTCATAATGCTGGTCTTTCAGTGACGTCCACATTTTGACCATTTTTTTATGTTTTTGTAAGTTTATGATTTCCCTAAAACTGGAAGTCAGAGGCCCTGACTCATAAAAAACATAATTCTTTCTGTGTGTAACATTTTTATGATTACCCTCTACCTCATGTAACGCTGACCTCGGGGTCACTCCGACCTGCCCTGAAAACACTTGCTTATACGTGGGTAATATTTTACATCCGCCTCTCTGGGGTTGCAGTAACCTGATTTGTTTTATCCACTCTTCATTCCAACTTCCCACTCACGTTTTCACTCTGGGTAATTACAAGAATGTTCTGTCAAGTATGACAAACTCGCTTTCAGTATTACGCTTCTCTCTGGTGAAATCACGGAATGTGTTCGCAGCAGGCGAATTTCTCGAGCACATTTCTTAAGAAATTTGGACAATTAATGGCTGAGACACTCCTATAAAATTACAGAAAACATATTCTTTATGATTCCTAAGTAGATGAGATGACCTCAGAGTGTTGACTTAGGCTCAGTTTTCAGGGTTGCTGTGGTTTTGACAGCCTCCTCAGTAAAACTTGATATGCACTCTTAACAAAACAGACCTAATGAATGTGTTCCCAGAGGTGCAAAAACCAGGCTTGATTGTTCAACCTCCGAGAATGTCATCGAATGCCTGAGTGCTTAGTAATGTTGAATGTCTGCTGCCATCTACAGGCCTTTTGAGAGGAAAGAAGCTATTTGAATCTAGTTGGCTGATTCTCCAAAACACATCAAGTACCAGATCACGTCAAAAGAAGCTGTACGTTACGACCCAAAGTCAGAGAGCGTGGCAGGCTGAGCAGATGTCTCCTCTCTCCTAAAGACTTTCATGCCGCGTCCTGCAACAGACAGCGAATGTGGAGGGAATATTAATGCCTCGTATTGTGTCCATGAGAAGGAAAGGGAAATCAATTTTTAAGCTTTTAAATCATGAAGGTTATTGGCTGCTTTAACAATCCAGCGACTAACTGGTTCATATCTATTTATGTTAACGAACATTTATCATTATCTTAAACCAAATTTATTTAATCTCTCCAAAGGTCTTTGGCTTTGTTACTCAACTTGGGTGTTCCTGGTTTTAGCGGCTGATACACAGTCATTTCTGGTTTTATAAACCCTGTCAGAAACAACAGCTTCTAGCAGACTGTTGACATATTTCAGTTCAAAATATGACAAACAATGGATATTTTTCATTATTAATGAAGCTGTAGTTGCAATACAAAATGTAGTCATGCTCTTTATCAAAATCGTTAATGTTTTAAGTGAATCCTCTTCACTTGTTTCACTTTGGGCTCATGTCTGAACCTGAAATGTTCATTTTTGTATGCAAAATATTTTAAGCCAACATGTGTACAGAACACTTAAAGTGCACAGTAAAATGCAATACAGTGGCACGACCAAAAGGCAAAGGAAGATTGTGTGATGCTGTCAAATGTGGTGAATGTGTTTTATCGAAAAGTATGCTTTGGTTATTCCTGTAAAAGTGACATTTGCTGTGTGTTGCTGGCACATTCATGTAGCGCGGTAAAAGGTCACTGACAGTTACAGTCCAGTTTTCCCCAACTTTCATTTTGTTCATTTGGTTTCCATAACAGTTACTAATAAGATTCCTTTTTGAAATGTGCAACAACTTTAAAAACATATTTACTCCTATATACACATTCCAACCCAATCCTACCTCGTATTCATTCACTCTGCCCCTGGGAACTGCCCACTACAGCTAGCAGCTGCAGTAAAATCAACCAGGGGATTCTGTTGCACTGTTGAGATTTAAGAGAAAAGGTGACTGAACTTTATGAGCCTCTAAACTGTGGAGCAACCCACTGAGGGAGGTAAGGCTGTAGGCCAGTAAGATTTCGTCTTTTAAATCGCACGTGTCAGCTCATGATTCATTCTTTAAAACATGATCACTTACCCACTTGCACGTACATTTGGACTTTTTGTTGCTATGTGTTGCCGTCTCTTATTAGCTGTTGATTTTTCATGCAGCAAATTTGTGTTCATTGTGGTACTTTTACTGCTGTCTCGCTGTCATTTTCTGTATGGAGTAAATGCGTATTTTACAAACTGGAAATATTCATGTGAATTTATTCATGTGAATGTTTGTGAGAGACATACACATACTCAAGTTAATTATGTGTGTTTGTTACATCCCTCTATAAAGCAGTTGGTAATGTTGGAGCTTACTGGTTCTCAGACAGAGCTACTTGGCTGTTAACAGCTTGTACTGAGTTCTCCACAGGCCTGCCCTGGATGCAGCAGCGTTTGTCTCCCTCTAACAGCGGCCAGTGGTAAAACCCTCCTCAAAGTTTTCTCCCGCTGTCTGACTTTTCCTTTCAGATCAAAATAGCATTTTCTTCTGAGGTCTCAGCTTAGTTTTCTGTAAACTGTTGAAGCATCATAAACATATTTTCAGTCACGCATTCTGCAAGTCGCTTTTCTCAAGCTGCTGCTGCTTCATCAATGTGTATCACACACTACTTAAACAACACACTTAACCTCAATCATGAGGAAGCAGGAAGCTCCCATAACTGTTGCCCTGCTTTTGAAAGGCATATGATGGCAACATGACAGATGAATAAAAATAAGTCATCTATTTGAGTGGGTGGCAGATGTTATCTTCCTCGCTGCTTATTTGGTGTCTAAAAGTGGGCTGTGCAACTGAACAGACCTGTTTCTTTGACAGAGTCTCTTTGGAAAGTCTTAAGCACTTCCATGCTGCAACATACAAATTAAGCATAGTTTTATGACACAAAATGTCTCAAAACTCATTTGTACATGGCAGTAAAATTAAGTTATAAATATTCTGGACACTGTATATTGCGCCATACACTGTGGCCTGCACCTGCATCTACTGTTTAATATAGTCAGTCCACTTATAAATACACATAACCTTTCTTCCTTTTTTCTTCATCAGGAACTAAACTTTTTTATACATTCTAAAAGATAAATCTTCACAAGGCTTACATACATTGAGTGCACTGCATTTTATCACCAGAAAACTCCCAAATAATCAACCAAATAAATGAACAAACAAACACAAAACTGAATTGTGAATGAATGAGCAATTTCGACAATTTTATATTATTTTGTTGGTTTTTGCACTGGTGTCATGTCTAAGCACCCATGTGATTTACATCTATAAATTATATATGTAGCCTTAATTTCATATGTTTTTAACCATGCATTAGACGAATACACTTCATTTGTAAAGTTATTCATGAATGCTAATGTTAGTAAAGGTTGGCTTTTTGAAATGTTTGGTTGACATTGGGGTGACATATAGTTAGAAGGTTAACTAATTTGGCCAACACGTTGTCACTAGCCCTAACTTACATTTAACTGACATATCAGAGCATAGCTGGATTAATTCATACATGCAGGCAGCTTATGTTTAAATGCTCATGCTAAACAGAGACGGTTAAAGTGCAAGAGAAATGTAATAAATGTAATAATTAAAGTGCCAAAATTGGGTTAACGTTAGTGCACCTGCAAACAGCATGATATTTGGGGGATAACCCTGGGGTTTCTTATTGAACATTTCTAAGAATTGTTGAAGAGTGTACAGGAATCAGTTTTTTTTTAAAAGTAATGCCACTTTATGTCCACTAAGCAGTTACACATTATATTATATGGACATGTAGCCTATTTAACACGCTGTCTGCAGCTGTCTCTGGTTGCCATGGGTACATTTGAAATAGAATTTGGTCCCCGGATAATTAACTCTGGGAGAGATTTAGTTATTAACTCTGTAAATTCTAGGCTGTACATATCCCTGGGCATATACATTTCATATAACTTCTAGCTTTAGTTACATTCTGATAGATTTAGGCTAGGGTACATGACACATTCTAAGTCATAATAGGCCGGCTGAATGGGCTACTAATCTGAAATTCTTGTTTGTTTTTCATGTGGCGCAATCAAAGTTTAATAGTAGCCTAAGTAATAAAGTAGGCTAATAAAAGCTGGTCGACATGTAGGCTAAAGTGCGCTCATTACATAACCTGCAGCTCGGTGCGCACAGGTGTTACTGAAGCCTCTGCATTGGACCGCTGCCATGAAACTCCAACCATTGTTTGTTTGAGGACTACACAAAGAGCATTTCCACTTTCCAGCATGACGTTCTGGGCTAGATACCAGCAATAGGCAAACCTCTGCAGCGTGAATGGTGACAGTAGTCAGCAGGACAGCTTTTGCGCGTTCACACTTCCAGCGTTTTCATGGCTTGTTCTGCGCTTCTGTGGCAGGTTTGTCAGTCGTGATCGTGGTTTATTTGTGGAGTGTTCAGGAATATAACGTGTGGATTTTCTTTTGTAGATTTGCGTTGTGTGTGTGTGTGTGGGGGGGGGGGGGGGGGTCTAACTTCTCCCAGGGGGAGTTGGAAAGCTGAAGTAACTTTACGCACCAGCTCTTCTCCACACAAAGCAACCGATCGGAATACTTGGAAGTAATTACTGCGCGGTGGGATGGCAGAGGAAATCCTCAACGATCCCTTCCCAGGTCTGAACGAACTGGAAAATAAGGTTGGCAGGAAAACACCAGAAAGTCTCCTGATTTGGATGAGGGATGCTGCGGACTGCGAAGATTGGAGGTCTGGCGTGGTCGACAGGGGTGACCCCGGCTCCGCCTGCAGCGATAGCTTTTCTGACAAAATACGCACCTTAAAACAAGAGATGGTAACGATTCCTTTTTGTGTGTTGTATGCGTGTTTATGCATGTCTGTAAATGGACAAAACAGTTTCCCTTCTAGCTTGAAGTGACTTCCGAATGAGTTTGTAGTGTTTGAGTGCGTGTGATGCGCGTGCATGTACGTGTGCAGCTTTTCGTATTTGAGAAACTTGCACAACTTGTTTCAGCAATCTCTGCTCTGTTTATTCTGGTGACTTGTTTTCCTCTGAACTGGAGAAATGGCAATACCACTGAATTCCCCTCTGAGCCAGGCTGTCACCTGTCTCTCACCACACCCCACACCTGGCATCTCTCTCATTCCCCTCCAGTCATTTGACACATTCTGACTGGATTCCTCTCATCATTCTCTGCCGCCTCACTCCACACCTCTGATCCTCCCTCATTCCTCTCAGTTCTTTTGCTATTTTCTTTTGAGTCATGTACTGTAGTCAAATGAGAACACAAGTCAGGGCCTCACTAGTTGGGGTGGGGGGGTGGGGGGTGCAGAATGAGTTCTGGGGGCCCCTGAGAGAGGTGAAGTGAAATCCATAGTATGCACACACACACCTCTCACAACTCTCCCAGTACATACTGTATACCTGCTATTATATTATATACCGTATTTTAGACCTTGTATCACGCTTATCTAGCCAAACTTTACACTGTTCATGCAGAGGTGGCTGCGTTCTGCAGATGTGAGGATTCTGCGCCAGCTGGTGGCCGTGCACGAGGGTATCGAGGCCATGCGGTGGCTGATGGAGGAGCAGGTTGCCTTGGCCAGCCATAGCAGCAGCTTGACAGGCAGCCTGAGCAGCCTGGTGACTTTGGAGGAGCACGGGCCCTCGATGTCCCCCTGCAGGTACAGTACAGTACAGTGTTTAGTCTGGCAGGTGTACACAAGCCTGTTCAGGAGCCTATAATAATGAAGAATTGCATTAAACAAAGTAATACCACGACCCACGTCTTCCCTTAATCTTAACCAAAATATTGGTTTAGATAATTGGTTTTATCTCACATTTTGAGTTGCCATATTTGACATATTCCTCAGTGTTTTCTGAAGAGTATTTGACTTGAATTTCCAGGATATGGAAAATAGAATAGAATACACAGACCAGTAGTCAGGTAAAACTCTTGAACTTGAACTGAGAATTTCCTAACATCTTTGCAAATCAAATCAAATGTTTCCAGGTTTGTGGGGCAGTTTGCCCGTGTAGTTGTGTACATTCAACACACAACAAAATTTCCCAAATGATAAAGGTACATTTACTCCACTACTGCTTTTTTGTGTGTTAACCAGTGAATCAGAATTTAAGCAAAAACCCAAAGAAGAAACATGCAGTTCCAGGGCTCAGGCTTCATATGTGGCTCAATATGTTTACTGTTGCTCCCACAGAGAAGGACCAACTCAGGATTTGGCTGAAACCACTGGTGAGGAATCAGAAGATCACCCACCACACACTGACCATGGTGAAATAAACCACAGGAGCTACTTAGACATGCTGAGCCCTAAATCTACTGAAGCAAGACCTCCTAGTCCCTCTACCTCCAAGTTTGGAGTCAGTCATTCCCCACATGGCAGGCATGGTCAGGCACCATCTAGTCCTGCTAAATGTTTGGCTAATGCCAATTTACCAAAGTCACAACCACAGGACTCGAGTGTAGCTCCATTAAAAGACATCAAAGCCAGTGCTGACACCATCAGAAGAGCTCTGGTCAGATCAAGCAGGCCGAGAAGTGAAGAGAAGGCAGATACTGGTAGTGTTGCCCTCACTAAACAGTCAGGGGAGACACAGGCAAAGCATCAAACGCAGGAGAGTTGCATAGCCTCTCAGAACAAGACAATGGAAGAGGAAGAGGGTGCACCCAATAGAGAGATGAGTTTGCTGGGCTATGATGCCCAGTGGTGCTGGGTGGAGTCACAGGACGATGTTACATTTTTATGATCTTCATTAAACACAATTTAAATATATGACCGTTGGTTTGAAGCTATTTCCCCCTCAACAGTTAACTGCCAGTTATGCAGTGGGATTGAAAATGCACTTTGACACTGATGAATGAATGATGAATGATGCTTAAGGATGGGTGTGTCAGCGCTTTTGGTTAGGATGTACACTGTTTGATCACTGTTTTCCATTTGCCCTTGTGTCTTAGGAATTCCAAAAGAAAATCAACAAAAAAAACTTTATTCAATATGAAGGAAATCACAAACATGAAGGAGCTCTATAAAAAGATATTTAGAGATGTTGTGTCCTTGTCTGATAAATGTTTTATGCACATGGGACTTTTAGAGATATTGATCATAAACTTCAGGGGGGTTTTAATCATTGAGTTTGATTAAAATCAAATTTCATTTGATTGTCTTATCTTATTTATAAGACAAGAAAGGTAGTCAATAATTTCTTGTGCTTTTTTCTCTGTCCACTCTCCCTGAAAATCCTTTACATCTGTGGATAGAATGCAATAAAATAAAAAACAATAAACCTGTAAGGTTTTTCGAAGGATTTTTAAAACGATTGCTCTGCTTAAACTGTTGTGCAATGATGAGCCTAATGTATCTGTTGGTATTAAACAAGGCAAAAAAGTCTTTATTGATGGTCTTTATTGTCATGAATAATCATGACAGCTGCAAGTTGAAATAAAGGCGCTGTCTAATGGCCATTGTTGTCTTCCTTGTTTCTCGCAAGCATGTACGTTTATATTAAGTATGAAAATTATAATTAACAAACGCGCATTGTTCATGGATTAATAGAACATTGTTCTATTGCTAATATCTATTAACAATGGATTAATAGATATGTTTGTGTTATCAACAAAAAGTTGATAAAACTTGAATGACATTTGTACATGATTTCTTTTAAAATGACACAAATTCTGAATCAAATTCTAATTCGTTACTAATAGGCTATTTTATACTGTCTATGCTAATCGGCCATTCGTGTGTATGATGCTCATCTCTCCGACAGACCGCAAAGGCAGCACCCGACCACTTTCGTGACGTCATGTATTTACAGAGAAATCAGGCAGAGTGCTGTCCCGGCGATAGGTGTGTATGCCATTACAGGTGTACAAAGGACGATGTAATGGTTCAGACACTCATACAGGAAACATGGAATGTTGTTTTCTACGTGGTCTCCTTTTCGTCGCCCTTACTGCTTGGACATTAGGAGACAGTAAGTGTTCTCTGCAGAAAGGGACGAAGTCAGAGGAAGCTGGTGTTAGCATGTTGGCTAACGTTAACTCGACTTGCTATTTTACCTGAATCCCAGAGACCTTGTAAAACTGTCTCACACTAATCTTAAGCTCACGTGTATGTTCCTAAGGAGATCTTTTTGTCAGCCCTATGCTTGGTATAGAGATGACAACATGTATATTTACAGTACATATTCAATAAGTGGATTAGTGGCACAGTATTTCTCTGCTGTTCTTTCTTACCGAGGGTCTCACTTTGGCAGTTGTGCTGTATGCAGTTGCATCTCTTCACCTCCCTGGGGTTCAGTGTGTCATTTCTTCAGAGAAGGTTTTAAGTATTGATTGTTCCGTTGCACAAGTCCTCTTCAATCACATGCAGTAGCTTAGAGCTGCTAGAGTTTTATCACAATGTGGCAAAACTCTGTCCCTCTCATTTCCTAATTCACCTTTGCCGCCTCTTAAAAATACAATATGGATATTCGGTTTTAAAAAGGAAATTAAAAAAACACAAAAACTATAAACACACACGGTGTGTCATTTCTGCCTGTTTAGTTGCAGGATAACCCTTGATGCATACTACATGGACATGGGTGTTTTTATGGCTGCTGTTTGAGTCTAACCTCGCTACACTCTGTTAGACTTTCCTACAATGAGGTCTTATGCCCTACAGATGGACAGGTGACGTTTGTATCAGAGCTCCTTTTCAAACCAGCGCAGAAGCTGTCAAAGTATGGTTGGTACGGCAACGTGAGGCTGCACAGGTTTCATATACCAGAGGAAACTGCCGTCGCTCGCTGGCTGTTCTCTGTCACCAAGGGCCACAGCTTCCACTGTGGACAGCACAACGTCAGCATGTAAGATATTCTAAGTTCTCCATCATGAAAACATCTGCCCATTTCCCCCTGCTATTTATTTTAGTCTCCTCTATCCTTGTTGATTTGTGTTCTCTGTTCCTTGTCTGTCTCTTCACAATCTCTTGTGACTCCTCTTTATCTCTTTTTATCTTCTGCTCAACCTGGGATTTCTTTTCCAATGCTTCTTTTTTTATTCTCTGAAACATATGTCTCTCTCTCTCTCACTTTTGAAGCCACATTCGATGGGGTGCCCCTCCAGTTATAAATCCAATAGGGTCGGTGTTTCCCAATGCAACAGTGTGGAGCCCCGGTCCGTCTCTGATCCAACCCGTGACATCACACAGCTCCACAACCTTTAACCTCTCCAATCCTGCTCCTGGTGATTGGTACGTTGCTGCCCACTTGCCTGAAGATGATGGGCGCATAGAGCAGAAGGTTTGTATAGAGCTGTGTACAGTACGTGCTTGTTATTTTCTATGGGGGGGGGGTTGAATTGATTTCCCTGGTCCCATTAATGGACTGTTACTCTGGACATATGCACACAAGCATTGTGCTCGTTAACAAATGCTGCAATTTTCATGATGACCATTTTGAAAAAAGATTTTTTTGTGGCCTGAATGTGTCTGTGTGTCCATCATATTTGTCTAAATAAGAATTTTGTATTGCATTGAATCATCAAGATAAATTGTCAGTGTTTCTAGTCTTGTTCTATATAAATATATATATATACACACATACATACATAGGTGTATGTATGTATATAGATTCAGATAGATAGATATATAATCATTTTTTGTCTTTATCTGTTAGGGCTTTCCATCCTGCTCCTACTTCTTCCAGCCTCAGCTGTCAATCAGGAGGGCAGTGGACACACCCATTTTACAGCAGGGCTCAATCCTCCAACAGACTGCAGCCCCTGACAGACCTGCACGCCTTAAGTAAGAAGTGCCTGTGTCTGCCAGTGTATGCCTTTTATTTCCTGTAATCCCATCCTTTGTTCTGTTCTATATTTCTCTTATCAGTCTATGTAAGCACAGTTAATGTATTTGTGTGTGTCTTAGATTGTATGTTCCAGAGTTTTGCTCTTCTCTCTCCGTCTCTGTGACTGACTGTTCGTCAGGGGAGGGAGGAGACGGTGGAAACTGTTCGCTGGTCCTCAAGCTTGGCTCCACCTCTCTGCAGCATGTCCCAGTAACGGTGAACTGCTCAGGGATTGGCTGCTCTGCAGCTCTTTTTAACCCACCTTGGGACACCTGGTTACGAGTTGTCGTGGAGAGCAGCCAAGACAACAGTACTGTGAACTTTAGTATCGTCTCAAACTACACAGGTGAGCAAAGAAACACATCCTTAAACATAAGTTTAAAACATTACATCTCTTTTCTAATCCACTACCTGTGTGTGTATTTTCTCTATTCTGCATTCGTGTGTGTCTGCCTCAGTGGGATGTAAACCAAAAAGTGTAGGCCTTAAAGCAGATGAGGACATCAACAAGCTCCGTGGCAACAGCAGCTATACCAACTCAACATCAGCAGGCAACAACTCAGTGTTTACAGATGCAGTCGCCTTTAGCAACCAATCAGCGTCACTGTTGGCGTCGGCGTGTGTGTGGAGCATCCCTGTGCTCTACGACGAGGTGGATGTTCTGTCGCTCCAGTTCACTCCTGCCAATGGACCCAACGTCAGCGTTACACATACACACCCCACACTGCTCACCTACCCCCTGCAAACACAAGCCACTGGTGGTACACTCAACCTACAGCTCACACTCAACACCGTGAGTGCTACTGACCTACCACACATAGAGTATTCTGCTAAAGCCTGTCAGATTTGAGAGTATTATAGTTTTCATGCTGTTTTCACTTTGATACGTGTGTGTGTGTGTGTGTAGACTAATGTAACCCTGGGGAACAGCAGCAGTGTGGTGGCCTGTCTCTCTCCCTGGGCTCCAATGCTCGAACTCAACCACTCTCAACCCTGTCGCACAGGTAGCACACATAACTGGACTGATTTATACACATAACACCTTTTTAAACACCTGGAAATGCTGTAGCTTAATCAATCAGGACATCAGCTGATATACGCGGACAGGCTTGGTTTTTGCTACAAAATGTTTACGTAGTGCAGTGTAAAATAGTTTTCATGCAGGCGTACTACACCACTTCAGGTTCATGGAATGAGACCTTGTGTAGGTGTTTCCCTCCCTTCTGCCAAGTGCATGCTGGGATAGGTTCCCACTTCAATATGAATTTTTACAGGGATATTCTAAGCAGCTATGAGGAAATAGGTGTAATTTTGGAGTAGTGTTTACTCTTTAGACAAAAAATATCGTGAAATTATAATTGATATATAAACGCACCGGGTCTATCTCTTATATCAGATGCACAGTGATCAGATCCATTGGGGAATTTAACTGATTTCACTGTCTACTCCTTATTGAGTCACTGATTCCAGAAATACATAATTAAGCAGGAAGCTTGACTTTGCATTATGAAAATTCAATTTGGAGACACCTCTCATGCGTGTTTATCTGCAGCTCTGTTTGGAGGATATGGTGTTCGTGTAAACACCAGTGTTCCTAAAGCTGTCGTCAGGCTGCCTTTCCCTCAGTCAACAACATGGTACCTCGCCCTGCAGCTCACGTGCAACAGGTAACACACACGCGCAAATGTTGCGTTTCTCTATCTAGAAATGAGTATCAAAAGAGCGATAGCAAAACACTCAACAGGAAATAGACGTTTTTGAAATCCACACATGCCCACCCTGAAACAGTCTACACATGTGTAATGCACATCATGTATTGTGTTAAATTCTCACATCTGCTCTCTGGATCTGCTTCCACATGAATACCTTTTTTGCAGTGTGACATTAGACACACTCGACCAATATGTTTTATGTAACGCTACAGTTTGTTACACACTTGCATATAGGGGCAACCTTTTTTTATATTTAGAAATCTATATTTATAGCACCAATCCATTTTTTTCTTTTTGTCCGTACGATGCGATATCTCTGTCTTGTTTTAAAATTTCAATGTGTGTGTTTTTCTTGCAGCAGTGACTGTGGTAACGTGTCCGTGGTGTCTGTGGTCCCAGAGGTGTTTATCAGTGCCTGTGTTGACGACTGTGGGACATACGGTGAATGTAGACTATTGAGATCCTACAGCTACCTTTATGCTGCCTGCGTCTGCAAGGCCGGTACGACACACTCGCATACAAACAAAGATACTTCTGTACTTCTGAGGACGTTGTTTTCACTCAACACTTAGCATCAACGTTCACTAAAGCCTAAAGCCCAGCCACCTCCTTGCAATCCACCTTGTACTTGGGCTAAAATAATGTGTCATCACTATATCTTTTGCTGTTATTTATTGATAAGTGTATCAATTAATTAATTTGGTTTAATTGTGCGTGTGTGTGTGTCTGTGTGTGCAGGCTGGAGCGGTTGGGGCTGCACTGATGCTTCGACAGCTCAGTCATACCGTCGCCAGTTGACGGCAACTCTGCTGCTCACGCTCAGTAACCTGTCCTTCCTGCCTGCCATGGTGGTGGCCGTCAGACGCTGCTATATCACTGAGGCCTCTGTCTACCTCTTCACAATGTTCTTCTCCACGGTAACGCAAAAACACACATACACTGCTGCATACATGTGGGAATACTAACTGCATTTTATTTTATTGCTCACATTCTTTTGGGCTTACGGTATAATGCTGGGAAGTTTCAGGACATCAAAGCAAGCATCTCTTCCTCGTAGCAACACTGATCCTCCTCACACGACTGAAGACTGCCAGCCTCAGTTTTTAATGCTGAGAATGTAGAGTTAAGGCATAAAATGTACCTTTTACAAATGACCTGATTCTATGTAACACAATAGCATATTGGTATGGTATAGGGATGCAAAAATCTTTGACATGTGCATCCTCCAGCCATGTCATCAGCTAATAATAATGAAATGCCGTTTTTGAGAGCAGGACGCAGTTAACTGTCTCACTTCATCTATTTCAGGACACTACAGACTTCACCATGCATTTTTACCAGCCGGTGTCGCAGCAAAAACACTGCCTAGTGTCTATTTACTACGTATTGCTATTAATGGAGTTGTTAGGTATAGCACTGGATGTTAGCTTTCTTCAGTTATTACACACACATTTCAAGCATTTTGACCATCCAGGGTTATTTAACAAAATATAGAAACAAATATGTGTATGTGTTATACTGTATGGACCTATTTTCTAAGTTTTTTGTTTATCGTTTGATATTCTAGTTCTACCATGCATGTGACCAGCCAGGGGAAGCTGTGCTTTGTATAATGGACTACGATACCCTACAATACTGTGACTTCCTGGGGTCTGTCTGTTCCATCTGGGTCACCATCCTGTGCATGGCTCGCATCAGAGACACATTCAAATATGTAGGACACTGACTATTGCCTATTTTTCTACAATTCTATTATCACAATTGAATGAGGATTAATGTGCTAAGGTTTGTTTAATATCTCTTTAATATCTTGTGTGTGCAGGCTCTGTTTATGCTAGGGGCTTTGCTGATAGCCATGTCAATGCAGCTGGACCGCAAAGGTCTGTGGAACCTGCTGGGCCCCGTCCTCTGTGCCATACTGTTCATGGTCATTGCCTGGGTAAGACGTACACCACGATGCTACAGGCGCTCTATAAAACAGTATATGATGGGAATCTGCTGATGCTGAATCCAGTTCTCGTTTGTTTACAGGTGTACCAAGGGGTGCGGCGACGACACTGTTACCCGCCTTCTTGGAAACGCTGGGTGTTCTTCCTGATCCCCGGGGCAATCTGTGCCCTGATCGGGGTATGTTTGTACATTTTTGCCGAGACGGAGGACAACTACTACTACACACACTCGCTGTGGCACATCCTGGTGGCCAGCTGTGTGGTCTTCCTGCTGCCGCCGAAGGAGAAGGGCATGGAGGCGCTGGGCTGGAGCAGGGGCTGGAGCTGGAGACCCCAGGTTTGTGGGTACACGCTCTGTCAGAGCAGCAAAGATGAACTCTACACTGTCACATAGTAGGACAAGTGATGCTGTAAGGAAGCAAAGGGACTAGGCATTGATTGTTAAACAGCACTCCAGACATTCGCACAAGGTAAAGCGACATACACAAGTCTGCTCATGCTCAAAGTTTCTCTGTATCTTGAGTAAAGCATATTAAAATCTATTCTCATAGGTCTACCATTCCCATGTTCACATTTACAGACAGTTTGGAACAAGTGGCGTAACAGATCACAAAACTCATGGTTCGGATCACATTACGAATTTTGAGTCACGGATCGGATCATTTTTCGGATCAGAAAAAAGGGGGAGGACACAATTTTTTCCATTTGCATTTCCATTTATTACATGAAAACTTACAGCAAGGAACTTTTGGTGTCTACATACCGTTACAGTTTTGTCCACCAGCCTTCTTCCGTCATCATCATTTACAGGGAAGCCAAAATGCTCCCATACGTGCAATTTAAATGATGCGGGAGGCTTTTCAAGTTCTTCTGCTCCGCCGATAGCCATCGTTGACTTATTAACACGCCCTGTTCACGTGAACACATGACTGTTGTGTGTAGTTTCACTGAAACTCCGCATCGATATTAAAATAACGCAATTACTTAACAAGAATATCAGCAGAAAAACTATCTTTCACTGCAATCGCTAAACAATTTAGAAGAAAAAAAATTAATGAATGAATCCGCGGATCAAGTGTGGGCTGAACCGCGGGTCGGATTACGGATCAACTGCAATCCGTTACACCCCTACTTGGAACTGTTCTTATATTTGAATAAAGAAGATCTGTAAAAGTCTTAAATTAGCTTAAACGATTTGCATGCAGACATCCTGAAATGAACACAAATGCGCACAAACATCCCATTTAGCCCAAATCCAACCTGCTGAAACCTCCAAGGTGGTCCATTGCATCAGCTGAGGGGCGAACATCAAAACCTTCAGGTAGCACACCACCTGAGCTTTGACCTCATCACCAGGAGTTTGTACATATTGTGTATGTACGTATTTTACTAGGATAGGAAAATCATGTTTGAAATATTAATAAGGAATAGCACTTTGTGGAACTCTTTTAAATCTTTATATTCAGCCTATGATGGACTGATATATACTTATAGGTGACGGAAACAATTATCATTATTGTATCCACCTTTTATTTTCATTTATCACACAGGCCTGGCAGAATTTGATTCAACCTTTGGATCCATTTCAGATGTGTGATTATCAATTGCCAGGGAGTTTTAACAACCTTTAAGAGTTTGGCAAAAACAATAACTCAAGGTCCACTTTCTAGCTTTGTTCTGGAACCTTCAACCATATAACACAGTCTTTCATCAGCAGATGAAATTAGCTTTTTATCTTCAAAATGTATCATTGCAACTCTCCTTAACTTAATCAAAACATCCAATAGAGATTATTTAAAAGCAGTCAACTGCCCTTTCTGCTTGCCACATTAATCATGCCTTACCATAATGTCAACTTCAGCTTCTTAACTTTCGTCCATGTTTCTGTGCAACACTTTCTCAGTCAGTAGCCAACTGGGCTTTTAATCAAGTGCACATGTGAAACAGGTGGACAAATTGAAGTGTAGTAGTTTTGGGATACAGGGTGCCTCCTCATTCCTTTTAAAAAAAAGAAATCCACATTTTTAAATACTGTACATGGCAGGATGACATGTACAGATTAACATGCAGCTTGTAGTGAAACTGAATGACTCAGTGTCCTTTCTTTTCATGTCTATTCTCTTCTGTCTTCTCATCTCCTCTGTTTATCTCCTCAAAAACCTTACCAGTCCTTACTTTTTTTTACCAGAATTCATTCTGAAGCACTTTTATGATTAAAAAGCTGATACCTCTATATAATGTACATAGCCCATAAGTGTATGAATGGGCACTTTATGAATGTGTGTGTGTGTGAGAGAATGTGCGTTTTGTCTTTTGCACCACTAAAGCCACTGAACACTTTCCATACATAAAGATAAAGTGTTGTTTATTTTTTCGTCTCCTGTACTGTGATGGTTTTCTCATTGTGATTTTTCAATTGAATGTTAAATTTATTTATTTTTTCTTGTGTGTAAGAGTGAGAATCACTTTATTTTGTCACATTTAAGTAGGCGTATGAAAAGGCATTCTTCCACTCCAACATACGGTAGCTCTCATTGCGTGTAAGGATGAAGACATGTAATGGTCCATGTAAAACATGATTTTACTTCCCTGTACTGGGCAGCTACATTTCAATCTGTTAAAAATCCAAATAGCATTTAGCCTACCAAAAATAAAACTGTTGTATAAAGAGAAACGTTTCATGAATTTTATTTTATTTTTTTGTCCCTTTTATGTGGACACAGTCTCATACTGTTTTCACACACCAAGAGAGGATGGGGAATGGAGGGAAGCGGATTATCATAATCCTCAGAAATCTATAAAGTGCTTGTTTGGCGCGTTGAAATGTGTGTGTGTGTGTGTGTGAGTGTGTGTGTGTGTGTGTGTGTGTGTGTGTGCGTGGGTGTGTGTGCGCGCGCGCGTGCGCGTGCGCGCAGATGTGCGTTTGGGTATGCTTTCTTGTGTGCCCATATATAGCTGACCTCCATTAGTAAATGTGATGGGCTCTCAGGTCTTGCGAAGCTGACCCAGATCAGTGCTACCGATCACAACATGAAGCCTAATTTCTCATTGTTTTTCTGAAAGACAAAATCAAAGCAGCAAAGGCTGACACATCCTGATTTTTAGTCCCTAGTATGAGTCAAGCTTCAAAAATGCTCGATCCTACATTTCCCATAATGCAGCTCAAAAGCATCTTTCAGAATACCTAAATGCTCTCATCTTTAAAACTCCATGCTCTGCAAGTTTATAATGTTTTCTGTCAAATAATTGAACTCGCTAGCCTAATTCAAGACTGTAAATAGCTCCTCCACAGCCATAGAAGATATTAAGTGTGTCTTTAACTTTCCACTATTTGCACTATCACTGTCTCTGCCTCACTGGCTGCCGGCTCCTACTTATTGTACTATAGCCACACTACTGTACATATACTTACCTGTACTATATATACTTTCAAATACCCTTATATATTTACACTACTGATTTATAGTGTACAGTTTAATTTAAAGTGCAATCAAGTTAAATCTAATCTTAAAAAAATCTACCACCTAGAAGGGAACCTTGTTTAGTAGTAGTGGTGATATGGTATTGTAAGTCCTGCATAGAGGATATATAGTGGTTCTCGAGATGAGAGAGGGACAAACAAATAAATTTAATACAATATTCTCTCTTTTGAAATACTTGATACTTTCACCTCTTCCTGCCCTCTCCCTCAAATAATGGTCTGAGATGGAAAAAAAACACACTTTAGTTGAACTGCTCACGACTGATGTTCACACTCTTTCCCGCCCTTAGCCTGAGTGATGAGGGGTAGCCATTTGGTCATTTTTAGGGGTCACAAGCCAAATGGGTTGAAAACCACTGCTTTACATTGAGTCTTAACACGTGTTACTTTGACCGCACACAGCCAGTAGAGGGAGCCAGTCCAGCAGAAGAAACTGCAGCTCCCATGGGACCACGGGAGGGAAGTAAAACCTGAAAGGTTATTATGGAGAAGAAATATGTAAAAGGAAGAAGTTCAGACCCAGTAGCGGAAGAGAGAGAGAACAGCATGTGCAGACAGATGGCACTGTAGGAAACAGACCTGAGCCAATGTTTACTGCAAATAGCAACTGTTTTTTAGGCTTCTAGAAGTAGGTGTCAAAGGGGCTGAGCATAATTCAGTGTTACAACTTTCACTTATGAAGATTTCAATGTTGAAAACTGTAATTAATTAACTTTTTATCTGGCGATTAACTAAATTGTGTAGCTGTTCTTAAGCAGCTCATGTACCTTCACATCTGTAATAAATGCCAAAACAAACCACATAAAGGGTTTGTGCTTAAAATAGACCCAAAGGCTAACGGAACGTGTGAAGGAAAGAGAAGATAGGAACAAGGGGAAGTCAAAGGAAAAGAAGAAGTAGATTTAAAAATAAAGGCCTGATCACAGATCCACACACAGTCACAGTTTACCACAGCATGCAGAGCTGAGAACACAACAAAACACTGAATGCTGTTGTGACATTTTATTGGGATGAAAACATGCTCAAGCAAAATTAACAACCATCACAATATGAAGCTCCAGCATGGAATGACCAAAACGACAACTGTATGATTATCACAGACATGCTGAAGAAAATACTTTGACTAAATACATATTTTACATCTCTATTTCTCTATAAACAACCATTTTGCCTAAATCTGCTTATGAGAAACAGAGTAGATTCTACATAAAATATATTGAGGATGAAAGAAAGACTTGGTATTAGGAGTCAGTATCAAGATCAACAGGACAGACTTTTTGGACTGCGATGTGATGTAGATGCAGGATGACTATGCAGCAGTAAAGGCTGTAATGGTAGCACTAAATGCTCTTTTTTTCTCCGCTGTTTACTGCATGTGCTCTGGGAATATGATGTGATGCTGCTGAGGTATGCATTAACCACTGTGCTCTGAGAGGAAGTTCTAACGTTGAAATCCAGCTCTGGTAATGTAGCAGCGGTGAAAGAAAAGCTCTGGCATTCCAACAGACAGTTTGAGTTGAAAGGAAAGGCGGAGGAGAACTCCTTGGGTGGTTGCTATGGTACCCAATGGAGACAATGGAGACTGAGGTGATTGAGTCTGACACATATTTTTTTTTTTGGCCCGGCATCAGACATTGGAGCCGGCTGCAGAGTTGGTACCTGCATGCCTGGCCGGCTTAGCGTGCCCGTCTTCCTCTGTCGCCTGCGTGATAGTTTGAGCAGGGGAGGGGCTAGAGTGCCGCTGGCGTCTCATGAAGGGGAACACACTGAGAGGAAGGAGACAAAGAAAGGAAAAGTGTAATATTAGAAAATAACTACATTAAAGTAAAAGGAAAGAGGTAGCGGCAATTAATGTAAAGTTTTACCTTTTCTTTGTCTCCTGGGGGACAATAGCTTTGGCCAGCATGTTCTTATATAGGTCAGACTTAAGATATCTTGGGTAAGAGTCCTATACACACAAACACACACACAAATACAATGGCATCACACAACATTACTACCTAAGGAAGTTCGAATAACTGTCAGCTGACCTTAAAAGTTGAGATTTTTATGTGTCTGCTTTTAGTTTATGGAAACAAATAAATTCCATATTTATCTAGTTAGTTTACACACAAATGTGTGTTTTGGCCCCAAAACATGCTTGGTTTGCATTATATCTGAATGGATAAACATTTTTTGTTTCTCTTGGGAATTGTACATCTAGGAAGGTTGATATATGTGACGTCCCCCATAGGTCAATATAGGGTCCACTGCTGTTCATTTTGTATATGTTGCCTATAGGCCACAAAATCTGGAAACACAATGCAAGTTATCATAATTACACTGATGACACAGGTATACCTATCCTTGTCCCCTGGAGATTTAACCCTGTGAAATCACTGGTTGATTGCATCACAGACATAAACAACTGGATGTTCCACAACTTCCTGCATTTCAACAAAGACAAAAGCGAAATGCTTTTTATTGGTACTAAAGTATCACACAGGTCAGTGTGGGTGTTTTCGTTGAGTCTGACTTTTCTTTCCAGAGCCTCATTCATCTCAAAATAGGAGGCTTCTGGTCAGGGGCTGATGCAGATATGCATTCATCTCCTGTCGGTTGGACTATTGCAATGCCCTCCTCCTCACTGGTCTGCCTAAAAAGACTCTGAGTCGACTAAAGCTAATAAAAATGCCACAGCCAAAGTCCTAACAAGAAAGAATAAATGTGATCACATTAAACCTGTTCTGATATGTGCTGTATAAATTAAGTTTTGCTTTCAAGCTTGTGAGCTCTTCAGGGTGCATTTGACCTGATAGTCCTTGTAAATGATTCAGTGACAATTCAAATAATTATCAAAAGTCTGTTGAAATATTTTCATATTCTATAGAAATTAATTGAAACCACAGGATGCCTGGTAGAAAAATTGTATTCAAATCTTTCAAACTTTAGGGAAATAATTAACCGCAATGTAAAGTATAATTGATTTGTGGCACAGGGGATAAAACATGCGAAACCTTTGGTATGGTACTTTAAGACAAGTCATAACAAGTGTCCTATCTTTTGGGATCTATATCCAAAGGGTAAGGTCCAAGTATCAAACTACAACTGGTCAGAGGTCAGACCTTCTTCATGAGAAAGTAGATGTGCATTTGTGCGTCGTCCATGACAAAACGATGTGGGTGTCTGATCCCCTCTAGAGTTTTATCCATCGTCTTACTGTCGATGTTGACCCATCGGGCAGCTCCAGGAGCCAGGAAATGTCTGAGTCACACACAAAAGAGGGGCTGTCATCTGATAGTGAATGTAAGTGTGTGTCTCTGCATGTTTGTGTGCTTGTACACTTACTTGTATATCTCTTCCACTTTCTCTGCGATCCTAGAACTTTCTCCATGTCTAATATCCTCACAGGCCTGCCAGAAACACAGGTTCTCCGCTTGCAGAGAGACAGACAATGAGGTGCTGGGTATGTATGCCGGTGAATAAAACAACAATGATGTAGGAAAAAGTGACACACAATCAGAGATGTTTTATAGCATGGCTCGCCCCTGTGGTAAACCTTGGCCAGTGGCAATATTTCATATCCCCTTTCCTGTCTTGTGTCTATATTCATGAAATTAATCTTCTTTTCCACTACCACAACCTTTCCACATCTCACCACTGTATAATGAAATTCAAATGCTAGTAAGATTAAGACTCAGTTTAAGGTCAATAACAATTAAATGTATTTTTCTCTGTTTATTATTATAATAAGCTTCTGCATATGGATTCAGTTTGCATCTGACAACCATCAGGATTCAGGACGAGCACAAACACAGACACAAATATATGACAATACTGTGGAGTATTAAGTCATACAATCCAACATTTTTGTCACTCTTCCTTACCACTAAACTCTTTCTCCAGGTAGGTCATGAACTCCCGCCTTCCCATGCTGTCATTGAGAAGCTCCATGAAGCTGAAGCTCCAACGTTCCACCCGAAGACGTGTCGGCGTGGGCACCCTGCTCACAGCAACACAAACACATCCAGGCACAAAGGCATACCAATACCAAACCACTGTGATAACTTGTTAAGGGGATGCTACAAAAGCAGAAAACAGCCAAACTAAACACATTTTTTGATTGTGTGGGCTACTATTGTGGACTGTAGTTTGGACTTGTTATAATATGTGTGTATTATCTCACATTTCTGTATTCATTGTCCAGTGTGCGGTGTCATCAGAGATCCAGGGGTTACTGGGAAGGCAGCCTTGCATAATGGGATCATGGTTCAGGTACTGCTCGCTGTATTTCACAAAACTGCACATCGACACGCAAATGCAGTGGCATGCACACACACACACACACACACGCAAAAATACACACACGCACAGAGTATTATTGTATTAGTGCTGCAGATCATAAGAGTTAATGGCCACTAATTCTAACATGCCTCAGGAAGCATCCATTAGTGGCTCTTATAGTGGGAGCACTAAACCTTATGTGCATGTTTCTGCGCGTGCAAGCTAGAGACGTAGAGTTCGGTTCAGGCAACATCAGGTCCATTACTCCATGTGTGTAGATGTGTACATGTGCATGTGTGTGTCTGCATATGTGCGTTTATCAAACTGACACGTACCTTTCTAGGCAGATGGATGACTTTACACGGTTTCTTCCAAGGGCCCTTCTACAGGTTTCAATCTGTAAACAAAGACAAAAAGCACACGTCCAAATGTAAACACACACAAACGGAGCTATGATATACACTTATGTACTTAAAGTGTGGGTGTGTAAATTATGTATGACGTTTACCTCACTTTTGTAGTAGTCACTGTTCTATTTCTGTTAAGAGAAATACAGTGTCACACAATGATGACATTATACATTAGAAGGCAGTTTCTCTTTGTCCATATTCTATGTGTTCACCCACACAAACAATGGCTTTAAACATTAAAACAGGACATAATATGACAAATGAGGGATGCATAGTATAATATAGTATTATATACTGGTTATAACATAATATATATTTAATTATCACCACAGATGGATATTTTTCTTGACTGCTACTAATTAGAAATTGTTCTAATCAGCCACAATTTCCATGTGGCACAATGAAGATGGCTATCATGTCAGGGCCTCAAATTTGTAACCTCAATTTATAATTATAAAAAGACTGTAATATACTGTAATTGTCTATAGTATAGCACAGCTCAGTAGGACACTTACTTTGAAGCAATCCCAGCAGCAAGAAAGAGGATGGCAAGGAGAGATGAGATAGATAGCAGAGGAGACTATACAGTAAAACACGAAGTAAAGAAATGTGATGATGTCACTGACCAGTGTAACTCGTGAGGTGAAGTTATTTGGTCTCTCCAGACCCATGTCCAACACATTATGTGCCCCAGGCTGAAACAAATACACACACATACACACACTAATAACTAAGTATAGTATGATTTTTTTTTACTGAGCTTGTGTTTGTGTGTGTCTGTGTGTGTGTGTGTGCTCTTGTTTTGCTACATTCGTGCGGCCCAAAAACCAGGAGCCCGATATACTTGTGGGGCCCGACCTCCTTTGTGGGGCCAAAATGCTGGACCCCACAAGTTTAAGGGGCTTTTTGAGAGGTAAGACTTGGTTTTAGGGTAAATGTTACAATTAGGTTAAGGTTAGGGCTAGGCATTTAGTTATGATGTTTAGGCTTAGGGTAAGGGGCTGGGGAATGCATGATGTCAATGACGGGTCCCCACGAAGATAGTGCTGCAAACCTGTGTGTGTGTCCGATGAGAATGTGCGTGTGAGTGAGCACTTATCCTTCCTTGAGCGTTCCACTCCACTAGCTCTGACTTTTATTCTCAGGTTGCTCTTTCTTTTTCTCCATGCCCTCGTCCCTAATTCATAAGGGCAAGGCAAGATGGAGTCCCTCCTCCAACCCTTTGTCCTCTGCTTCACCCTCTCCTCTCCCCCAGTACCTCTACACTTCCCTTCATCCCTTTCCTCCTTCCCTTCCTGCACCCCACTTTTTTCTTCCCCTCTGATCCATCTCCCTGTCTCCGTCGAAGAATCAAATGGACTGCTGTGGTGTTAAGACCAAATAAAGAAAAGCGGAATATGATGATTATTCTCTCTCTCTCTGTATTTCCCCTGTTGTCAGCTTAGGCTTTTACCAGATAGGTTGAATATTTCATGTAGGAGGCAGAGGGGACTGTGAGTGAACATTAGTGGGACCTCTGACTGTTTTAAATACTGTAATACATGTTTCTATAGTTGTGTAGTATAGTAAAGTATAGTATAGTATAATACAGTATAATATTGTAGAATGTAGAAGAGTAATGTACAGTAGTGCAGTATAGTATAGTAGCATCTAGAACAATAGTATAGTATAGTGTAGTATAGTACAGTGTAGTGTGGTGTGGTGTGGTGTATTATTGTACATAGTTCCAACACAGTAGAGTGCAATAATAGTAAACGTACCGGGGGTCTGTTGATGAGCCAGTAAGCCTGCTCCTGACATTCTAGAACAATGCGGTCAGCCTTCCGCCTCTGTTTGGATGCTCTAAACATAAATCACACTGTAAGTTTGTGTGTGTGTGTGTTTCATGTTCTTAAATCCCGTTGGGGACTTTAACCTGAATGCACACAGCACCATGGGACTGTGGGAACAGAAACTGAGGTCCCCACGGGTAGAGACTGGTTTTTGAGGGTTAAGACTTGGTTGTAGGGTAAATGTTACAGTTGGGTTAAGGTTAGGGTTAGGGTAAGGGTTAGGGGGTTAGCCACTTAGTTGTGATGGTTAGGTTTAGGGTTAGGGGCTAGGGAAAGCATTATGTCAATGACTGTCCCCCCACGGGAATAGTGAAACAAACGTGTGTGTGTGTGTGTGTGTGTGTGTGTGTGTGTGTGCGTGTGTGCGTGTGTGTGTGTGTGCATGTGGGAGTGTACCTCAGTTGCTCTCTGGCTTGCATCACCACAAAGTCCCAGGTGTGGTTGATCCTCTTGTGCAACAGACTGTACCTCTCCTAAAAAGGAAGAGGAAAAGGGACATGGGATGAATAAGGAAAGAAAGAAACAGAGAGAAAAGAGGACTAGAATTTAGAACATGAATAATGACATAGGCCTGTTACCCCGGTCGTACTCTTGCATAATTCATGATGCACACACACATTCTCTCTCTTACTTGCACACATAGACATACACTTTTCTCACCTTTTCATATTCCATGAGTTCTCCTTGTTTTCTTATGTTCTTTTTAGCCAAATAGATTGCTGTTGGGATGTAAGAAGGAAAACAAAAATAGTAAAGAAAGAAAGATCAGATTTATGCCTTGATCTACATCATATGTTTTGCCCAAAGCTCCTCTAAATGCTTATCAGGACTGTTGTAGGAGGTTATATTTGAAATGGAAGCTTTCTTGCATTGAATTGTTTCCCCCTCACAATTAAAGATATAATATTTAAAGGGGCTTTGCTTGTGCTGACAATGCATTTCTCTTCACCCTACTGAGATCCCTTCTTACCCCTTTCAGTTTGTTTTTGGCATTACCATAGTCCAGCTCTGAGGCAGGCCAGCGGGTACTAGTCCAGAAGTAAGGAGTCTGAGAAAAACAAGAGACATCTTTTGACATTTCTGATAGCGATTGAAAGGGAAGCGGGTGATGAAAGCGTGGCGGCAGGGAGAGGCAGATGGATGGGGGATTAGGAAGTGGGCTAATGGAGTGAGAGGGAGAAAGGGAGATCGAGAGTGATGGCGAGAAGCTGACGGTTTAGGCAAAAGTGGTGAAGCATTTAAAGTTTTTACAAGCAGGCAGAATGAACGTACTGCATGGGGGATGATCGACTTACCTGGAAGCGGTAGGGCGACTCATCAGGCCGTAACACAAGCGATCTTGGCTCCCTGAGAGGGTAAACGTACCCGTATCTCACCAGCATGCCACCAACGTGCAGCGCTTCTGTTAATCACCACAGAAGAATCTAATCACTAGACTGTCTCACAGTTTCGGTTTCTTTAGGCGATTGTGGCTTTTTATTCAAGCTTACACACTTTTAATGCTTCCATCACTATTTTTGATGCATATTAATAAGTCACATTGTCATTTGTGGTAAATGACAAACTATACTGAGTTAGAAAACAATTAAAATGTTACCCCGTTTTGTTTTTTTTGTCACTGTATCATGTCTGATGGGATAAAGCTCTCAAATTGAACAAGCTGATTGTGAAAGTAAAACATATTAATTGGCCACAGGGAATACAATTTGTATTAAATGCTGTGGACCTAATTTGTCATGCTTTTTTTAAAATCAAACATCTGCGCCCTGTCAGCAATCTCTCTCAAATCAAGGCTTTGGTCCAGTGATTAAATGCATCATCAGTCTTCAGACTCTCCTCATTTGTTAAAGAGCCCTACTTTTATGACTGACAGCTACCAACAAAAAGCTGTGCGATGCATTTTAATCAGCTCTTACCACTTTCTCTCTCCACTGCTGACTGACTCCTCTCTTTCCTCCTTTAGTCTGCGATTAGGCAAAAGGGACCAGCGGACTACTTTTTTCCAACCTCTAATTTATTTCAGGTAGGGTAAAGTCTCCTGAGGTGATGAAAAGCTCCACAGGGACTCTAATCAAAGCCAGATCATCAGGTGAGTTAATCAAATTTGGATCCTCTGGGGCTCACCCCATTCCTGTTTACTGGAAATAGCAACCCCAACAATAGGCGCGCGCACACACACACACACACACACACACACACACACACATCACATCAAGTCACAACCACGTCAGCTTGAGAGAAAACACCATATCCTGGCAACACACTAGCAACGACACACAACAAGCCGGTCACACTGAAACGGAGAATCACAGCAAATACTCTCTCTCTAAAACACACACACACACACACACAATGTATGTGTCAGTTACTTACCCTCCTCACAGATATTGTATTTCTGGGTCAACCAGTCAATTATATCACGGCCTGAAGAAAAAGAGAAAGGAGACAAGAGGACAAAATTTCTCCCTCTACTCTGCAAAGCACACAGTATTCTCCCAAATTCACCACTGCATTATGCATAACCGCTGAGAATAACACAAGCTGCACTGTGCATGTCCACACACAGATGCGAATGCACACTGACATAAAAGGACACATTATATACACACACACACACACACACACACACCTGTCATGGCGTGCGGAATGACAGTGATAAGGAGCCTCTGGTTTCTCAGCTTTATGCCCATGTCAGGGTCCTGCATGGCCACAATCACTCTCTCCATCTGTCAGGGGAACACACACGTAGTAATACACAGAGATGCACACACACGTAGGCCTATATGAAAAACAGTCAAAACACACACACGAGTGAAAAATTCTGAAAAACAACAGGCATACTAAATGTTCCACCCTTTCATAACTTGTTTTCATCCTGACACTGGTCCATACCTATTGAATGTTCTCGGATTCATGCAGGGTTTTATCCCACAGTAGCCTATAATATGTCACATTATGAAAAGAAGCCAAAGGACACAGAATCATACAGTGTTACCTTTCGAAAGCATGCCATTTGCTCCCGGTGCCAGCCTCCTTTAGCCATGGTGTTGATGGTCATCTTGCGGGGCTGCTTTGGTTGTGATCACTCGACGGGACGGTCAAGTGCAAGACCGAAGCGCAGCCGGGAGCGCGCCGCCGAGAGTGCACCACTGTTGGTGCCTGGCGGGCGCGCCCCCGTGTAGAATAGAAGGGATTACAGTATGCCAAAGTGATTTTCAATATGATATATCGTTTCTGTACAGACGCTAAAACAGCTATCAAAGATATGTCTTAATTTTGACAAACATAAGGTCTTTGTTGGTAAAATAGGCTAACACAATATAAATATACACGGAAAAAGTCTAGGCCTATATATAAATCCGTATAAATCTAGGAATAAATAAACAAACTAACAACACGTTTATGTAATTGCGAGATAGTAAAATGTCTGTTTAAATTGCGAGAAACGTTAGGTCTTTGTTAGTTAAAATAGGATAACTTATATCTCCAACGGAAATGTAGAGGCCTTATAAATAACAACAGTTTTTTCTTTTTTTTTATTTTAAAAATGTAAAACCTTTCGGTCTGTATTTGGTTAAAGTAATTTACAGCAATTTAAAGTTTTTCGATTTCGATGTGCAGCTAACAGTGAGTTACACAGCCTTTGTTGGCTATTCACTAAACAGCACTGATTCCGCGCAAAACGCAATGGCAGTAGTTTTGTCCCACGCAGGCTTCCGTAGAAACAGGAAGTGGTTCCGTTGTCGTTTTGAGACCACTCACTGGTCTCACCTTCGGCTGATCTATTAAGAATATTAAAAGCTTTTTGCAGAGGTAAGGGCTTAGCTGAGCATACGCGTGTTCTTGTAAAGGCGGCTCCGATGATAACTGACTCACGTGCGATTTGTTGCTTAATAGAAAACGGCATTTTTAGCTAACCGTGCTAACCATAGGTGTAGCAGGCTGGAGGAGACCGACTCACTGGAGCTGGTCCACCTGAAAAGTGTTGAGATGCAACGGTGAACCTACAATTTTGCAACACTGAAATGTAACGTTAAAACTGGTCTTTGTAATTACTAACGTTAAGTTACTTGTGTCGGTGTTCATTGTAGTTCGCGCATGGACGAGTAAACCTCGTCTGATGATCGGTGCGTTATTGGGTTATAGCTAACTGTTCGATGGGTTTTGTTTATTGTTGTGTTTCTCTGGAGTATATGAGACACATCTCCGACTAATTATTTCAAGACTTTGGAAAGCCAAGTCTTCAACATCATGCCCGTGCTGCGTACACTTGAATGTTCAAAATCATTTGTTACTTACAGCCGTTCGATCCCCCGAGCCTGCTTCGAAACAGTTCTTTAACATGTCACTCTTGAGCTTTCACAAACAGATTCTGTATGTGTAGGATTTAAAGTTAGTCACATTTTGAATGGGTCTCTGTTAGGCGGTGATGGGTGACATTCGTCAGTCGTTGCTGCCTCGCGATGTGCTGAGTGCAGCCAAGGAGCTGCTGTATCACCTGGACATCTACATCTGTAACCTGGTGCAGTCCGGGAGGCAGCCTCCTCAGGTCGACTCCAAAACCCTGGAGCTGGTGGAGGAGTTCATTCTTCATGCACCCAAGGACAGAAACACCCCAGCCAGGGTAAGGCACGGTCCTGGCATGCTTGTACACCTGTACACAGTCTACAAACACACGGATGTGGGCAGCCAATACATTGCCTGTGTTCTTCCTTCAGAGGATGAGTGCTCTCCAGGAGCTCCAGCTGTTGGAGATCATGTGCAGCTGCTTCCAGGAACAGAGCCGCGACACTGTCCGCCAGCTCATGTTCTCCGCCCTCTTCAGTCTCCAAGGCAACCAGGCAGACGAAAGTCGAATGGCACTGTTAGGCAAGCTGGTCTCCATGGCCATCGCAGTGGGCAGGGTTCCTATCTTGGAATGCGCTGCTACCTGGTTACAGGTGAGGATTCAAACGTACTTTCATGCTTAAAAGTGCATCAAAATGTGAGTTTTGCGCTTTTTTCAACACAACGTCTATTCAATTGGACTTTCACACCGTGAGTGTGAGGCTAGTCCAGATTAAGTAAGTTTGTGTGTGAAATATTTCAACCCCTTAGTGCTTCTCTCCATGTGTGGATATGTGTTTCTGTACTATGGATGCTCTGAGCATATGCCTGCTTGTTTTTGTGTCCTGCAGAGAAGCCACCGTGTGTACTGCGTGCGCTTGGCTCAGGTGCTAGTAGACGACTATTGTAGTATGGTGCCAGGCTCGGTGCCCACCCTGCAGAACATCCACAGTGCCAGCCCACGCTTTTGCTGCCAGTTCATCACTGCTGTCACCACCCTCTATGACCTCACCTCAGGTACTTTGGAGGGATAACACAAAAGTACAAAAGCATTTAAAAAACATTTGACGTCTGTAAATGTCATTTGGGCAGAAGGAATGCGTCATGTCAGCATCTTCTTTTGGAATGGCTGAAAATGTAAAATACCCTGGAATGTTCTTTCGTAATATTTTGCATCCGGTTTAGTCATTTTACACAACGTCTTTGTGTGTGTGTGTTTTTAGAGGAGCTCACTCCTCCTTTAGAACTCCTCCAGATGATTGTGTCGTGGATCCAAGATGACCCTCGTCTGGTCCTAATCACCTTCCTGAACACGCCCCTCTCTGGCAGTCAGCCAATCAGCTCACTAGATGTCACACCATTAGGGGGGTTGGTGCGCTGGTGCGTCAAAGCGCCGCTGGCCTACAGGAGAGACAAGAAGCTGGCGTTAAGCAATGGCACCTCTGAGAGTGAACCAGGGGTCGGGCGCCTTTTCTCTGCTCTCCATCTGAGTGTCCTACAGGTGTGTGGTGTGTTTAGATAAATTGCTTACAGTATCCATTCATACGCAGTACACAAAACACCTCCAACATACACAGTGAAGATAATCAAACGGTGCCATATTCCAATGTCCTGCCACATTTAGGTCTTCATGCTTTTGCCAAACATACTAAATGAGAAGGGGCTTTTTGGTCGCCTGGCGCTGCTCCAGGTGGAGTCCCTGGCCACACTGACCTCAGACCTCTCCAGGCTGTTGGACCAGGCCGACAAACACACGCACACGTCATCTGCCGACACACACGCGCTGTCCCAGCTGGCCCTGGACAGGCTGGCACAAGCCCTGCAGGTGGCTATGGCCAATGGAGCTCTGCTCTGCTCGAGAGGTAAGTTTGTGAAATGGGGGGTGGGTGGGATGGAACGATAAAAGTGGTACAGAAGTAGAGGCAAGAAAAGTAGATAGAGGACAGTAATTAGATTTATATTTTAAGAAAAATCCCTGCGTTGTCATAGGTTGCTGTCATAGCGTCTCAGTAGCTGCATTTTTGGGCCTTCTTTACCGTCAGAGGGCAACAATGTGTGAAAAGCTACAGATTTGAGCTTCAAGCAATAACTTTATAAGTAACTGATTCATTGGTTTGGTCACTTGTCATATGGATTGCCTCATCATGATGTGGGGATGTTTGAGTGCATATTTCTTGCTGCCGTGTCTCCACAGAGGACCTGAGAGCCATCTGTTCCCGTCTCCCACACAACAAGTAAGAAACATTAAATGTCCATTGCCCTACATTCACCTTGGAACACTGTTTACTCGGTTTCAGCTAGAACTATATAGCTTAGGAGTATGACATGCTTTCGCTTTAAAATAAAAAAAGCGATGTGTGTTAGCCACATGTTGTGATGTACAACATGTGGCTAAACATTACTCATATTTGGAGTTTGTTTTGTTCCATGTTAACATTTCTCCTCTTTCCTCTCCTCTTCGGCATCTCTTTGTGTCCTTGCTTCTTTGCATATTCGTATCACCAGTTTGCTCCAGTTGGTGTTGTCAGGCCCAGTGATGTACTACAACAACATCCACACCCCTCCACTGGCCTTCAGCCCACACGCGGCTCACTCCCCCATTGCCGCACACCCTGCACACCCCCCACACACACAACTTGCCACCCATCCCTCCTCTCACCCTCAGTACCCCGGTCAGCCTTTCATGACGGGGATGCCGTTCCCCTTCCGACCCAGCCACTAAAGGAAATAATATCCGACGTGTTTGCAGATGTGAAGTTGCGTGTTTATGTGTGTGGATGCTGGGTAAGGAGTGTTGTCTGTTTGGCAGCGTGCATGAATGAATGTATGTGTGAGTGATGTGTTCTGTGTTATGATGTTAATAAGCCAATTTACTTTTGCTAAAAGTCTGAGGCTAACATGTTTGTCCAATAAATATTTTTTTACCTCACTCTTAGTGTTGTTCGTTATACCAACCACAAGTGGTCACTGTTGTCCCACTCCCAGCTGTAAATACAGGACGTCAGCTTTCAAATGTCAGACGGATGCGTATTTCAGGGCTTTATTTGAACTCATGCAGCGTACACGATGGCGTGGAAAGAGAGCTCTGCTGTGGGTTGAATTATGCTTTGTGCAAATTATGATGTATGAAATTATGGAACAAGGGGTAAAGAGCTCTAATGTGGAAAAAATATATTGTTTGCATTGGTTGAAGACAGAATCATCATAAGGGGAATAACCCAAACGGCTTGTTTTAGTCACACTCTTGCCTTTAAGTTGGAAAATAAAATGGAATACACACACAAGGGGAGATACAGAAAAGGTTCTAACATGAGTTGACACATGTAACTGCAAGCATACACGCCACCAGAGGCTACAACATGACTCATGCGTGCATAAGCTTGGCCCTGTTATTAGACAGATAGCATATCGTTTGTCAGCAGTACAACCCCCCCATCCAAGATGAGAATTGCATCATCCATAGTAGTCTCTGCAGAGCATCAGTGATGGTTGGTTGACTTTTACTTCAACATTTGAGTGCATTACACAAAGGTTTAGGACAGGTATGAATAGGAGATTTCGTAAGGGTAGTTGGGTTTGAGGAATCCCAATGGGCATGCATGATGAGTGTACTTCCGTATTTATGTATTTTACCTTCCTCATACTACTACCTTTACTACCTTCTACCTGCTCTGCACATGCTGAGAAGGAAATAAACATACTGAGAGATGTGAGAGATTGTGTGCTGCTACTCAGAATTGTTGCCATAATTAGCAGTCACTACTTCCTTATCTATTTGTATGAGAAATGTCTCACAAAAGTGCAGCTGTAATTTCTCTTTAAGACATCCTGGAACAACGCATCAGTCAATCTCAGAACAACTAGATGAGAGTGTCTTCGTGTTCACACGCTGTAGGTCGTACTGGCTGTGGTCTTTCCCCTGCAGAGCTCATGGGCGGGACAGTGATAACATTATCTTTTCTGGGAAAGTGATGCATTACTGTTGGGCTGGCAGAAGGTGACAGCAGATAATATTCGAGTGAAAAAGGCAGGATCGCAGAGCGAGAGACTGTGTGTGTGTGGTCATGCTAAAGAGAGTGTATGACGTTGGGTCCTTTAAATCATGCAGGAGCTGTTTGGTGGCCTCAGGCTTCCAGGTACGCCGAACCTGCTGGTCAGAGCTGGTTTTGTCTGTGCACGGTTACATGTAGTTATAAGTAATAACAGCAGCTTTCCTAAGGGTTTCAGAAGCGATCTTGGTTTAGGTTGGTCCACCTCCCTCTTGCAGGTGTGTTGTGGTTGTGTAGGACTGTCTGTGTCAGCAGCTGCAGAATCGTGGTTTCCTGTAAGGGAAAAAAGCCTCCCAAGGCCAAACACCAAATCTGATTCACTAAGAACTCCATTTTCCAAGCTAACCATAAACCAGATGGGTGAACTTTAATTTTGAGTCGCTCTGAATTGATCCACGTCAATCATTGGCCCATGAGTGTCTGCTCTGGGCATTTATCAGATGAATGTCACAATGAGGTTTAAATCTTCAAGTGTGAAACCCCAAACTGATTCATGCTTGAAATAACACAAGGCAGAAATAGAGAAGCGTATAGAACTGATTTTCACTAACTTCTTCACCTCTATATTGGGATTTTACATAAATAGAACGCGGGTGTTCCGTGGTTGATCTACACTTCCTCTGTCATCAATTCAGTAACAGGAAAAAGCTTGAAAATTACATGTAGTTTCAGATAGCCTGGCCATTCAAAAGTATAAATTAATATTTGCACAATGAGAAGACATCAAACCTTCATTGGCGTAATGAATAAAAACGAATGAAAACAAATCTCTCACCTGGCTTTTGGGATTCATGTAATTGACAGTAGACTGTAAGTGAATATGTATAGAGCATAAGGTATCATTAACAAGCTTGTTTTGTCTAGCTGTGGTTGCCGTGAGACTAGCCTCATTTGCTTTTCTCAAAGAAAGGCTCACCCCCACTGAGTTTACATCCTGCAAAGCCTGATCTCATAATTGACTTTACCTTGGAAACAAACAGGTCTGAGTGGTTATTGTTTTTGAAGAGGACACCAAACAGTTTTAATGGGATTTAGCAGCGTTATGGGAAATGGAAGACAATTCTCTCTCATACAGTCTTGAGCTCCTCTAAGAAACTAAAGGTTTCTCTGAGATCAGAGTGGCTGTTAGTAACAGAAGAACCGTTATTATATTATAGCATTATACCTAAGTTCATCTTGGTTTTATCCTGTGAAATATACTATATATATACCTAATATTTACCAGGTTCACTATCTTAGTTTAGTCTGTGAGCATGCACACATTTGCTTATTAGCACTAAGTACAGATGAGGCTGATGGGGAATGTCATGTCAAGTACTGGACACACTGGAAATTTAAGCTAATGATGGTGCTAGATAAAAAAGTATTGGGATCCCCCAAGTCCTTGGAATGTATCCTCTAGAGACCTTGAAGTAAAGATACTTCACTAAAAACTAAAAATGTCAGCTTCATAGTGGCGCTAGTCAGAGGATCGAAACAATTATTAGGAGACATCATCTGGGAACCATGGATGTCTGTGCAAAATTTTATACTAATCCACATAATAGATGTCAAGCTATTTCACTGAATAAGTGTAAGGTTTCACCTGCTGGTGGCACTAGATGGAAAGTCAGTAGATCACCAAAGTCATCACAATTTATCCTCTGGGGACCCTGAATACCTGAAGCAAATTTCATGGCTATCCACTGAAGAGTTGTCAATATACACTCAGTGTCCACTTTATTAGGTACACCTGTACAGTCTGATGCAATCCAACACAACGGCTATGCCACAAAATCTACTTTTATTTTTGCACAGTAAAAAAACATGATTTAGGAAAATAAATCAAATCTCTGATCAAATATAATATAAAATATCTAAGATATCTGTTTTTGAACTAATTGAATTTACACATTCCTAACAATGTCAACAAAAACTGAACAGTATGAGCTTCGGTGGGACTGTTGTATTGGATTGCCAGATTGTACAGGCGTATCTGATAAAGTGGACACTGAGTGCATTTCACAATGAAGCACAATTTAAAACTCATGTGGCAAGATGAAAAGTCAGGGGATCGTCAAAATCAGCAGGTCTGTATGAAATTTCATGGAAATCCATGTGACAGTTGTTGAAATATGTAAGTGGTGGGCCAATAGACTGCCATTAGAGTGGCTACAAATCTATTCTGAAATCAAGTTGATTTAGAAGGAAGTCAGGAACTTTTCGGTTCTTCAGAGATGTTAATAATTAACACAGTATAATCTCTTATCTAACGTCTTTGTCCAACAACAGAGTTAACTGTTAACATTTGAAAAACAAATGCATTTCTTGCTTCTGCAAAATATCTTAATAATATTTAGTTGCAAAAGAGGATGGTTTCACATGTAAGAGGGGAACTAGGGTGTTGCATTCTGTGTTTCTTAATCATTTCAGCACAGTGGTTTGGTCTTGCAGCCTCCTGTGTCTGTGTGTGCATATGGTGCATATGTGTTTCTTAGCCTGTTAGCTGGCTGTGCAGTTCACCTTCAACATAACTGGAGAGTTAACTACTTAACCAAACAACACAGGCTAGGACATTATTACCTGTTGCTTGACACCATCCTGACCCCATCAGAGTGTCAAGGAATGCTTACACAGAAAAAAGAGCCAATTAAATCTGCAGACGGTCTCTATGGTCACTTTACATTCTTGGCCTGCGACTGCACGAAACTACAACGACTTGCTGTAAAAAAAATGCTGTTGAACTTTCAGAACTCTAAATCCTTGAATTTATTTCTGTCCTCACTTTGTAAGAGAGGACAGGAATAAATTCCCATCAGGTCCACTGCTTTGTTCAGCAGGAGATATACAGTAGCTTTGTAAGTGTAAGACTGGGTGCCAACATGCATGTTCTAAAAAACAGTGGACTTGAAGGTGGTTGTTGTTGAACGTGGAAAGTATAGGTTTTCTATGTGACAGCAGCTCGCTATTGCTTTTCTTTTCTTTATTTCCTTTTCACTTGAAATTTCAAAGCAATGATGGAAAGGGACTCAAGATGTGGGAGACGTTTTCTGTGGGAAAATTATTAAAATCTGAGCTCAGACCACCCAATGACATGGTTTGCACAAAATATACGTTAGCAGCCTAGCACCAAGCATAAACATGTAATTACTGAAGATACCCAAAAGAGCAATTATGGGGACAGTAACACAACCTTACTAAGGCTGTTGTGGTTCAATAATCAATAATTAAAAGTCATGGTAAATAAATGGGATTGCAAAACCAGCTATCAAAAAATAAAAAGGACCACTTGTTTACAAAGATTTACTAATAATTTACCACCACTGGCGACTGCTTTGCTCCTGCCCACCACAAAGGCCCAATCACAAAGCTGTTGATTTGCCAACCATGTCTGTATGAACATAACACTGGCAAATAAAATAACCAAATGATGTCTCCATTTTAAGCGGCTGGAATAGGGGTTGTGTGTATTTATATTAAGTAAAGGCCAATCAAACTACCTTTGTGCATAAATAATTTACCAGTGTTCGGTAACAGAGGGCTGAGGTTTTCCTAACCAACCTTGCACTTTAAGCTTAAATTGTATAATACTCCACTTCTGTATGTCAGGAAAAAGGAGCCAAAATGGTCCCAGACAACTTAACTGGAAAAAATGTTTTGCGTCTGACTTAGTCAGCACACTGATGACCAAACTAAATACGCTTGCATTTCTTTCCCTTTCCTAGACCAGATATTTTCACAGCTGCAGCATAAAGAAAACATTATTTTGTGGACTGCGGCCCGGGGACTGAAAAGTTAACAGTCCTGGGCACACTGGTGTTTTGTTTGTTCTCATTTCAAGGTGAGCAGATGGAAGTCGCCGATTTGTCTATGACACACTGGGGGTCATTCAAGGTAGTCCATGACTGAGATGGATCATATGGGCTTCTTCTCAAACTAAAATACTAGTGTGGTTATAATTTTTTAGAGGAAATAAAAGGGTTGTCTATGACATGCAACATAAATTGCAAATGTCTCATTATTTTTACTTTATGATTTACTCAATATTACTCTCATGGTATGGCTGTAATGTTCATATAGGCCTTACAGACTATTATTCCTATGGTCTCATTTAAAGTCGTACACCAAAGTGCAATATTTCCCCAAGAAATGTAGTAATGTAGAGTAATTAAGTAGCATGAAATGGAAAGTAAAAAAAAAATACCTCAAAATTGTACTTAAGTTCTTGAGAAAAGTGTGTACTTTCCACCATTGACAGACCTTGTTTCAGCTTTATTCTGTTTCAACTCATAGAGCAGTATAGTATTAATTAAAGTTTTGCTGCTATATCAACTTTTCGATTACACAGTTACCCTTGATACCTTACTTCTTCATTAAAATGCGTGTAAACATAATGGTAAGAAAAAACGTCCCCTTCTAATGCATCTATAAGTCACCTCACTGACAGTGTCAAAAAGCACGTGTAGCCCTCGTGCATGGTAGGACAGACCTGCGATTTGGCGCGAGCACAAGAGGGAAGTGACGTTCGAGCCACGCCCCTTTTCTTCAAACTAGCCAATCCGATAGGTATAACTTAATATATAGTTACAGTTTTATTGTTTTCTTTATTGTGCTACGGTTGTTGGTATATTTTGTTTTATTTGAGTTATACCTCAGGTAACCTGAAGTATGTAAAACCCTGATGTTACACACTCCGGTACAGTAGGTGGCGCTATGCACCTAATCACGTTGGTTTGCGATCCGCCAAAATACTAGAGAAAAAGAAGAAGAAGAAGCTCAGCTATAACTGGAAGCAGCATGGCCAAGGGCACCGGCTAAAAGGGAGCAGAGAGCAAGGAAGCAGCGAGGAGCGGAACCTGGTATCAAAGGCTGTGACAGAAGAAGTCAGTCGATTTGAGCTGTGTTGAAGAGAAGGTGAGAGTTTTATCCGTGGCAGACAGCTAACCCAGCTACAATAGTTCACACTGAGCTCGAGGGGCGTTCAAGTGTATTGTAACATTAGTGAAATAACGATTCAAAGACTGATCTGTGGGTAGACATAAGCCCTCGCTTTTCTTTTGAACAGTGTGTGTATGAATGCCAAATGTATTGCAAATTTAATATAATCGTTTTAAGTAACTTTAATTTAGGTTACCCGTATGAATGAAAACGCTACCGTTGTCGTGTCGTAACCTGTTTTCGCCGATTAATGTTACGCCACCTGTCACTTTTTTTTAAGACCGGTTTCCTCTCTGCTTCATCATGCTGTAGATATGACTCGGTATTCACAATGTTGGATGTTACGTTGCCAATGCAACAAGGGCGCCATAATGAGGAAAGCCAGTAGTCACGTCCTGCCGAGCGGAGGGATCTGCACTGCGCTGCTGGTGCTCTCCGCAGCTAGCTTCCCTGAATGACCCTTCCTGCGCAGGGGTAACCGTGTCAGTAGGTAGACATTACACTGTCCCTGTTTACTGACCTTGACCGGCAGCAATAGGCTGCAACATAGATAAACTATCTTTACTACAATATTCATAGCAATAACCTCCAGTCTAGACGGTTTCCAAATGGCCCAACCTGCTTCTTCACATTAACGTGAAATTAAAAAGCGATTTGATGTACAGAACGCCTCAGAGACGTCCTGTTTTACACGTAGTAGCACAGCAAGTAGATTTGGTTATGGATGCGTTGTCCCAATGCTGTGGTGTTAGTCATCACTGAAACCATTCAACACACTGTTCATACTAGCAGCAGGTGAACTTGACAAGCCTAGCTGTTGCCTGTTGGCCTGTCTTTGTCCTGAAGAGCGCAATTAATAATTGTCTGTCATTGCATTTAGGTCACATACAGCTCTAACCTGTTATTACGTATAACGTTAGCACTGTTAAGAAGATCCCTGCTTTCAGGTTTAGTAGTATCTTGCGTATTATTAGCCGTTTGAATTGATCTTTTCCTACCAAAACCTTTTGATCAGCCTCTGCCATAAAGCTTTAGCGTGTGCCTGAGAGACATGCATACTCTGCGGTGCCACCTGGTGGCGCCCCTGTGCATAAAGGTGCATTGCGAAAGCGACCACTAAAACCTGAATTATAGTTAAAAATAAAATAAATGAAACTGCTCAAAGCTGACAAGAAGTCATTGTCTCTTCTGTATAGAAAACAACTGTGTTGCCGCTCATGTCTATAATTCAAAATGTGCTGCTCTCTTTAAGGATACCCGTGCAGGCCCAATAATTGGGATTTGGCTGCCTCACTGTTCTACTTCATCTTCCCATGAGCTACTTGGAGCTTTCCCCCAGTGTGACTCTCACATGATATGCCAATGCACAATGACTCCTACGCGCCCCTGACCTCTCACTCCTTCTCTCCCCCTATCGTTGTTCTCCTTTTTGTGGTTTTTTTTTTTTTTTTTTAAATTGCCAACTCTGGTCTCCCTTGCAAATGTTCCCTACATCTATAACTCTCTGTGCCTTGGTCTTATTTTTTTGTCCTCTCTCTGTAAGACTTCTGTTGCCAGACATCTGGGAGACTAGATCGAATTCTGATTAGTGGTGTTTTTCTATTTATTTTTGTTTTGCCGGTTGTTTTATTGCCTATGAAGTATACAACATAGAATATCTGTAACTACACATACAAATAATGTATTGTAAAATATGAACTTAATTTCATCCATTTGGTGTCTGTACAAGGGTGCTGCTCACAGAGAACGTGCCGCTAAAAGGGTGCCGTTGTCCTTGAAGGCTTTCATTTCTTGATGCTCCGTGCACGTTTGCAGTTAATGTTCAACCACTGGTTAGACTGGATTTCCAGTGAATTGTATGCGGTTTGGGTGTGTGGATCCAGGAACACCTCACAGCTCTTACTGTAACAGGAAGAAAAATCAGTAAAAGTCCGCCACGCTATTTTCTGCATGAGTTGACGTGCTTCTACAATGCCAGATTAGTAGGTAGTTTGTCTTTTGCAACAGCAGGTGACGCATAAACCCAAACAAGGTGTATTAAGAGCCATTTGCTGAAGGCAGAGCCCTTTAGGCTCGATCTTAAACACGGTAATGATAGTTATTATGGTATCTTTGTTATAGCAGATGTTGCACTGGCTAGTAATAATTATGTAATGTTAAGGTAGACCTTAAGTTGCTGCTGTTTGAGTGAGGTGATCATTTGACTGTCCACTAACAGTGGAAATGCATGTTCACACTTAATTTAATTCAGTGATTGATTCAGTAATTGTGTGAGAAAAGTGCCTTTTCACCTGCAGCTTCTCCGCCCCCCCGCCAGTGGCCCCCTATTGAGTTCCCACAATAGTGCTGTTGTAATGTTAGAACAGAAGTCTTATTGCCACAGCTTCCACAACAAACCATTTGTGAAGCAATGCTTGCTTTTTCTTTCAGCGGGATTTGTTCAGTTACCAAGAACTCTATAAGGAAGCTATTTTTGCGACATGCTTTGAAAGGTGAATTCCTCTCTGGTTTCCAGGCTCAAACACTGACAGTGATATTTAATCTGTCTGCAGGGCTATGCAGTCCTTGAGGCAGAACTTAAATCATGCTGAATTAGAAACCATTTCCAGTCTACTACATGTTCTTTGCAATGTCTCTTAACATTGTTCGGCGTGCGTTATTTTGAGGGGTTAAAAGTCCCAATAACGGGTGAGACTGGCAGGCTGTTCCGCATCTTTTTTTGGCCTTGATTACAAGAGCTCAGTGTGCAGAAACTCTGTCCAATATCGTCTCCTGTTAAAGTTCAGGGGACCATGCTGTCCTGCTCTCATTTAGCACGACTGTCTAACAGGCCACGCCTGCAACTGTCGTTCCCCGAAGGGCGTGACTCAACTTTGCTCGTACTATCTCTCTTGCACACTTGTCAAAGAGTTTATTCAATGGAGCAGATACAAGTCGTACCTCTCTAAGTGATGGTTCAGAGACTTCTACACATTAATGGCCTTCAAGGACAAAGTACATGCTAACTCTTTCTAGTGTTAAAAGTTGTTTGTATGTGTCTTGTTTGAGGGTGTACTTATACACTCTTCATTTGTGTATGGTTTAAATATTGCTAATATCCATATGTCTCTTAACTGAAATGGTAGCTAATCTGATTAAAGTATTAAGGCCCGGTATGTTTGGTATGTAAGATTATAGACATAGCTCTGCCCTCTTTAGAGGGCAATTAGCTTTACAAAGCACTTGAGCCTGGTCTGATGCAAGTTCAGTCCATTTTCAACGAGTGTCTTCAAGTTGTGTTGCAAAGCAGGCTATGAATAAGAAGAGAGAGTGGGCTATTGATTTTGTTTTTTTAGTTTGTGACCTTTTAGTTCTAATGTACTATGTTTTAGTAGGGTAGTATCACCCGTCAAGGGACTGAGGCTGTCTGAAGCCAAGCTGTGGTCTAAAGTTAGCCATACTTCATATTGCCGAGAATAGCCAAAGTGTCTTCTGAGCTAAGCTATTGTATGGCCAGATTTCAATATGTGTACACCCTCATTTGCTTTATTGAAATACACTTGTATTACAAGGTTAGGCTCTTTGTCTATGCTGTCTTGAAAGCATGCTGTTGGAGTTTAGCAAGGCCATGCTTTAGTGCTGTGAATTGGAGCAGGCTTGCCTGACTGTATCCCCTTGGCATTTGCCCTCACAAGCTCTCCTCACGCAACAGTGTTGCAGGAAGGAGTCCTAAAACCTGAAAATGAGTTAACATTTTAGCACTTCCGGTTCCCTCGTCTCGTGGTCAATGAATTTTTTGAATGGGTTTTTGGTTAGATGCCTGAAATAAAGTCTGGTTGACACAAGTTTACATTTTGTTCAGCTACACAAAATACGTCAGTGAGTACCTCACAGTTGTATTTTCAAGCTTTTACAAAGGCGGTTGCTAATAAGTGTCTAAATGAGACTACAGAGGTTTATGGGGACATTACACATCATCCCAGCGAACAAAAAACTCATCTACTCACTAGTCCGCCTTTACAGCCTCGTTGTGTCAAGCTTGTTGTGCATTATATATCCATGGTTTATACGCTCAGTCATGCAAAGTATTCTAGGTCACGCTAAGAGGAAAGGCTTTTGTAGAAGAGGTAAGCGTGCAAAATCACACAAGTTGGAAGCTTAACGGTGGTGACGTTGAAGTCATGCGACCGCAGTGTAGTGTATATAGCCTAACGTTAGCTTTTAACTTCTGGCGATGGCATTTACGCTTCAAAAACCATGAAAGTGGTGTTCATTTGTGAAGCTCATCTTGGTGAACAAAACGGGTGTGTCATAAGCTGCCACAGAGCTCATTTTGTGCAATCATCCAAATTCCAATGGAAAAAATCCGAGTGGCTTTTTCTCTAGGGAACCAGGACGGCGCTAACTTCTGGGTTGGCCTACACACAAACATCATCCCTGCACCGCTCTGTCCAGTTTGGGATCTCCCTTCAGTGACGCTTGTCAGTTGGCCCCTAGGGGTCATTAAGAGTTTTTCTCTGCTGTTTGGCTGCACAGCACAATCACTCCAACCAATCTCAGCATCTCTTTCTCTTATTTTTAGTTCTAGCTTTATTTTTGTTTGATTACTTTGTTTACACTTTACAGGCAGAATACATTGAACTGATGGTGCACAAATAAAGTTGTGAGCCAAATTGGACCAAGTGAGGGAGAATGGGGTTCGTGGTTAAGCCGAGTTTTTATTCTGTCCAAAGTTGGTCACTGTGCGTAATGTTTTATCCCCTGAGGCCGTATACTTCTCACATAAGTTGATAAGAGCTGTTGGATTAACCTACTTCAGGGCATGACCAGGGTTGTTTGAGAAGTTATTTGGTCTGTCTTGTTCTTCTCTGAAGGTCAGACAGGGTAGGAGAGGTCATGAGGGCTCTCAGTCAAATCATCCTGTCTGCTCACTAGAACTTGGATTAGGGTCGGTTAAGAGTTGCTTTGGTTCATGGAAATGCCTTAGAGGCTTCTGTTGTCATGTGGTCACCTATGAAAATAATTAGCAAATGTTTTCAAGGTACAGGTCTAATTTGGTTTGCACTCATTTGGGTGAAAATGATCGCTGCTGGCAAGAGTTTGGAAATATAAGTTGGTGTGCAGCAGGCACTGGTATCTCCTCCCCAATGCATAGTTAAGAATACGTATTTAAAAATTGAGTCGCTCCATGTAAACAGAGCCCCCTGTAGCCAAGAGATGAAGAATCAAGGCAGGCACAGTTCCCTTACCTGGTTATATGGCCTTTTGTTGTCTATAATGATGCCCTGTTAACTAAAAGACGGCCTTTCTCCAACCCAATTTGTTTTCTGTATTGTTGTACAAACCTCTTGTACCTTTGTCCTGCTGCTATTCTTAACAACCCTTTTCGTACAAGCCAATTTTGAACAAGAAAACCACCGACCTGCCTGCCATTATGCTTTTTATAGTGCAAAAGGAAGTAATGGCACTGTTTTTGTGTAGCAATGGTGTAACTTGAGTAATTTCCCAAAAGGGGCATAAATGTCACTGCAGTAGAATAGTTGCAGTGTTGTTGGTTTTTTTTTTTTTTTTTTGCAGACCTATCGCTTAACAAGTTCTACGTTTACAGTGAAGATGAGCTCAGCTTTTGAAGCGACTATGGCAAGCCAGATGGGTCAAAACATGCTAATACTTTTCCATTTCTCACACACGTTTGATAAGCATTAGTTATTATCAAATGTTTGTTTTTTGTGATAAATGCATTGAGAGACACAACCTGACCTTCTGTAGCTGATGCAGCTTACAGAGCAGGCCTCTCGCCTGAGGACAATCACATGCATGGCTCTCATTCCACTGAGAGCGCATCACAATGTTTAAGAAAATATACCGAAGACTTGCATTTCAGGTCTCGTTCCTCTCTTAAATTGAAGCCTTGTTTTGTTTGGCTTGTCGAATCGAAGCTAGTTATTTTGTTGTTGTATTCTTCTGGCAAAGGAGTTCACACGAAGGCATGGAGTCTGTGTTGACCTGTGCTGGACACTGGTCTTTTGTGCCCAGAAACAGTGCTGCCTTTCTAGTTAGCAGCAAAGGAAACCCCATGGATGTTTGGACAAGAGGTGGGCTGTGTTCTTTGGACACCTCATTATTCCCACAAATGAAACAGTAACACACTGTACAGAAGTGAAAGTATGTTGGACTCCACCTAAAATCTATCTTTTGAGTATAAAACACTTGAAATGTGGTTGTTTTAAAAAAAAAAAAAAAAAAGTTTGTAATTTTCTTTATAGCCACCAAGTCTACGGTGGATGAGTGTTTCATACTTAAGATTGGTGGCATTTTTAAAAAATGTTAAATGGTGAGACCACACAAATTAATCTTTAGGCCTGATGCTTGATTAATGACTTTCCTTGTTTGTTTCCCCCCTTTTTTTTTTTTTTTGTAGATTCCTGTGAAGCAGAAATGGACCAGGCAAGGTCAACGATATCCAAAATTGTGAGTAGTAAATAGTATTCCAACCTTAATCTTAAAATAACAAGCTTTACCTTAAGGAATTATCCTCCCCTTATTACCACTCCTGAAATAAGTGTTATTACTGTCCATAGTGCATAAATGAATGCCCTTTATCTTTTCATCTTGGAAACAATACTTATGTTTATAAATACTTTATTACTTAACCATTCAGCATGGTGTTGATGAAATAGTAATTAGGCAGAGGAACTTGAGAATATTTTCGGTGCAGTTAATGTTGCATATTATTTAAGTGCTGGAAGTTCATCTTTAGTTATGAGTAGGGACGTGAAGATTTTCTAATTACTGCAAGGGACAAAAAATGTACCACTTTCAAATAAGGCCTACTTTTTTTAAAGGCTTTATACGTTTTAACTTCTAATTTTTGTTATCAATAAAGCATAATTATTTAATTAGAATTAAATCATTAAGAGCAAAAATACAATTTAAAAAATGAATAATTTCATTAAACTACATATAACCCCCTTTTTTTCCCCCTTTTTTTTTTTTAAAGTATGGCTTATTAGAAAGTTAAAGCTTAAACTGTATTGCTGCTGATGAAACATTTTAAGGATGAACTTTTATACATTAACATCAATGTGTCATCCATCTTAAGCAAGTCATAATTGTGCAAAAACACATTGTAATAAAATAAAACCCACTGGTCATAGATTCCAGCTTATGTCTGGGATCATAGGTTCCATCCACAATAAATGTCTTTAGCTAAATAGGACCCCTGGTTTCTCCTCGTACCACATTACAGTTTAATGGGGAGCCACACTCCTACACACGTTTCAACTTGACCCAAAACATGGAAGGCGATAACAGCCAAGTGGAGATGAAGCTGTCGTCTGACATAGATGAAGAGGCTGCGGGAAATGGCGTGGGAGAGCGCCACAATCACAACTCCAACGGCAAACCCTACATGGCTCAAAAGCTTGGACGCACACCCAAGAACCTCTGCTTCATGGCTGCCGCCACCTTCCTCATCTTTATCATCGGTAAGAGCGGCTCTTCTTTATGTGCCTGTGTCCTGATGGCACAGGAACAATGTGGGCTCTTCTTCGAGGAGTGACTGGATAGCCCAACGTTTTAGTAGCTGATTCAATGAAGTATTTTACTGGATGTGAGTGGAAGAGGTTTCTCGGGTGGTGTAAGGTAAACATACTGTCGTAGTATAGCATTTCAAAATTCTGACTTGTGTGGCTACGGCTTTAACTTGATACATTTATTACGTCTGCACTCTTTCTCTCTGTCGATGCAATTGTTGTCTTTCCCTGGTTGTTCCACATTTGAACCCACCGTTACTTTCAGGGTATCTTATTGGCTACTTGGTTCATCGGAAGAAGGACTTGGCTCCCAGCTGTGCGGCCACCGTGCTCCCTTTTAGGGACGCTGTTGCCCACGAAACGGGTGCTGCCCCCCTCATGGACTGGGACGATGTCAAAAAGCTCCTCGCTCAGAAACTCACTGCGACCAACTTTGAACCTGTTTTCAGGTAAACATAAAGCCTGTAGAGTCTGCTGTGAGGCACGGTTTGCTTCTTTCCAAAATGACTATTCTTGGAAAACCTGTTTTTAAAAGTGAGTCATTGTTTTTCTGCCTCCCTTTTCCTTGCCCCTTTTTATTTCCTCCTGTCCTAGAGAGTTTTCCAGTGACAGCCACCGGGCTGGTTCTCTGGGTGATGAGGCTCTGGGAAACAAGGTGCTCAAGAAGTTTAAGGAGTATGGCATGAACACCTGGACTGATGAGCACTTTGTAAAGGTTCAGGACCCCCCAGCTTCTGGCTCCAACAGGCTTGTTTTCATGGGGAAGGAGGAGCGTCCAAACGGATTCCTGTCCTACAGTGCCATTGGAGAAGTAACGGTAACTTACAAGCCAATTTAAGTAGAGAAAAATGCAGTAATTCTTTTAGTTGTTTTTTTTTTTTTTAAATGTAAAAATGTTTTTTGGGGGGGGTCCAGGGTCCCATCTTGTATGCGCATTACGGGCAGGAAAATGATTTCACGATGCTGCGGGACAAGAACCTCAACCTGAGTGGCAAGGTGATCCTGGTCAGAGCTGGTAGGATCAGCTTTGCTGAGAAGGTGGGTGGTTTTAGTAAGAAATACATTATGAACTTTTCCCTCAATCGTTCTAAAAATTTGTTTTTGGTCACAAATCTTTGCTGTTAGTGACAGTAATAATATAAATTGTGGTGAATAGATTTTATTTTATTTTGTTGCCAATTTTCCAGTCCCTTTTCTCCTTTTTGCTTACAGGTAGCCAATGCTGCCAAAATGAATGCCTCTGCTGTGTTGATCTACCCGCACCGTGATGATTACTCTATTGGAGACACCACTCAGCTCTTTGGACATGTGAGTGTGGGCAGTTTTAGAAGCGTATTGTTGGAAGATGAAAGGAAATGCATTTGGCATGTTTGTTAGGGCGCAGATATGCACACAACTAGAGCCCGACAAATATTGCAGATATGTTCTCATCGGCTTATCAAAGCTACAGCATGAAGCTCACAGCTTGATAGAGAAAGTTGGAGAATATGCAGTTTAGTAGAGAGCAGCGGTGGAAAGAACTTTAGTACAATTTAGAGGTACTTTTAACTTTACTTGAGTATTTCTGTAATATTTTTTGCAGCTAAAGCAATTGACGGATACAGAACATACAGTACTGATGTTTATATAGCTATTTATTTTTTCTCAGTGTTAATTTCTAGAATTGTTTTAACAATGTGTATGTGAAACTATTTAACATGTTAAAGAATATTTAACTTGAATATTCTTTAATAAAGTTGTTTTTTTTTTTTTTTTTTTGAAAGCAGCCTTCTGAGTGCCTTTGCATAGGCGTATCGTTGCACAATCCATAGAAAAGGTCTGTTTTCATGCCGTTGGTTAATGTTTCCCCTCTAAAATCAGTATCCGTCTCAAAAAGGCCGTATTGGGCATGTATCGTGAACAATGAATGTAAAAAATAACGGTCCATATCAGGAAGCGGATGAACTTCTCCTGCAGTGGATTTCATGAGTGCTCTGCCAAAGAACAGCTTCAGCTGAGCGACTTCAAAATGCATCAGTAGCTCTGTTTGTCCGTCAGTCGCACTACTTGAACAGGAATATTTGATTTCTAATGAGAGTAATCTTACACGGGGTTCAGGCAGGATGCGGAAGCGCTTCCTTTCGATGCCAATTCTGGTGTGACCAGCCGGGCTACTGCTCGTGCAAGACTTGACATATCGCGGCGCTTCCGCCTCCTGCCTGAACCCGGCGTTAGGTACAAGAGTGTAGATTTCCATGTGCCAATTGTCTGAAGGGTTATTTTTCATATCATTTTCTTAACTTCAAATTTAGAAGCTTGAGGGTAAGGCTCCAGGCTGCTGGAAAGCTTAGTCTGGAACACACAAACATTTCAAAATGTCATTGTCAAATCATAGCTGCTTGGCAAACTCTGTAAATCTTCTGTCTTTCCATCTGACCTCCTTCTGTCTCTCACAGGTCCACATGGGTTCAGGGGATCCCTACACCCCAGGCTTCCCCTCCTTCAACCACACCCAGTTTCCACCTGTCCAGTCTTCAGGTCTGCCAGAAATCTTGGCCCAGACCATCACGACAGCCATGGCTGACAACATTCTGAAGTAAGGCTCACAAACGCTGTGGACCATCTGAATACAGGGCCTAGTGTATCATTTTCAAATATTCCTCTTGCACGGTGATTACAAGAGTTGACTCTGTAGTAGCTTACATAACATTCATGTTTATTGTCTGTATCCCACAGACAACTGGGGGGTCAGAATATGCCGGCAGGGTGGAAAAGCTTCTCCAAACTGGGAAACGAGAGCAATGTTGTCACCGTGGAGGTCAAAAATGTTCTTGCTCAGAAAAAGATAAACAATGTCTTTGGCGTCATCAAAGGCTTTGTGGATGCAGGTACATTGAGAAGTTTCTTTTAAAGAAAGAGAAACGTACTGTGATGAGGAATTCGATGTACTGAAGAAGCATGAGTGACTGCTGTCTTCTCGGTTGTCTTAATTTTAGATCGATATGTGGTTATCGGGGCCCAGAGGGACGCTTGGGGTCCAGGTTTTGCTACGTCGACCGTCGGCACCAGCGTCCTTGTTGAGCTGGCACGTTCCATCTCCGATATGGTGAAGAACAGTAAGTCTCAGCTGGCAGCTGATGAGTTTTTCATGTGTAATAGTTTTAAGATTTTGACTAAAAAAAAAAAAAAAAAATGGATGTACATTTCTTATCGCATCCTACCTGACGCAAGTCATCGAGCAGCTGAAGAAAGTGGTCCTATTTAGCGAGGCCACTACTCTTTGGTAATGTGCATTTGTGTTCCCTATGACAGACGGTTTCAAGCCAAGGAGAAGCATTGTGTTTGCTAGCTGGAGTGCTGGAGAATATGGGAGTGTTGGTGCCACCGAGTGGTTGGAGGTGAGAATTGCACGCTACATTTTGTATACTAGGTTTTCCCAACTGCATTTATCTTGATCTGCAGCTGTCGTGCAGTAATAATACTGATTGGTGTTAGAGCTCATCCTTAATTTTGTTATTGTGCTTTTTATTTTATTTTTGTATATCCAGGGTTATCTATCTTCTCTGAGCATGAAAGCCTTCTCTTACATCAACCTGGATGGCGTTGTAACAGGTATATACTGTCATGGTTAGAAACATCTTGGACCTCTGTCTTCGGGTTCCTTGCTGGACTCTAGATTAGGCTATTAAATATTGAACGCCTTCTTTATACCTACATTATGACACGGTTTTTCAGAAGAAGTCAACTTAAGTCTTCTTTTTCTAGGTCAGAGTGGATTTAAAGTAGCAGGCAGTCCCATGATGCACAGCCTGATCGAGAGCTCTCTGAAAGAGGTAAATCCACAGCTGGAGGACTTTCAGTGAATCAGACTTGGAGGCACATTTAATACAAGCCTGCAGTATTTCCAGTTAAATTCTGTTATCAATTTGTTTGAATGTTCAAGATATACTGTACGTATATAATTGTCTTCTCCTTAGGTGAACGGCCCAAACAATTTTGGGACTCTCTTTACTCAATTTGGAAAGGGCAACTGGGAATCAAATATGTAAGTCTGACCAGGCTGTTGTTCCAGTCACATCCACAGTGTCGATCAGTGTTTATACAATGACAGCCAAGCCTTTCTCAGTAGTATCACATCCACAACTGGAATTTGTAGGATAGCTGTCATTCTCATGTCTGGCTAATGTTCACTTATTGATCTTTTTCCAACTACTTCTCTACGTTGAGAGAAAGCACGGCTAAAGCGCCGTCTTGCATGTGGTTATTTTCCAGGTTGGAGCCTCTGAAGTTGGATAATGCTGCATACCCTTTCCTTGCCTTTTCTGGCATTCCCTCAGTCTCATTTAGATTTACCCCTCCTAATTCAGTAAGTCATCCCGCTGTACTAGAAGTTTAAATAAATCTTTTTGCACCATTACATTAAAGTTTGTTCATGGGGGGGTGGTGGTGGTGGTGGTATCGTTCCTAACTGTAACTCTCAACACATCTCGGTTTCCCGCCTCAGGGCTACCAGTACTTTGGCACAATGCTGGACACCCGGGAGAAACTGAACGCGGCCACGTCCAGCCAGGTTCCTCAGCTGGCTGAAATAGTGACCCGGTTCGCAGGCCACATAGCGCTGAGGCTGGTCCATGATCATCTGCTGCAGCTGGACCTGTCGAAGTACGACACGATTTTACGTACCCAAGTGGCTAAGATCAACGGGAAAGTCAAGACTGTTCAGAGGGTGAGGGCCTAGTTGTTGTCTTGCTGACCGTTGACTCGGCTGTTAGGGTCGTTGCGCCGAAGTGTCTGTATGTTCATGCCATGTCGGTCTGCATATAGATACTCCTTCTTTTCCTTTCGGCTGTTCCCTTTCAGGGGTCGCCACAGCGAATCATGTGCCTCCATCTAACCCTGTCCTCTGCATCCTCGTCACTCACACCAATCAATAAATATATTTAACTCCCAAATGAAATTCTAGCTTTATAAAGTAGCCAGTTTACCTCTATTTATTTGTATTTTTTGAATGCCTTCTAATTGATTGACTTATTTTATATATATATTTTTTGTTCATTTCCCACTTTGATTATATAACCCAAATGTGCTCGACACATCCATTTAGAGGGTTTATTCGGAAACACTAAATGCGACATCTGCTTCCAGGTGCTGCCCCAGCTGTTGCCCAAGGCCCTGACAATGCGGTGGTTGATCTCGGCCTCTGGATCGTACAGCCGCGCATCTCGCAGCCTGGCAGCAGACATCCAGAAGAGCAACCTTGATGACATCGAGATGTGCCGCATCATTAATGACCGCATCATGGCGGTAAGGTTTCTTGAGGTTCATCTTTGTAGATTAGCGCAAAAACATCATTATAGGTGCATATTCTGTGGTTATGCACTGAACTGTGGGGTATCCTGAGAACGTCGCGTGCTTCTTGCACCGACCTGAATTCAGCGACATTTGAATCAAAATGGGGAAATCTGATCAAACCACACCAACACAGTCCTAATGAAGCAGCTTGGCTGTTTTTCCAAACTTTAACTCTGATAGTTACAGGGTTGGTTTTTTTTTGTTTTGTTTTTTTAGTCTTGCATATTTAATGTTACTGAGACATACTACTGTGGGGGGAAAATGGTTCGTTACAATACACTCAAAAGTAGTACCAGAGTGAAATACCAATAGGGAAGGGCACTGGTGAATATTTAACTTCTGTAAGACTAGAGGTAATTTAAAGAGAATCTCACTTTATCTTAATCATCAAAGCAAAACAATAATCCAGTGACTTTTCAGAAAGCGTTGCACATTTCCTTCAGTCCGTCATCACGTTCCTCCTGTTTCTGTAGGTGGAAAGGAACTTCCTGTCACCATATGTGTCTCCCAGAGAGCGTCCTTTCCGCCACATCCTGCTGGGCTCGGGCCCTCACACTCTCTCAGCTCTGGCCAACCACCTCGATGCCCTCAGGGCTGAGGACCCCAAGGCAGAAGCCGACCTGTTCCGCAACCAGTTTGCCCTGGCGACCTGGACCATCCAGGGCTGTGCCAACTCCTTTGCAGGGGACATCTGGTCTTTGGATAATGAAATCTAGAAAGTAATCTCCCCCTCCTCCCTTGCTCATGGTTTGGCCCTCTTATCACACCTGGCAGGGTGAAAACCGGTAGGCTGTGATTATTAACCAACAGTTAGTTGGAACGGAAAAAAATTCTAACATGTGGTACTTAAAGGTCCAGTGTGTTACACTTAGGAGAAGGCATTGGCAGAAATGGAATATAATATTTACAAGTACGTTTTAATTAGTATATAATCACCTGAAAATAAGAATCGTTGTTTTCATTACCTTAGAATGAGCCGTTTCAATCTACATAGGGAGCATGTTCGATACCACGGAGGTCGCCATGTTGCACCGCCATGTTTCTACAGTAGCCCAGAACAGACAAACCAAACACTGGCTCCTACACGCTTGGAAGGGGGAGCGTGACGAGAGCGGTATTCAAATGGTTGCAAACTGCAATTTCACAGCTAGCAGCCGCAAATCCTACACACTGGACCTTTTTTAAATACCACATTTTGAATACTTTGGTGCTAGTAACGACTACCTTCACATGGCCGTGTTATGTGGCGGTACTAATTAAATTTGTGTTACCCTATGAATGAGTTGTAGTGAAAGTGAAAGTTTTCAGCCCAGTGTCAGGTCATAATCACAGGAAAGGCTGTGTTTGCCAGCTCCGACATTAATAAAACACAAAAGGGCAGTATGTTCTAATAAGCTAATGACTTTCCATTTGTTTACCATAATTATTACAAAATCCAAACTGCTGCTGTAGCCTCATGTTCAAACCTGAGCTGGTTTATATTGGTAGCTATAGTTGTGCTGAAATCTGCTACGCAAGTCATTAGCAGAGATTCAGAAGTTGCTGAAAACGGCCGAAGATAAATTGACAATAACCCAACTGCGTTTAGATAGAATTAGATTTTGAACAAGCACCTTGGCACCGTTTTAACACTCGTGCTGCATTAATCATTAAGTCCGAAATTACCCGCAACAATGAAAAGGAAAAAGATGAATTTGTTAATTATCTGAATTGTCCACCTCCTGACCATGAGAGCACATCTCTGTAGGCCTTTCAAAAACCAAGGGAGAATGTCTCCAGCCATATGGCACTGAAAGAGAAATCGTCTGTCTATTTATTGTGTTATTTATTTATCAGTGGCAGGGTTCACTATAAATAGTTTTTTTAAATCGCCTTTTATAAATAATTATGTATAATTATCGGGAGCAGTGCCTTCCATAATTATGACAGTTATACTGTCGAAATGACAAAAGCAGCATCTGCTAAAAGAAGTGTACATGTTGATCGACAGCCAGTACTGAACACACAACAATCAGTCATCTTTTCCCCGTACTTAACTGACACCGACTTGGCCTTTAGGGCAAGGCCAGCTCCCATATCACACCACGGAAAATATTTACTGAACACCTCTGTCTGTCAGTACTGGCCCCTTGGTACATGTACACCTCTCATCCTGACAACATTATCGGGAGCAGTGTCTTCCATAATGTGAAAAAAGAAGGTAGTTTTTGCCTACCAGTGTGTGTCCGTATCGGAGGCAGTGCCCTCCATATTTCACTGTAGGGGTGGATGTTTTTATTATCGGGAACAGTGTTTCCCATAATGTGTAATATAATATATACAGTACATTGCTACACAATGCACATGTTGTCCGCATCTTTGACCGCTTCTATGATGCTTTCATGCTAATGTTCCCTTTTGTAGTTTCCTCTAAGGCGTGACGCTTCTGTCCACAGATCTGAAAGATAGTGATGAGTTTTAACATCAGCTCTAAAAAAAAACATTTGTCATTAATAAGGTAAATACGCTGCATATCTTAAATTGTTCCCGGTTTCTTTAGTGAGCTGCTAGTCTCATTTTAATCAAACGCCGATAATGTGTTCATATGGAACTGATATGGAAGGCCTTTTGCTTTAAAGAATAAATGTTACAAACATGTCTGGGACTACTGCTTACAGCAGTATGATCCAAGATTCACCACTTTGCAAAATGGGTTTTTTTTTTTTTTTTAATAATTCAGTCAGTATGAAAGTACATTCTGCTCTCTATTTTGATGTGTTCGTTCATTCTTGTTAAGCGATTTCCTTGTGCCTTTTTTGTGTTTTCGCGACTACATTATAGAGCTGGGTTTCTACATACAGTGCAGTACGTAGAGGTTTTGGAGAATGTATTTGGCTTGTTTTTAGTGTTGACATTTCTATATTTCTTTCTTTTTTTTAAAACCCTTGTCTGCTAGAATTAAGTTACTGGTTTAAATGGCTGTTATGCTACAACACATTTTAGGTAAAGCTACTGAAAGAATTGGGAAAAATGAGAGGGCAATCACTGTAAAATTGGACATAAAAATTACACAGTGAATGTTACAGTAGTAATCTGCAAAGTTTGGTCAGTCTTTGTTTTAGGTTTTTTTTTATTTTAACGATGGAAAAATCACCTGCTGTTATGCCTCAGTAGATACGCATGAATATAATTGTTTTAGAGCAGTAGCCATTTTAAAATGATCCCTTAACCATTCATACATTCATAGTTTGAGTAATTAAACTGATCTGCTGGGCTACAAAGAGGCAGGTGCTGGAAGTTACATTTCTAACATTGGTTATCTTGATGAGAACTTGTAAAAATCAAAACAGGTTTTGGGTGTATTTTGAAAATTCTGACCATGTGGATAAAGAATGTAAATTGTTAAAATAATGCTTTTTCTTGTTTTCTTTTTCAAAACTACACATTTGCTTTGCTGCAATAAACAATCACATCACAACTGTTGAGTCATGGTATGATTATTAGTCCACATTATCTATATCTGCCAAGTCAAGGTTTAAAATTGTTACATGACTATAATCTATAAATTTATTTTAATGGCTGCGTCACTGTAGTAGGTCGTACGTTGTTGTACAAAAATTATCGAAGTTAAATGTTCATTTGGAAATTCATCTCAGAATAACTTAGTCATGCACACATTCTGAAAAGGTCTGTGGGCTGTAACTAACCCTGTCCACAAAGACTTTCATGCAGGTTCCAACAACAAACCCTTCCCTGTTAGACTTTGCATTGAATAGAGTTTATCAATGCAAAAACAACTCTGAACGCCCTTATTTCTAGAAGATCCATTTTATTTTAGACCAATGTCTGTGTTACATTGGAGCCTTGCTGTTGCAGATGTTGATTTACATGAGCAGCTAGATATGTAAATGTCAGTAACTAAAGTCCACCTCCTGCAACTGATTCATCATCACTGAAGTTAGCACACAGAACCCAATACACAGTATCACTTTAGATTTGAGGAGCGTTTTATTGAATGCAACACCAAACTAGTTAAGTTGATGGGTGACAAGGTGTGCAGCGGGCTGTTGTCAGGCTGGCTTTGTGTGGTTTGGTTGGCATCCTCTCTCAGGGGCCCCAGGGTTGCCAAATACACGAGGAGTCCTGCCCTATGGTGTCGCAAACAAGAAACTGTTTCTGCTCTTTGTATCATGTAAGAAGGAAATATAATATGAATGCAAACGTTATCAATATAAAGTTTATTTCCTATTGTCTGCTGTCTGCATCAATGTCCAGTGTTATAGTTATACTAATGCACTATTAAATGTAGGCCTGCAGACTAAATCAACTCTAATATTTATTTGTCACAGGTGTAGGTTATTTTAGTCTAGAAAACATTCAGAGGCTTCATCTTTTGACTGTTGGAGCAGTGAAATATATTTAAAGAAGTTAGAAATATCATCTGCCTCTGTTAGCGTTGCTAGTTTTCTAATCTTAATAAGCTGCTTCCTTACTCAGTCGACTGGGACACAGACTGCTCTCCAGCTTGTCCTGTGGTCGGCCGTCCTTCTGATCTGGTCGGGTGGGAACATTTTTCTTCTTCAAGGAAACCCTGGATGTGCTACAGGAACGTTGAGTCTCTGTAAAATAAATGTATACAGACTATTTAAAGTACAATAGAATGAGAGATTTATCATCTTTTAATTATTACATAAGTAATATTAAGACTTACAGGAAACGTCTGGGGTGGCTAGTGGGGTGAGGGTGGGTGTGGTGGCTTGGGAGGGGTGGGTGGTGGAGGGTGTGTGTGGTTGTGGAGTAGGGGGTTGGGAGGGGGAAGGTGTGTGTTTGGGGTGGGGTGGGGTGGGGGATGAGGGTAAAATGGTAAATGGACTGTACTCGTATAGCGCCTTTCTAGTCTTCCGACCACTCAAAGCGCTTTTACACTACATATCACATTCACACA
>CM022487.1:8271647-8289159 GCA_011952105.1 Coreoperca whiteheadi | reverse complement strand
TTTTTTTAAAAAAATAGAGTTTGAAAAAAAAAAAAAAAAAAAATTTTTATTTGGGGGGTCCTTTGGGTGGACCAGGGGGTGTGGGGGGGCGGGGGGCGCCCCGCGGGGGGGGGGGGGGGGGGGTTAACAGCCATGTTTCAGCAGGTGGGTTTTGCTGTAGTTTTGTAGCTTTAGGTTTGCCTTCAACTCAGTTATGTAGCTAAGAGTAGTTGTCCAGTCGGTCAAGTATCCAAGATTTCAGGGCAGCTTTTATCAAGTCCAAGTGCAAATGAGCAATTCACTTCCTGCAGCTCTAACGTCACCTCGTCCAATGAGACAGATTATACAGCACCAATAATGAACCATGTCAAAAGAGTTTTACTGCATCAAGTTCTACATTTTGTATTTAAAAAACATTTTTTCATACAAACTAATGAATAGAAATGTCTGCAGACAGCAAATGTGAATCAGTGCATGCTTCCATCAACACTGAGAATATATAGCCCCAGCGGACCTGACAAGACTGAATGATGTTATACATCATGGCATTTCATTGCTGCTTCCCACCTAAGGCAGTGAATTTGTCTCTTCTGATCCTCGTATACCCCGTGGTGCTTTTATTTGCCACTGGGATGATGCAGAGGAGCCCAGGGGCCCCAAAGCTCCAGGTTCACTGTGTGGCAATTGCTGTGTGGTAATCTGACTAACTGTAACTTTGTTTTGGAGTGTGGAAATGTACCCTACTGAAGCACAACATCAACTGACATGACAGGGCTTTCCACTGGGTGCTGCTTTATGTATTGAAGTCTTGAAGAGGGGCCCTCTATCAAAATCTAGTTTTAAGACCTTTATGACTTGAGCTGACACTGTGCTTGCATGGTGCATATTCCTAAATGAATTTGTGTTTAGTAAAATGATCGCACAGACAGTCTGGGGCCAGCATAGAAATACTGTACACATTAGTAATACTGCAGCACATTTTTGCTCCAGGGTGTCCTTGCAGGTTTATTTGGCCATGCCTACACCCAGCTGTATTCTTTATTTTCAGCCTCTCTGGTAGAGAGGAGGCATTAAAGGCTGACTGGCTTCGTCTACAGTAGAAAAAGCATGTACGGCAATGTCAACATGGGAAAATGGTATGTATCCATAAGCCTTTCTTTCTCTTTTGGCATTTGCCAACCTCTCCACTGCAGTCGAAAGTAAAATCTTTTGCAATCTTTGGCCTTTTTAATCAAATTTTCGACGTTTCCATTCAGGTGTTAACGCTAAAACTGAACAACTGCACAAAAACAGTTGGATGGAAATGTGAGAGTAAATCAAGTATGCAACTTATACAAGTTTGATGAGGAAACATGAGGCCTAGTACTGTACACTGAGAATGGACTTTACAATGAAATGAAATTAATACATTTGCATATTCGCAGATTCTAGATTTTTCAATGAGGAAGATGGAGTAGATGACATTTTAAGAAATCTTAAGATGGCACAAATTATAGTTCGAAGTAGAGTATTTCTGTGTTTTATAACACATCTGGATAGGCTCTTTAATACTCCTTGTTTTTCACCAGCGAGACCCATCCAACCAGTGCAGACCCCTTTTATTGGAGGACCTGACGCTGGACAATCTTTGACCAGATGATGGAGACAAAGTAAACCATATGTTTTTATTCAAGTTTAAGCTTTCTAACTGTTACCTTTGGTCTCTCTCTAAAGTATGGTTATTCATGAGGTGAAAGTTTGGATTTAAATAGAAGGTGGCCATTTGAGGGTCACAAACCTTTTCCTGTGAAAACTCTATTAATAGAGTCTTTGTGAGTGGAATTATTTACCATTGGATCCCATCACTTGTTGTACTTCAGCTTGGAGTACCATTAATATTGTACTGCTTGTGTTAAATGACATGTTGCAAACCAAAGCACTAGTTGTTTGTAGAAGTTGCAGTCACAAAGTGTAGTTATATTGAAAAACGTTGGCATGCCCCTTTAAGAGTGGGCTGACAGCCTGACTGTGTACCAGAGATGGGAGAGAAACAAGGTGCTCTCACTCCGCTACTGATTCCTCCCGCAGCAAACACCATCTCGAAGATGTGTTGTAGGAAATGCAGACCCACAGTCTTTGATTCAATTGAATGAGAAATTTACATAAAATAAAAATTAAACAATGGGGAATGTGTAAATGCTGACAGCTGACCGCTCCAAAACCAGTGAGGAAATGTACATGAACACATGAGCAACATGCAAAATCCACAAAGAAATCTGAATGGCAAGCAGAAATACGTAATAGCAGGATGTGTAGCATTAGTTTTACTTTAAACTATAGATGTTTTAATTTATAGGCTAATAAATGTGTAAATAGGCACAATGATGCATATCCAGTTTTAACCTGTTTGTGAAAATAAGTGAATATGATAATATTTCTTTTGAACGTGTTTTTCTCCCTTTTCTTGTTTCTTTTGTAGCTAAACAAATATTGTCAGAAAGCAAAACTTATGCGGTGTAAGGTGTTCACTCTTGCAAAAGTGTAGGAAAAAAAGACCCTTACTGAACATTTGTATTCATTAAACTCAGATATGTCTCGCGGTTTAAAAAAAAAAAAACGAAACTAAATAAAAAAAAATAGGTTAATTTTAAAGGAATCGAGTAAATAATTTAAAGAACCAACGAACTAAGTACATTTGCGGACAGGAACAAGTGCACAAACACGAGCCATTTTGTTTTCCCTTATTGGAGTGAGCCATCGTCACGCACACACACACACACACAGACGATCTTTGTTTTGCACAAAGACAGGCGAGAAGCGACGCCAGCAGCCGCAGCGCTCAAACACCGAGCGCACGGTGATGTTGTGCAAATTAACCATTGAGCACTGAGGACTGGTGCAAACTTTTCCCACTTTCAGCCTCATTCACGCCGTGGCCGAGAACCTTCAAGGGGTTTCAGATACGTGTAGCCGGTTTTGTCGGAGTGCCAAAGCACACGGGACCCGGAGGTGACAGCGAGTGACAGGAGCTGAGACTGACAGGTGGGCGCACTCACTGGACAGACGCGAAAACGTAGCCTACCGCAAAGAAAACATAATTAGACTTTTAAAATGTCTAAAGCGATGGCAGTGTAGTGCAGACGGTGCTAATTCGTGGTATAGCCACATCTCGGAGCCAAACTAACTTAATGCAATGTTACCCAGACAGAAAGCAGTGTCGGGGCCGGTTGCTGAGTTTTGTCGTGCCGCATTCTGGTGCACCATCTGCGGTTAAAAGTTTTCTTTTTTGTTGTTGTTTTTTTGACTGAAAGCCGCGGGCCAACCCGAGGCTACGTGCTGGCATTGCACTGACTACTCTGAAAACGTAAGATACAATGAAGCACAAAATGAAAGGTTTAATTAAAATAGTATGCTGATAAAATGACTGTATGCAACACAAACAAAAATGAGCTTTTAGTGGTCCTCTATCAGGCTCAAGTATTGTGTCTTTAAAAAAAACAAACAACAAGAACAACAACTGCGCAGGTGAGCTGACTTAAATAGGTTCGGTGCAGGCAATTCGCTCTTTAAATCCTTCCAACGTGAAATGTTCTTCTCGAAACTCTGCAGGTCCACCCTGCACAGGGCTGTCCTCCCATCGGCAGTATACGTCCTTTCTACCTATGTGTAAAGAACGTGGACACGGTGCTTGTCCTGTCACCTTCACTGAGCTGAGCAGTTTAACTGTCCTATCAGGTTCCATGCTTGCTCCGGGTCGTACCGAACGCAGCCACTTACAATTGTAATGGCGATCCGCGAGTCAGGCGGTGTTTTTCGAAATTCCTCGTTGCAAGTTGGCTTGAAGTCTCTGTGGTTTCTGTAGGATTCTTTGTTTCCGCTGCATTCATCAAAAAGGACACTTTGAGAAAATGATGGTAAGTTGCTGCCTTTGACCTTTCTATCCATCGTGACATGTAGAAGGCATCAGTTCCATAGTTCAGTTTACCTGTAAATGAAGCTAATGTAGCTAACATTAGCCCGGCCTGCTGTTAGTGTTTCAAGTCTGCTAAATGGTTCCTGCAACCCCTCACGATCTTAGATTCCCGAGGTGTGTACCATCACTCGCGGATATTTTCCCAATCATACATTTTACAGCTCTGTAGGCTGATGGAGACTCTAATAAGATCAGGTTGTACATGGCTGTAGGTTGTACATCATTCATCTGTGAAGAATCGACTAATTGTTTGAGATTACACAAATGTGAGCAAGTGAGCCTGAATGTTTGGAAAGTTACATTTTCACAGCCTTTTCACTTGTATTGTTCTAGGTTTTTAATCACTGTTTTCTTGTCTGCAACTCGGATCTAAAGAGAGAGAGTGTGTGTGTGTGTGTGTGGGGGGGGGGGGTCAAAGGTGAAAACCCTTCAGAGTCTCCCCTCAGTGGATCTGACCCCTCCTGAGGGAATGATTTTACCACGCTGACATGGGGCCAACTGTTAACGGCCCGCCGGCTGCACTTTGGGCCGAATTTAAACCGTGAAGTGGGACCGTGTTTAATTCTATTGGCCAAAAAAAACAAAACACGGTGGGTGCCTGAGGCGCATGTTTCTTACTTGTTGATTAGCCAGTTTATGAGGCTGCGTGGCAGGAAGGAGCAAAATAGTTAATGTAAAACTCCCTATCCAGGCTACAACTTCTTTGTTTTTGGAAAAATAGCAAATATTATATAGCCCTCCTGTCCTGACCAGTGACTCATAATTACAACACTCAAAGTTTAAATAAAGACAAATGGGGAATAAATATGAGACTACAGATATGTCTTCATAATTAGTGCCGAATGATCCTCATCACGAGGAATCTTGTAAGTCTGGAATGTTTTCAGTAGATTAAATTAGTTAAATAAGATCCGCAAGCATCTTCGGACCCTTGAGTTTGAACCTCATTGTAGTTGTGTATTTTACATGCTAAACATTTTTTTTCTCACACACACTCCCTCCCTCTCGTCTGACACACCTGGTGTCAGAAACGAGGCCTGAGGGCAGCAGAACAAAACTCTCTACCTCCTGTTCTGTAAATTAACCACCTTAGCTGTGCCCAACACACATATGCGCGCGCACACACACACACACACACACACACATCCATCCTCAGAGAAGTTACAACAAGCATGAGGGATTGTCAGTTGCTGTCAGTAATGTATCTTCATTATGCTTGAAGCACAAACATTCGTTATTCTCCCTTCTATCTCCACACACACCCGTCACATCATACACACACTACCGGATAGCTGTAATAGCCATCATTATCTGTAGCTCTATGAGTAATTCTCATAGTTTTATGCTTGGCATTATGTAAGGCATTTGCACATAACTGATCTTTTTTTTTTTTATTGGTACAGTTAAACTTAATGGTTCCCAGTGTTTGACTATAAAATCAGATTGACCCACTGTCTTCCGACATTGTAAAGTCCAGGTTACTTGCGTACAAGAGGCTGTTGATGAATCAGGTGCACGTGCTAAACGCCACACATGTCTGTGTGATTTGTTTGAATGTTTAGATTCACACAAGTAAAATGTCTTGTCTGACTTATATCTGAATTCAGCTTGGAGCAGTCAGTCAATACACATTTGAGGGTTACCATGTAGTGTGATGATAATTATTAGCTTTCAGTTTGACAGAATCAATATTTCACTATAGTTAGAGGGACAGTTCTCCCCAAAATCAAAAATTCATATTTTTGCTCTTACCTGTAGTGCTATTTATCCATCTAGATTGTTTTGGTGTGAGCTGACAAATTTTGGAGATACCGTCCGTAGAGATGGCTGCATTTTTTTAATATTATGGGACTTTAAGGCACTCAGCTTGTGCTCAAAGTGACAAAACATATGCATTTGAAAAATTCAACCGCAATTTCTCTTGTCAAAAATCATGACCTGGTTACTCAAAATAATCCTCAGATTTGTTGCGAGCAGAACTATTTTCTTTCAACCCTTAGTTGAAACGGCTCATGACAAGGTCTGTGGATCGGAACCGTCCCTTTTTTAAGGTTGTAAAGGTCTGGAAATGGAAATTTAAGTCAATGGGAACTTAAATGGAATCTTTATCAACCTCTTTCATTATTCCATTACCTCTATATTTGTATTTTACCGTGAAACTCTACTGGATGAGTCAGTGAACATGACACCACACTTAACCAACTTTAATAACAGCCGCTGGCTGAAGCAGTTTGAGAGCAGAGCAATTTTCCACATGTTTGTCCACCCATGTACGCATTAGTCTGTGGCGCACACTGGAGAATAGACAAAGACAGGAGATAATACTAGACAACATGATGTTGAAGTGTTAAACTTTGACACAACAAGCTGAACTTCTCTCTTCACCAGACAGGCTGCATGGCTTCCCAGCACACTTTGGGGCAGTTGTGTGACTTGGTTAGATGCAAAAGCTCCTGAATGAAATGCATAACTGTTGTGAAGTGTAAAAACGCCAGCAATGGTGCTCTAATCTTGTTCTCCGTGGAAAGGCAAACTTTGTCATCCCCTCAATACCACATCCATCAATACAACATGAAACTGGAGAGAGAGAATTTTAATGCCGCTAATTCGGTTTGAAAATGTTTCATACATGTGTCAAGTTTCGGCACAAGAAGTTAGTAACTTCTTTAGAAAAGTTAGTAGACTTTTTTAACAATTGTAGAAAAACATAGTTGATTACATATATCACGTACATGATTGGATTTGATTAGAGTGTTTTTATATTTACATGAAGATTCTCCAAATTGTCTTGGTTTCCAAAAGAGTAAAAAAATAATGTTTTTTTATCTCTTTCCTCAAGTGTTTTTGTGGTCTTGGTTTCTACTATTAAGGGTTACATGTTCTAATTTGTAAATCACTAGAATATGAGTTGCTTTATCTCCTGCCCCTGCCTTGACCCCTCACATCAGACTTGGATTTGGTTAGAACTACTTCCACTTTGCACACACAGTAGCTTGTAACTGTCTCAGTAGGATCACCCGGTCTTTGATGTGGATACGATCCAATTTTCAACTACTACTGCTACTTCTACCACTATTGGCCTGTGGTGATAGTGGGAGTGCTCACATAAATACACAGCATGGCAGTGCTAGGGCTGTGTTTTAGAGAGCTCTGTTAAATGTGCAGATTCTACAGAAATACAAAATCTTGGTTGAGGTACTATCTCCCACCTTCCTGTGAGTCTACCACCTCATCAGTCAGTTTAAATAAAATAAGCCCTTTGTCACTTTAATCAGAATGAATAAGCTATTTTTTTTTATGCACTTAAAATCTTTTTATCTGCACTGTTTGTTCACTGGTTTGCACTTTATCTGCCATGTGCCTTGCGCTGCTTTTATTTAACCTTGTTTTTATTTTATTTTATTTTTTTATTATGTCTTTTTTTATTTTTATATTCTCTTATTGTATAGTTTTAGCTTATATTTTATATTTGATCTAGATTTTAGGCTCTACTGTTAGTGTTATCTGTATGCACCGGGGGTCTGAGAGTAACGCAATTTCGATTCTCTGTACGTATGTAATGTACATGTGGAAGAATTGACAATAAAGCAGACCTGATACTTGATACTTGATATTGTGATGTCAGCTTTATATCAGAGAGGCTTAATATTGGGCAGCCCACATACTATACACTGTTAAAGCATCTTTGAGTAAAACATTGAACTTCCAACTAAATGACATTTTTGAAATTATTCTGGATAAAAGGCAATTTAACCGACTTTTTTTTTTTTTTTTAGAAATAGTTTTTTTTATTGAATTCTATAGTATTGTGATCTGTTTCTATTGCTGTACAGAAGTCAAAATCCAGCCCTGAGCTTATTTCTTGCTGTTACAGAATATCTACAGTGGATTTCTAGATTTCATACCAAAATATTTTTCATGTTTGCCAATAAATGAGAATTTTAGATGTTATGCGGGGAGCGAAATATTTTGAGGAGTGCCAGATTTGGTCCACCTGCTGGCTATTCGATGAGCTTTAATTTACAGATTTTTAAAAAAAACTGGAATTAAACAAGAAAATTGAAAATTTGAGGCGCAGCTACATTTCACACATTGATGTTGCTACCTGCTTAATATCAATAGCACTTTTCAAAGTGAAACACGAGACAAATAAAGCATTAGGAAGGGAGTAAACTTGATCAGTATCAGCTTTTAGGATAGAATTAGCTGAGGTGTATTGTGTTAAGAATTGGAGGAGCTGAAAACTATATAGCCACCACTCCTGTGCTCTGTCTTTGTAATGCTGTATGTATCAAAGTGGATACCAAGGTGCATCCTCCTCTGAAAAATGGTCTTTGACCTCTAAAGATGTTCGCATTAAAACTGTTATTACTGCTCTGAGACAGATTGATTGACATGTAAGATGGATTCAGAGGAAACTCTCTGTTAATACTGGCTTGATGCCCAGCGAGCGGTTAGCAACACAGGAATAGTGTCAAAAATGCTGGTGGTGCCAACTCCCCAACAGGATGTCACAATCCGCAGGAGTGTTGCGCCACCTTCCTGCATGAGTAAAGAACGTTTGAAAACACTTGATGACTCAGAGCAATTCAAGCTGTAGCTTATAAGGCAAGTCAGTAATTAAGACTGACAGCTGGGGGATAAGATGTCAGTGCTGCTTCGGACCAACGTGACTGTTCAGTGGGTTTATGAGCAGAATGTGAACAATTATTTAATGTAAAGACTTGAAGCTGTTTGTTTTTCTTACATGGTCCCAAATGAGTCAATCTCCTACAAAGAGAAGAGATGTATTGCACCACATTTAGCATTACTAGCTAATTTCCATATTGCTTATTCTTCCGTGCCAGAAAGCCATTAAAAACCCATGAGCCACAATGTTGCACTGGGTGAGGTGTTCCAACGTAGTTTATTTTTGAAACATCATCAAAACAAGAGGAGTTCAGTTAAATATAGTACACATGTATGTTATGCTTTAATTCCATTGTTAAACCGGTGTCATGAGTACCCGATGTTGTTGTTTTAGGAGTTTAAAATACAGCACGGTCTAAGACAAAGACCATTGTCAGTGGTCAAGAGGTCCTGGAAAACTAAAGATGATGCAATTCAAAACACTTTTTTCTTTTTGGTGAGTGGTGCCATGTTGACTTCATCAGTGGGGGAGGCAGCATGAATGAAAGACTTTTCTGTTGACAGGGCAGTGCATGAATCAGCAGTGACTGCAATGGAAAAGACAGGAGAGGCAGGCTTTCTATTCAGCCTGACCAATCCTGGTTAATTTATAAGCTTATTTAGAAAGACAAAGGGCGAGGTGCCAAGATGAAGAGCTTTATTTACTAATATTATTTTAGTACTGCTGCAACATGTGCAGATGATCTTGTAACATTTAGCGGTAAACTGGTGTTGCTATTCTAAGTTTTGTGCAGAAACAGATTTTGCTCTGTTTCAGACATGAATTTGCATCATGTAAGCTTGAAATGCAAACGCTGACTGCAAGGTCACCATTTTAAGTCGAATACTCTCGCCACATCAGTGGCTGACTGCTGATGAGGTGCCAACAAGCAAGGCAGTTGACACCAATCTCCATTGGGGCTTCAGCATAAAAACAATAGCTACCTCAACCAATGTTCAATCTGCTGTTCAAACAAGCTATTAGGCAACAGTCCAGTTTCTTTCACAGTAATTGAAGAGGACAGACATATCAGAAGTGAGAGAACATAAGAAAGGAAATACATACAAAATTTCATGGCCTTGCATCCAATAGTTGTTGAGATATTTCAGTCTGGACCAAAGTGGTCGACAGACGGGCATTCAATTCAGTGCATATTAGTAAATAGATAGTAAACACCACTGCTTTGCTGATGCTGGTAGTTACTGTAGCTCCTCTGACCACAGTTGAGCTATGCTTCTTGTACATTTGTAGTGTTTTAAGTGGCCTCTGTGCTTGACTGTGTTTGTGCAGTTTATTTTTGGTAGTAGCCGTTCTTACACTCTCTAGGGACTGGGTGGTGTTTGTGTGCCTTTACGTGCCAGGGTGGGGGCTGCAGCCATAAACTACCTTCTCCTCCCTGCCCTGCCCGCTGACAGAGTTGCGTAACAAAAATATAAAATCCGCTTGGGATCGTGTGATGTCGCCCTCTGGCATGTTACAGATTGTCAATAGAAAAAGATGCAGCTTACTGTTTCAGCCTGAGCCACTAATGCATGACTAGTGCTGTGTGTCGATAAATGACATGCCAGTTAAAAGCCGGCAGACTGGTGTGTGTGTGTGTGTGTGTGTGTGTCTGTGTGTGTTACTGTCCAGCGTGCTTGTGTTTCACCGTCAGCAGTTACATACGTAGTTTATTTATTTATTTTTCTTTTCTTCTCACAGACAAAGGAGTCATTTGTGGAGCGTATGCAGGGAGGAAGAATAGCTTGGTGTTTCTCCTTGTTGTGAGCTTCTCCTCTGGCACTGTAGGCTCCAGTCAGCTACTTTACTAGGTGGTGGGCGGACTGTGTCCTCGTGTGTCTGTGTGAATTGCATTGATTCATTCATACTGCCCTCTCCTGCTCAGGGCCCCTCAGGCATTCCTACCACAGCCCCCAGACCTGGTTTGGAACAATGTCAAGTCAATTCACATCAAGCACTGGAAGCTGCTTCCGGTTGTAGCCTACTGTAGGTTATTGATTCAGCAGGCTACAGGGAAATAGAGTCTCGTGTTCTTTTAATTTGGGTTTTCGGGATTTATATCAAATAATGTATTGAACTTGAGTTGTGCTCCGAGGTGATTTTACTGTAGATGAATCCAATTCATCTGAGCAGAATGGTTTCACTTCTCAGTTTTGTAATGGTGGTATCTCTGTGGTTTCCTGAGTTCAGGTGTTGCCAGTGCTGTTTAGTCATTTTTAAAGTGTGATGGTTGTTGCTGAAAGCTTGGCTTCTGCTTCAGCTCAATACACGGTAGGTTTCATTTGCCTTATAACTAGGAAGAAAGAAACTACGGCGAGGGGATGTTAAACCTAAATATAGGAATTGCATTAAAGTGGTTTATTTGATGTTCTATGCCAAAATGTAATGATGTTTATACTGCGTGTGTGTATATAGTTTGTTGGGGAAAGAAGTAATTTACATGAAGATCAGCATTAACTATGTTTATAATACCCTGAAGTGCTAGCCCCAGAAGTTCTAACAACTAGAAGTGTTGTTTCATGTTGCATAGTTAGACATACCACATTATGCAAATCGATCGATAACTTATTTTAGCTTTTTCACTAGTAGGAACTAGGCTTGGGCAGTATCAAGTTATTATGGTTTACCAGGGTATTTAGAAATCCAGTCGGTATGATTTTCAGCACCTTCAAAAATACAGAAACTCCTTTCTATTAAAGTGATACAGAGATGCTGTACTGATTTTAGGGTTGAGCGATATGTTAAATTTTTCCAACCAGCCACCATCAGCCCAGCAACAGGCGACTGACCATATATTCGCACAGGTGTTTCTGTGCAGCGACACGCCTTCCAGAAGCTCTACTAGTCTAATATATAAACATAATAAACTCTCAAAATGTAAAGAAAGGAAATATTCTTACACCTATTTTCCTTATTAAACAGAAAAATACAACCGTAGCTTCCACCTTCTGAGTTCTGAAGTTTCTATCTTTCACCAAACTAAGACTAGCATAATTGTCTTGCACTGCAAGCTCGACAAACAAAATAAACCTCACCAAAGCCATCTTGGTTAGTCTTTAAACTGTTCCAACAATCACCAACTCAGTTTTGGTCGAAATAATAAACCCTTACTTCGCAGAGTTAGATGTGAAAACTATTCTGGCCGCTGTTTTTACCCGCTGCCTCTCTTTGCCGTTGCCGGCCTCTTACTGCTACAGGGTTAGCTCACTGAACGAGAGTCTGTCGCTGAGCAGCGGCTCTCACTTGTTTTTCGGAGGCAGACCGTTAAATTAGTGCAATAAAATGACAAAAATCGCCCTAAAAAAAAACAACCAGTTGCCGATATATATTTTCATCCAAATGTCCAACCCCAGTGGCTGCGTCGGATTATTCCCAGCTCCTGTAATCCAAACATTTCCAATAGCTCCTGAGCGTTGTAAAGTCAAAATTTATTTAAAAAGGTAGATTGATTAATTGTTTTTTTTTAACCTACTATTCTGCCTCAATCCATTGGCTATTTGTTAGCTTTTAGCCTTATCATTGCTGTCAAAATGTTTGCGTGCCTGTAACGGGGCGGTCTAGCAGCAATCTAACAGCCCCATAACTGATGAGTTATATTAATTAAAGTTGATTTAATAAAAAAAAAAGACAAAACTCATTTAACCCGATGAATCACTTTATTCAAATAGAGGATTTTATTCGAGGATTTTTTGGTTTGTCTTTTTTTTTGTTTGTGATGTCCTTAAATAACATTTAACATTCATAACGTAACATTTAAAGGTTAGCGGTAGAAAATGACTGACATTTAAAGCTTAATTCGAAAACCTCAATAGAAGCTTCAAATGTAACAAAATGACATTCGGTACAGTACTAAGAAGGCTAATTGCATATTAGACACAGTATTGTAAGACAATGGCATACATGCTACAAAGACTTCTCTCACCAGGAGCTCAGCTTTTACGGTGCTTTTTTTGTTTTTTTTTAAATAAATACTGTCTCATACATATACCCTGGTGAAATGTCAGGAAGGTATGAAAAGACAGATACCACCCAAGACGAGTAGGAACTGCTGTCATGTTTCCACAGAACAAACTGGGCTTTTTAGCAGCCTGGGTGTTCAAACTGAGTGTCTGCAGGGGCCTTCCAGGGAAGTCAAGTCCTCTTTTCTTTATGGTGAAACCCTGTACACGTCTCCAGGGTCCTGGCTCTGACTCATTCTCTCATCACAATATTAGGTCTCACCCTAACCGGTGGTTGCTCACTTTCAGTCACTCAGGACAGGGGAGACACAGTGCTTGAAAAGGTGTTTATCCCCCTAATGTTGTCGTCTGCACAGGAAATACAGCAATTCTGCAATGTGACCATTTTTTTTGTTTTGTTGTGTTCTTTCAGGCAAGTCCTGTAACATACTCCTGGGTTTGTGTTGACCAATGGATTAGGATGAAATCATGTGAACGTGGGCTAGCCTCGCAGTTCTGTGGCCTTGCAGCTGGGCTAACTCTCACCTCAATGGACTGGGGGCCTCGACTGCACATGGTTGACCCTCTGTCATCAACCTGAGAGGAGTATCTACGGTGTCAGAGCGGACGTTGGACCAGGAAAGAGAACCCGGTTTCTATGGCTCAAACATTGCAGGTAAGAAGATTTTCTGCATGTGTACACACACGCTCATACATTTAGTATCTCAGACAATAGCACCGTATCAGAATCCGCTTTATTGGCCAGATATGTACACATACAAGGAATCTGACTCATAAATACAGCTAAAAACAAGGACCTAAAGTAACCCCTCCCCCTACTTTTTACCAAGAGGTCCCTTATTGAACTTAATGCAAAAACCAAGTACTCTAAAATCACTGTTTTCTCCTCTGCTATGGTTAGACAACCTACTCAGTTGTAATTACACCATCATCATGATATTGGTATTTTATTTATTCATTATGTTTTTAAAATTCCCTTTGCCTATAGTTTCTAAAGAGTCCCTTCTGTTGTATTTTATCAAGCTCAACATGGAAAACAAACATTAAGCTACTATGTGCAATTGTGCATATATATATATATATATTTAGTAAGTATAAAAAGCAACAGTAACATTTTTAAACAGTAAGACTTTTAGTGCAATGGTGCAGAGTGCAAATGGTGCTGACAAATATTTTCATGATTAATGTAACAAGTTGCTTTATATACATGAAGTAGGTGGGTGACAGTATATACAGTACAGCATGCGTAGAACAGTGAGCTACTTTTACATGTACAGTGGATATTTGTGTCACATGGTTATTGCAGGGATTGTTCCTGACACTGTGACTGATGGTTAAGTGTTCATCAGAGTGATGGCCTGTGGGTAGAAACTGTTCTGGTGTCTGGTTGTTTTGGCGTACAATGCTCTGTAGCGCCTACCAGAAGTGAAGTAAGAACAGGTTGTGTCCAAGGTGTGAAGTATCTGCAATGATGTTTCTGCTCGTTTCCTGACTCTGGACGTGTATAAGCCCTGAATGGAGGGCAGGTCGGCACCGATGATCTTTTCTGCAGTCCTGACTGCCCGTTGTAGTCTGTTCCTGTCCTGTTTGGTGGCCGATCCCAACCAGACAGTGATGGATGTGCAGAGAACAGACTGGGTTATTGGAGAGTAGAACTGGATCGGCAGTTCCTGAGGCAGGTTGAACTTCCTGAGCTTGTACAGGAAGAGCATCATTTGCTGGGCCTTTTTGATGATGGTGTCGATGTTGGACGCCCACTCTAGGTGCTGGGAGATTGTGGATCCCAGAAACCTGAAGGCTGAATGCTATTCTTTTTTTTCTTCTTTTTTTTTTTTTTTACAGCTGGGTGTGACTGCGTGCTGTGCAAGTTTTTGCCACATTGTACACAGTGTGGTTGTGTATCTGAAAGATTATCTGCCGTACCTTCTGTTTTTCTGTTTGCTATTCTGTCTCGTTGTGTGTATGTGTGTGTGTGCGCTCGTACTGTGCAGATATGAGATCATGCCAAACAGTGACTTTGCTTTCATCAGAGTGGGGAGGTCCACAGACCAGCTCACTGTACGTCTGAATGGGAACTATTCACCTTTGAAATGCAGAGGAGCGAATACCAGGGATGATGTCACCTTGGGTCACACTGTTGGTTTTTCGTGTGTGTTAAAGAAAAGAGGAAAACATTTTTTAAATCTCGCAGGTTTTTCATGGTCTCCTTGCACACTCTCAAAAGCAGAAGATTGGATGTGATTGACCATTTCCTGTTTCATCAGACTTGTTTGTGTATCAAAAGGGGATCTGTCATGTCCCAGATATATATATATATATATATATATATTCTATTTATGGGAAACAGTCACTGAATAACAATTATTAGCAGATGAGGTAGAGTAGGAGGAAGAGTCATACTTGTGGCTTTAATAGAAACCCCACTGTTCCTCAGGCACAAACAGACCCACGCACAGGATGCCGGCCAGCCAGACACTCCCAAACAGGTGTCTGCAAGCCTCAGTACAAAGAGATATAATAATCGAGTGTGTGTTTGAGAGCTGAGAGAGAGCGAAAGTGAGAGGAACAGACTGAGCGTGTGCAGTATGTGTGCCTGTGAATGTAGGAATTGTGCCAACATGCCTTTTGTGTGAGTGGGTGCACTCACTGACATTTTGTATATGCTTTTGTTTTGTGAAACACCACACAATTGACTGAATGCTGCTACCAGGCAGGTTGTTTACTTATCAGAGGCAGACCATCAGTGTTTAGCTGTGTAAATGGCTCTATAATTGCAGCAGCGTTGACAGCAGGCGAACCGGAAGCCTTGTTAAAGATGCTTATCTCACACTACTGTTAAGGTCAGGCCAGGCCTCCTTCCTCTGCCAGAGGGGATGCTCTACTCAACAAAGGTATGATGTCTGACTGAAATATTACATTTGTAGTCTTATCAATATAACATTTGTTAAGTAATGGGAGCCTCAGTGGTGGAAGTGTATTTACTCAGGTACTTTACAAATATAATTTTGAGGTACAAATACTTAACTTGACTTTCTATTTTATGCTACCTTTTTTTTTCTATTTCACTGCATTTCAGAGGAAACTATTTAACTTTTTACTCCACTACATTTATTTAAAGGACCAGTGTGTGTTTAGGAGGATCAATTGGCAGAAATGGAATATAATATTCCTAAGTATGTTTTTATTAGTATATAATCACCTGAAAATCAGAATTGTTGTATTTTCATTACCTTTAGAATAGAGCGGGTCCCCTTCCATGGTGGTTGCGATGTTGCATCGCCATGTTTCTAGAGTAGGCCAGAACGGTCAAACCAAACACAGGCTCTAGATAGGGTCTTTGGCTTTTTTCGCGAATTTCAGCCACCGTAGTTTCTCCTACATGCTCGGAAAGGGAGGTTAACAAGTGGACATTCTCCCCTCGCTCTACCACTCCTGTGCGGTCTTCTTACAATCGCACATGCTCTGCAGAGAAACACACAGATATTCTCCTGTATCTCTGACGCTTTCAATCAGCTGCTGAATTTTGGTAGTTGTCACTTTTTCGCTGGTTTATAGTTTAAACCATTAGAGAGGCGGCTGTTACATTTCATGACACCAGCTGTATCTACTGGTCTGACATGAGTTCTTAAGAGGGGTTTGTTACTGTAGTGACAGCGCGCTCTGGTGGGTAAACTTTGTAGTGACACAAAGTAACATGACCTTCTCTTTCTGACTAATATGCTGAAAATAAAGCAATTTTATATCAGCTAACAAATATACCGATATACCTGCAAAAGGCCAATATTGAATAATTAAAAACTGGCTCACTGACAAATCGGTCAGGCTCTACTATATTATACAACAGTTCCCTTTCTGATAGCACAATGTTGCAAACATGTAGAAATCCAAAGAATAGCCAAACCCATATTATTTTAATTATTATTATTGATTTTATTATTATTATTATTATTGTGTTGCTCTCTGTCATATATTGTTTTGTTTATATGAACAGAAATGATAAATCAGTGTTGTTACTGTTTCATGTGTGTTGGGCGATCCGCTGCAAGCACCATGGAGGACATGCTTGTTTAATACCGAACGTCATCTGAAGTGCAGAAGAATGCAGTCGCAAATTTTGAGCTTTTGAAATAACACATTAGAGCTTTGAGTTGGCACCTCTGCTTTGGTCAACTGAATGCAAACACCTTGTCCATAAAATGGCTGAAGTACCTTGCTGGACTTGAACCCAGCGGAGCACATGTACCCCCGCCAAGGTTTTCCATGCAAAGATAAAAATTAAGCTCTTTCTAATGATTCCAGTCAGGGGCATTCAGTCATTCGGTAATAAAGAGCAGAGATAGTGAGTTTTGGAACAAAAGCAAATAACAAAAGGAGAGCTTTGGGAACAAAAATATATTTAGATGTTGTGTAAATAAAGTTGAGTTTAAATTGAATAATTTAAATTGAAAACTGACAACGGTTGGTGTGCTTGTAGATTGGAAAATTAAGACAAGTTAAGTGCAAAATTCAAGTAAATGAGTTATGCAAAGTTTACTTCCAATATGAACGGTAGATATCTACCCACAATTTAGTTCTTAGAATTCTCGGTGAGAAGTTTAGGTTTCACCGGCTGTTATGAGCTGAAAGTAAAAATGTAGTTTTTGCCCCTGCATTTGTCAAAGATAAAAGGGAAGGTGGAAAGAAGGATGAAAGGTAGAGACAGAGAAAGTATAGGGATGGAAGGAAAGGGACTAAAAGGGAGTTGGGGAGTGGAGAGGAAGCTCCCAGAATAGCAGCAGCGACCAGTTACTGTGCTTTTTGTGGAGAGTGTCTCTGAATGCTTGCGGGGCCTCGGGGGCCCAGACTGACAGAGGAGAACTTAGAGGAAAGGGAGCCTCTGGGAGTCAAAGTGTGTGTGTGTGGGTGTGTGAGAGGACAGTGTTATTTTAACCCCGAACTTACATCCGGCTCTCA
>CM022487.1:8252958-8271614 GCA_011952105.1 Coreoperca whiteheadi | reverse complement strand
CCCTGCCCCCGCCGCCGCTCCCCACTGACTCCTTAATCAATCTACCTGCAGATCAGTTGCCACATGACTCACTGTCGTTTTCACTCCCTCTCTAGCTTCTCTCTCCTTTTACCTTTAGCTTCTGTTGTACTCATTATCCTTTCTCTTTTTTTCTGTTCCTCCACAGATACACAGGTATTGCTTTACCAGCCCCCCTGAGGACTAGCGTGCTGTCTGTCGCTTCCGGGTGTATTGTATGTTAGCCGTGTTGTTAACTCATCAGGTTTCCTGATTATGTGACCCTGTAATAGATCACTTGGTGATACTGGCAACTCACAGCTGCAGGCTAGAAGACTAGAGCTTCGAATAGTTTTAAACTGAAGCTCTGTTTTTACATTCAAATGATAAAAATCATTAGCCTGGCATTGCGAACTAGTCTGGAACCTCTCAGTTTATTTTCGATTTCCAAAGGGCGCAGACCAATATGTAACAGAAAAGTAGCACAATCTTCACATTTGACCAGCACTGCCCAGTTTGACTGTTTGATCTGAGTTTTGTGAGCCTGGTATCTTGAGATGTATGAACCAATCAGAGCAGTGAAATGTGTGACTTCAAATATGGACCGGTAACGCTACTTTGTCAGTCATCGTATGAAACCTGCGCCAAATTAGATAAACGGCTGTGATTGTAACGCGTGATTTGAGGCAGAGTTGTAGTCCTAAACGCTTCGCTGCACTTCCAGAGGAGTTGCCCACCCAGAACCCCTTAGTGATGTCTACCCCCCTGACCACTTAAATTAATAGACTCAAAAGTTAACAGAAGAGCAGTTATGCTTAAAAACCTTTTACAAATTAACCGCTGAAATAGAGAATTAAATGTGGACTCTTAAACATCAGATCTCTGTCATCTAAAGCTTTACTAGTAAACGATCTAATATCAGATTATCATATTGACTTATTTTCTCTTACTGAAAGCCGGCTGGGTCATGAAGCACCCCCTAAAATGGTACGCACTGTACCTTTTAAAGTCGGGGGCAAGTTGACCTGGAAATGGATCTGCTACGCTATTACTTTTGGTCTGACTGAAAGACATTTGTTTTTCATTGCTATTTAATTGAGGTTTTTTGGAAATCTGTAGCAGGTTCATGCATGTTTGCCCCAATCGATGTCATTATCATGACCAATAGTCATAATGGACAAAAACTAGAAAAGTACAAAATGACAATAGTAACACCCAGGTTAGCCAGGATGCCAGAATTTCCCTTTAGTGCATGCATGCTTCACATCTTACATGGTGCAAAGCCTATAATAGAAGCTCAGGGTTCACACACAGTTTAACACTATACAGCACAGTCCCATTTCTGGGTTGCAGGCTATGTGTTTGCTTGATAGTGTTGAGAAACAAATCATGATGGAGACAGATAAGTATCAAGGTTTTCTAAGCACCAAGTTCCTGTGTGTGTGTGTGTGTGTGTGTGTGTGTGTGTGTGTGTGTGTGTGTGTGTGTGTGTGTGTGTGTGTGTGTGTGTGTGTGTGTGTGAGTGTGAGTGTGAGTGTGTGTGTGTCAGGGGAAGGACTGAATTCGGTTCAGTTTGTTGTTTTCCGTAATGATAATCTCATTTTCATTGTGTGTGTTTTCGTTAGTCTCTCTTTCTCTCTCCCTCTCTCTCCATCCCTCGCATACACACATACCACAGGGTACAGTGTGTATTGTTGTGTCTCTTATCTGTTGTTACTCTGCTCAATCACTCACTCCTTCTGGGTAGAGGGGACCGGAAGAGCAGCTTACATATTGACCAGACACACACACACCTACACTTGTACAGCCCTGTAGACAGTAATGATGCAATTTTGTAGCCTTCGTTGCAGATCTGTGACAGAGCCCACACAACGTGTCGTTTGTACCTGCAAGACAGTTTGCCATGTATGTTGTAATGTTCCAGGCCTTCCTAAAATGCCATCTGTCAGGCTTTTGCTGAGGCCATTGTGAGAGTGTGGATAGAAATCCTTAAGCTAACGGGTCACTTTTTCTCATTGCCAAGCTGAAGGATAAACTGCACACTTGTGTACGCTGATATCAGTCCCAGGGAGGTACGTCTGCTTTTTCCAAAAAATAAGAGATTTCGTCCCTGGAAGCTGCCGACAGACATTATAGAGAATTATTAACATCTAACCTGGCATCAGTTTCAGCAGTAGCCTGCAGCCTTTTCTCCTCTCTGCTGAGTAACTTACTTACTATCTTTACTTAAATATTCTGAAAATAAAAAGTCCATTATGTTTCCGGTATGATTTAAAAAAACAAACAACAAACACTAGTTGTGTCAGTAAGTTTTAATGCATCGAAGCTACATAAACACAAATAACTGTGTGGTTTTAAGTGTCCCTGTTCCTCCACTGAACACCTCCATTACATTACTCCTCCACTTTTTCTCAGGCATCAGTTTAGAGTAATGACAACTCTTGATTTAGACTTAGTTAAAAGTCATGTGACCTGCTGTCTGCTGTTTGTCAGATTGTTCAAACACATTCAGCACCAGATACTATGAAATCAGGCCAAGTCAGAATTTAGAATATGTTTCTTGCTTGCAGTGAATTTAAAGAAACAAATCAGAGTTGGGCTACAGTACTTACACCTGCCTCATAAACATGTTAAACATGTTACTGTTTTAAATGTTGCTTTTCCCTCTCCCTGCCTCAGGCTGCCCCCATGTGGCCAGATGGAGAAATGATACTAGCCAAAAGTTCCAAATACATCAGAAGCTAACAATATGCTACCTAAAACACGTCTTCATACAGTTAGTTCAGATTCAATCATTTTTAAGTTAGATATGGTAAATCATAATGCTAGTAGACAACATGGTTGGAATCTATATCATGTTATTAGTATTTCTTTTTTTATGTTGAGATATATATATATATATATATATATATATAAAATGCAATGAACTTTGTCCACTGCTATGCATTAAAAATGACTAAGTGCATCACATATGTAAAACTAATGAAGTTGGTTTATAATTCAAATTTGCTCAACAGTATTTGTAAACACAACATGTCCATATCGTCATGAAAGTTCATCAAGAAAGTTGATGATGACAGTATTGGTTGAAATTGTATTGTTGCCCAGCCCTCGATCATAGTACATAGTTTAAACTGAACTGATTCCAGGGCAGCAGAGATGGGATGTGAACTGTGTGAATGAGTTAGTATGTTCGGTGCCACTTCAATGTCACCCACCCCCCCCAGCCCCAAACACGGACACACAAACAAAGCCCCTGGCATGATGTATGAGCAGGCACCCAGATGGCGGTGAGCTTTAGCTTCTGATGTTTTGCATACCTCATCACCTGTGACCTTGGCACACTCGGAGACAGTGGCACCCTCGTCCCACCCTCTTGCTCCCTAATCCTGTCCTCTGATACCCTGCATGGCCCGGTGTTGCCCCTCAGGCTTTAGGTCATCCTCTTAAATCCCACCTGTTTAGCCTGGGGGGACAGGGGGAAAGCCAACACCACACACACTCACATGCCCCTTGACCACTTCCTAGAAAGACAGCATGAGAGCGGAGGATTATATAGCATGGAAGTCTATCGCTCCCTCTCAAACTCGGTCACATTCACACAAACACACGTGTTCTCTCTTTCATCTCTCCACACACCTCTGTTCGCAGTGGATTTGTTCAGCGTGCCTGTCCACCACTGATTCAGCTGAAGTGGAAATCTTTCTGGGAATGGGGTGATGAGAGAGGATTTGTTGAGGATAATATTTCTTCTGACAACTCAGTGTGAAATGTTGTGTTCTGCAGTAAATGGAAGCCATTAGGACGTTTGACTCTGTGCCCAACCATGATTGATCCCAACTGAGCCTGATGGGCTGGCCACCCACTAATTAGATAGTTAACGGTAGAGAGATGGCAGAAATGGAGGGGAGAAAGAGATGACAAACTACATGCAACAAAGGTCTCCTGGCAGATTCAAAGCTTCACTTTCAGGATCATGGTCGCGCCTTAACCCCCCTAGGCCACCAGGAAGCCCCACAGAGACGTGGACAAGGCACAAAGGTTGAAATTGCTATTCACCAACTAAACATGTAAGTTAAGTTGTTGTAGCTACTTCCTTGGGGAAAGGCTAGGACATGAAAAAACATTAGGACAAAAATGATATGTTTCTGAAATTTAGTACATTTACATAACAGGATAACTGCTCTAGCTGATATGTGTTTTTGTTACACTCGAGCTTAGGGGATACACGGTGAACTGAGTTAGGGTCCTCTGGTTTGAGAAAGTACAGCCTCTACTCGCTCAATACACTTTATATTAGTGCTGAAACAATTAGTTGATTAATCAGTGAGTACATCGAAAGAAAGTTTTTATAATTTATTACATTTTGAAGCATTTTCAAGACAAAATCTTGTGATGATTTTATGCTTTTCTCTGTTATATATCCTTTTAAATTAAATAGTTTTAGGTTTTGAGTTGTTGGTCCAGTGTAATTTGAAGATGTCAACTTGCGCTCGGGAAAATTTAGATTGGCATATTACGAGTATTCTCTGACATTTTATAGACTAACATATATTAATTGAATAATGATAAAAAAATGACAATTTATTGATAGTGAAAATTGTTAGGGCTGCAACGGTTATGGCTGCAATAATTAGTTCCACTATCAATGAATCTGTAATTTTTTTTCATGAATCTATGAATTTTTTCTACTATAAAATATCAGAATGAAAGACTAGTCGCAATTTTCCAGAACCCAAGGTGATGTCTTTTAAATTGCATTTTTTGTCCGACCAACTTAAAATATTAAATTTACAATTATACAACGCAAGAAAAGCAAATCTTTACACTTGAGAAGCTGCAGTGTTTGGCATTTGAGCTTGACAAAAATGACTTAGAAGATTAATTAAATATCAGAATAGTTAGATTAAATGAATTTTCTGTCAATCTATCAGCTAATTGTTTCAGCTATAAAACAAATGTTGTTAGTTGCAGCCATAGATTACGGTATATACTCGCATTAAACGTTTGTGAACATAGTGAGGGGTTTTTTCAAGATAATCTTGGTTGTGGATTGATGTTTGATGAACTTTGAAAAACATTTTTATATGTGACCCCCGTCAGAAATGAAGCAGCAGCAACATCCCATTTGTGCTTGAAAATCTTATTATGGTGTTTCAGCATATGGTGAGGATTGAGGGAGAGAAGAGGTTTAATTTTGACTGACAGAAACGTGGAACAACAGTCAGGTTTTAGCCCACCGGTGTTGTGTTTTAAAGGTAAAAATATAAGCAGAGCAGAAATGCGGAAGGAGCTGCTGTACCATTTCTCCACAGTCCACACCCTGACCACAGCTACATCAGCTTCCTCACTGGCCGATTATGTTGTCACCGTAGTGATTACATTTTCCCGGGAGGACTGACCTCAGCACAGTAGCAGAGTCATTGGTCAATCTTAACGTCTCTTTTCATATTGTAGAGTAGTGAATCATCTAGCGTTTTTTTACCCTCAGTGAGGTGAAGTCATCGCTTAAGTCAACAAGATTTGATCTCTGAGGAGGAGTTGTGGGTGGTGTTGCTACCGTGACCTATAAGAAGAAGTATTTCTTTTACATGGGTGCTTTTAGGTGTTGGGGGCTCAAACTGGCTGTGAAAAGGATTCATATGGAGTCCCACCAGAAACAGGTCTGTATCCCATTTAAAGTTCACCTACAGCTCCAGAAACCGACATTTGATGTATAAAAGTTTGACTGCTGTATGGTTGGAAGTTATATTTTATTATTAGATTAGTTTTCCTTTACCAGCAAAAACATTTTTTGGCTAAATTACAAGATGTTGTATACAAAGTTGGATGTATTGGATGAGTTGGCAAAACTTGATATTTGTGTTGGACAGGGTCATGGTTCTTGGAGGGGCAGTGTGATGGATCGGGCCCAAGTCTTGTTTTCTTTTAAATATCAACTTCACAATTAAAGGGGCACTCCACGGATTTAACACAAAAATGTCAGTTTACTAGTTGTTGGGAGGACTGTGAGCTGATCAGTTATATAATGTCTTTTGCGGCTCTGGAGGAGTTCTGTCAAATATTGGGCTTGAAGAGTACACATTCTTTAACAGAAAAATTCCATTTACAAACTGGGGGAGTGGAATTTGCAAGACGTGCATATTTATCTGGCAGGAAGGGTCTTAAGAGAGAATGCATTACAGGAAGTGTAGGATTCTGTGTTTTTGGAGCTTCATCCACACTCAATTAGCATACAATATCTTAGCCTCTGCTGCATCGATTTTGACCATTCTTTAGCTCTGCAACTAATGATTATTTTCTTGATCAGTTAATCTGCCAGTTATTTTCTCAATTTAATGTTGGGTTCATAAATTGTCAAACAAAAGTGAAGTGTCCGTCACAGTTTCCTAGAGTCAAAGTTTTCAGGGGTCTTGTTTTGTCCGACTAATAGTCCAAACCCGAAGGATATTCAGTTCACAATGATATGAAAGAGAGAAAAGTAGTAAATCGGTAAATCCTCACATTGGAGATGCTGGAACCAGAGAATGTTTGACATTTTTGCTGAAAAAAATACTTAAACAATTAATCAATTATCAAAACAATTGCTGGTTAATCGTTCTTTTGATTGGGTAATCAACTAATCAAATTTAATCTCTACCATTTTTTGTGATCTGTGTCTTGTGGGTTCCTAAACTTAATGGAAGTGCAATTCTAAATAGCTGGAGATATACAGAAAACTAATACAGTGTATGTAATATACAGATATGAATTAAACTAAATTATATCAAACATTTTGAAACCATTATGTTTTGTGTGATGAATATATTTTGTATGCTTATAATCAAATCTTTAGTTGCTTTGATTTTTATTGTTTAAAACACAGTATAGTATAATCCTCTCCTACATTAGATTTATGCCTTTTTAATTTTAGAAAATACCATTTAATGATGTTAGTATTAGGAGTTCAACTAATTAATGGTTTCTTTCACAATTAATGTATTCATTATTTTGCCAAATATTCAATCATATAGATAATCTCCATCTTAAGTGACCAGAGCCCAAAGTGATATCTTTGTGGTATAGTAAGCAATTTGTAAGCATCAATTCGAGCTGTGTTAACTTGTGATGACCATTTATCATAATTTTTCGCACTTGCACTCCAAACCACACTTTTATTAGATCTTATAGACTCTTTTAACCTCATTCAATATGTTAAGGGGGCCACATATTCTAAAGGTCACACCTTAGACCTGGTACTCTTACCTGGTATCGCTCTCGAGTTTGTTAATTTGGTGGATATTCCAACATGCTTTTGCATTCTCAATGCTGGTTCTGTACTTAAATTCTGTGATGCTTTTAATTCATCATCCTCTAATTGCACTACTCTCTACTCTACTCACTATCTCCTCTCAATCCGAACGCATTGTTAAATTAATATCACATTCAGTGCCAATCCATTCTTGACCAGATTACACCACTTAAAACTAGGAAACAAGCATTAAACTCCCCTGGCTGCATGATCACACTTCCTTTAAAAGACTTTGCAGAAAATCTGAATGTCAATGGAAGATCAACATCCAAATGTCAATCTATCAGAAAGCAGTTGAGGATGCGAGATCGGCTTACTTTTCTGACCTTCTATCTGTTTTTATTTGTATTTATTTGATCTTATTACTTTTATTGTTTAAATCTTTGCTCTTGTTCTTTGGCCTTTATTCTCATTTTATCTACGTTGTATGGTTTTATTTCTTTTTCAGTAAAGCACTTTGTAACATTGATAAGAAAAGTGCTGTATAAATGTTTTTTTTATTAGTAAATAACATATCCTCTGACAGTATTATGTTAGCGATAATGAGCAAGCAAGATATATTAATATTGTTAAAGAAGTCCCTAAAAAATACTATACTTTCCACAGAGGTATGACACTCGCATGTGTGATAGATCTCTCACTCACACATACGTACATACATAGATACAGTACACCATATTCTGCTGTACTGTCCAGTTACTACCCTGATTATATTTCCACCCCATGAGCCCCAAATCAGTAGTAGACATCAGGGATTTCATCCAGCTGCTGTTCAAAAGCTTACTGCTGCCCCCAGAGCCTGCGGTCTACCCACCAACAGTCATAAAGAGACAGGAGGGACCCAGGAGTCCACAGTCCTTTTAGTCTTTTAAGGACTCAAACGGTCTCTTAAAGGGAGGGTTTAAACAGCCTGTGATGTTTGGGCTGGGAACACTGTACCGTTACACCCACAGCCTGTCTGCTCTGCTTCTCATTGCTCTCCATCACAGGGACAGAGAAGGCGTTTACAAGTTTTAACAGGCTCTGCTTTACCTTCCCCCTAACATAAGATGGCTGACAAATGAAGCATCTGGGGTCAAAGGTTGAAGCCTGAGCATTTGGTTATTAAAGGGGTTTTCCAGGTTTCTGGAGGAGAGTGTGTGAAATGTGGCCTAGAATGGAAGCAGAGGTCAGAGTTGACGGTGTGGTGCTCTCTGAGTAGTTGATATCAGTGGGGAAAAAAATACAACTTCAGGTCTATTAAAGAAAATGGTAACACTTTACTTGAATAGTCTGCCTACAGATAGGCTATAGAGTATTTGTAACAGTTCAACTGTTTTGCTGTTGTCTCAAAGTATGTGTGACATTTCATGAACATACACGTTTTTTTTATGTCTAAATCTAACCAAACTGTTATTTGTGAAACTGTTGAATTTCAACTAATAAGTAAAGTGTAACCAAAAAAGATTTGCACGTTCTTATTGATAGCTACTATCAAAAAATATGTACTTTTAAAATAGAAGGTAATGAAACGCAAATACACATTTTCTGTCAAAAATAATGTCATGAACGGTTTTATGATGGGAATATTTTTCATATACAGTAAATATGAAAAATAAATCAATCAGAACCTTTTAGGAAAGAAATTTCCATAGAAGTAAAATGTTTGAGGCAGCAAATTAAGTTTTGAGCTTATTCTGAAGGATAGAAGATGACATCCTATTTGAGCAGAATTGTAGTAGACATCTCCTCATGCAAAATATGTAAGTAAGTTATGCAAGATACACAGGAATCTCACTGAGTCAGGAACATGTCGACATACTTCTTGTGTTTCCACTAATGTCCACAAATTCAGCATTTCCCTTCTACAAAATATTAGCTTTATTCCAGAACAAAGGGCATCAAGGGCAATTGTTGTCTTCTTTTGCCGTTACTTAATTTTTAAAATTCATATTGCAAAGGAAAAATGGAGTAAAATAAATTGTATGATCGCATGATTATTTTTATACTATTCAGCCTTGCCCTCTAGTCTTTCCAAACTGCCATATGGTCTGTAATGGAGCATGTTAGCCTTATCAGGGGGAGGCTGTGGGCAGCAGCAACCTCACATGACACCACAGCTCAGCCCTGCTCCATTTATCATGGCCTCAATTGGCCAGCATGTCCCTTCTTTCTCTCCCTTACTGCTCATCTTCTCTGCTAATTTGCGCTCTGTAACCTCTGTCTTATGCATTTATATTTTATACCGTAGTGTTAGATTGTGTATACTGTTGTTGCATATTATCCCCCACCTATTACAGGCCAATGTTGTTTTTTTTAAATATTGTTTTTATTGTGTCCACCCCTGTATATGTCCAGCATAAGTGGAGGAAGTGTGAAAAGGATACTTAATGGAGTGTTTCTGCATTTGTACTATATGAGATGACAGGTCTCATTGGCAGGTCCAATGAACCTGCTGGACTGAGACAAGCAACTGTGATGAGTCCTTGTTTGCTGATACTGCTATGACTGTCCATTTGTTTTCTACTGGTGTGGACTTGGAGACATGGATTGAAGAAAAAAGGATAAAGTGACAGAATTTGGAGGGAATGGGAGTGTTGAAGAGGTTGGTGAAGCTGGCAAATTGAAGTTGTTAACCTTGGACGTTTGCACTTGAGATCTGATAGGCTGCTCCAGTGGCCAGCCTGACCAATAAGGTTCATTGATTTAGAGTTCAGTTGTAAGAGAGGGAGAGCACAGCACATCAGTATACCCTAGTGAGCAGAAAACAAAGCTCTAGCCATAAACAGAGAGAAAAGGAGGGGGCACTGGTTCATGCAGAGGGAATTTGATTGTGATTGCTGGCAATGCCTTCAAAACATATACATATAATCAGCATTATGTCCAGTGGTAAATGCAGAAATTCAGGCCTCTGTGTTGCTGTGTATAGTGTCTGCATGCATGCACAAGGTTTCTTTGTTTCGTTTTTGTAGAAATATTTGTCCGTTGCGTATGCATTTGCCTTTGTGTGGAGGTGAGGTCATGTTTGTGTATTTACAGTGCGATGTTGCGTGCCGCACACATGTGTGACAGCCGGCCTCCGGAGGAGCAGAGGCAACAACAGAACAGAGGAGAGGCGGAGGAATGTGAGCGAAATGTGAATGTTGCTCAGCGGGCTGCGAATAACCGGCCCGAGGACATCAACAGGACTGGAATGTATTCAGAGTGAGCGAGGGAGAAGAAAAGGGTGGTGGGGAACGAGAGGAAAGGCACAAATGAGATGAGGAGGGAAAAGGGAAGAACGCAAGTGTTTAGGATGGAAAGAGGGGAAGAATCAAAAGTGACATGGACTGAGAAGTTGAAAAGACATGGGTGTCATTTAGATGTGTTAAAGATTTGCTCAGTGGCATCAGGGCAGGTGCTATTCACACTACCACTTGGGAAAAGACCAGGAGGCAGCGTCAACTCACACACACACACACACACACACACACACACACACACACACACACACACACACATTGTTCTTTTATTCTATTTTCCCCTCCATCCAGATGTCCACACAGCAAGTATCCAGATGGCCTGGATACCCTCCCTATAGTGGAGAGGTGCTTTGGACGTGCACACACACATACTCACACAAGCAGCATGGCCGTGTTTTTCTCAGTCTCACGGGGAGGATTAACTCTCCTCATTAGGACACCCCCGCCTCTTGCCATCATCTCTCCTCCCCCTCCCTCCCCTGTTGGCCTGCCTTGCTGTCATTGGCTGCTTCTATCAGGACCACCGCTGACTGGGTCGCCGTGACTAAAGGACACAGGAGAGCGGAGAGGAGGTGGGATGGGTTGATGTTGCCACAGTAACAGAGGAGGCGACCACTCACCAAATCATCGAGCCGGGGCTGAAATTAATTTTTAATTTAAATTTTTTCAAACAAGTGGAGGGGTGTGGAAAGCAGGTTAGTGGGTGAGGGACTGAAAAACAATAACAGCGAGGGATTAGGCATCATCTGAGCAATTTGTCCATTTAGGACAAAGCAGAGTTAAAAATCCTTCCAGATTTTAGTCGTGATCGTCAGAGCTGAGCTGCTAGTCCGATTGGACAGCTGCTCAAGGGGGGAAAAAAAAAATAGAAGCACACAAAGGAAGGATGAAATAAAACAGGTGAAAAATAAATAACAGCTCCTGTACGATCTTTTCCCTTCGCTGCAGTTATGTCACTCCTGGCGAAGAGTTAGAGGAGGTAAGCTGGCCGGAGTGCCTGGGGCACAGAAATAGAAAGAGAGAGAGAGAGACATGGAGAGCATGCGCCAGCACTAAGGCAGGGCGGACGAGAGCAGGCGGGGAGAGCGAGAGATGGTGACGGCAGAGATGAGAGAGGTAGAGCGAGAGAGAGACTGAGGGTAGAGGTGATTACTGTGGCGTGAGATGGGACGACGGAAATAGAGCCTGCCGGATTTGTCACCTCCAGTGCCACACCTTGGCTGCAGCCTCCCAACGCTCCATCTTGACTGCAGCAGCTTCTACACATGGGATTTCCTTTTTAAGGGGGACAATAAAGATCAATGAATGATCAGTTTCACACCTCGGATGCTTGCTGAAGATTTAAGCCACTGGCATGTTAAAAGGACAAACTGTACGTCTTTTTAAAAAGCAGATTGTCTTCCACTTTTCTTCAGAAGAGGAAGAATCCTTGCCTGCACACATATGCAAACACAGGGACTATGGTAGTTCTGCATCAAGAATTATTGTCTGCAGCTTGCCACAGGAATGCATTACTAAAACCTATTTCCATAAAAATAAGCACCTGTGAGTGGTCAGTCAGTCCCGTTATCACTGTGTGAACATGAGGAACTCATTGTCCGGCCATTTTCAAGGGGAGCTGACTCGACCTAAATGACGAAGACAATGAAGGTGGGAGTATTGGAGGTATACAGCGACAGCATAGTTATTTGAATTATTCGAATTATTGTGCTCAGCTATCTGAAATAATGCAGTGCTGTACTGTGAATGACGTGCAGAATACTGTACTTGTCTTTCTAATGACAGCACAGATCTCGAAGCGGGCTGACTGACCGCCTGGTTGACTGAGTGGGTTTGCTCACTGACTGGAGTTGTGGCTATTTGAGGACTTTTGAGGACACGTGGCCCCGGGCAGGTACCGGTCGGGTGTTGGAGCCCCACCATGGGGGAGACGGCAGAATACCAGAGGCTGCAGGAGACGTCAGAGCCTGACTATCAACGCCTGCCTAGCGATGACGAAGAGGTAGACCTCTACAGTTTCCTTGATTATAGTAGTGATCCTGCCACACAGCTTTAGACAAACATGGGTGACAGATTAACAGTGAGCAGCAATTTCAGCAGCTATTATGAATCCTGTTAAATGAAAATGGAAGGGTGTGAGACGATAAGGCTTTGTTGTGGTGATTTCCGAGGGAGGCATGTTTCTCACTGAACAGAAAATGAATTTTAGATTGCAACAATAGTGCACTACTATAATATGTATCTTTTGTTGTAGAAATGTGCAAATATTTATCTGGTTGTGGCAGTAACTTAAGCAACAGTATGTCAACTTTATCATGTGCAGATGTTATTTTGAATGGTCAACGTGGGCAGGTATTACTAATGTTGTGGGGACATAAATCTGTTTACACAGTCACATTGTGAGGACTTGCCTTCCTTATGGGGACAAAATGTAAGTCCCCATAACGTAAATCATTACATTTTAGGATGAAAACTTGGTTTAAGGTTAGAGAAAGTGATGGAAACACAACGTGTGTGTGTGTGTGTGTCATTACCCAAAAAAGATAAGAACATTTTAGTTAACATTCACAGGCAGCTGTTTTCTTGTGACATCACTGACACTCCTCAGTCAGGGTCCGGTATTTTGTGAGATTTCAGTGTAATTTTTTAGGTTTTCCAAGTAATTGTGTTGTTATAGGTTAGCACCTGACCAAGTCAAGGAAGTTTTTTATATAGAAGTATTAAAACAACCTGCGGGTTGACCAAAGTCCTTTACACAATGCAGAAATTGAAAAAAATGACATGGACACTTTTTACATACAAAAAACACACATTAGAAAACCAGAGAAAACAGGTGGGTTTTAGCCTGGATTTAAATTGTTAGATGGTGGGGGCTGATCGAACATGTTGAGGGTTCAGAAAAGGCTCTGTCATCTTTACGCCTCGAACGGCTGTCTGGGATGGAAAGCCAACAGCTTATTGGATAACCTCCGTGTTCTAGGTGGACAGTTGGGGTGTAAAAGGTCACTGAGAGATGCTTGAACTAGCCTGTTCAAAGCTTTAAAATCAAATTAATATGGAACGATTTTGTTAGCAGACGTGCGGCCGCATTTTGCACCAGCTGAAGGTGTGACAGAGTAGTCTGACCTGCAGTAATCCAGGCGGGAGGAAATAAACGCATGGATTATTCTCTCAAAATCTCTAAAGAAAAAAATACTTGACCTTGGTTAAAAATCTAAGATGATAAAAATATAATGGAAAAATTCTTTGCGTAGGGTTTTGACATAACCAGAGAGTGGTCAACATCTGGGGATCCAAAAATGAAAATGTCCGTTTTACTCTTATTTAGTTTTAAGATGTTACTAGCCATCCAGTGCACGATATTGCATTCAAACCGGCGTTTAAAACAAACGGCATGCAGTCAATTATTTTGTCAATAATCTGTCAAGAGAAAGTCTTTTTTAACAGAAGACCTTCTCATGTCTCAGTAGAAAAAGCACAAGTGTAAATAATAAAATGAATGATGGCTGAATTCCATTTAGATGCTTCAGTTTCTGGGTCCTGAAATTGTGCATGCTGACTCACTGTCTCACAATCATGGCTTACTGAGGCACGTGGATAAAACAGAGCCACTTGTGCCACAAGTCAAAATGTCTGTTGTGAAAAAGACCTATTGAGTAAATAGAATTCCATATCATAGATATCTATATGCGCTGTCGCACAGAACCAGCTCTACCTCCTCAACCAGCACATAGTCATGCACATCACGCCCACACACAAGGCCAGCGCTTGTGTGTGCGCTGGGTTATTGAATGCAGAACCATGAGGTCACTGATGAAGTGCTGCTGAATGAGCTCGGTGACAGGCAAACGTATGACATTTTATACCCTCCCACCTCTTCCGCAAACCCCCACGTCATTTCAGGCCTGACAGTTCTTTTGGCTTTGATGAGAACAGCAATGCCATTGCCACTTTGCTGCCAGTATTTTTGCCTTTTTAAAATCTTTATTTGGAAGCATACTCTACGGAGAGAGAAGGCGATGACTTTCAAATTCCTGGCTGGATTCAAAACTGTTCATTTCAATGCTGTAAATTGGCCTGGCTGATTAATGCACATATATCGTGTCGGTGAATAAATAGTGATGAGGGAAGAGTTGATTTTCCAACTGTAAAATGTTACGCTCCGTACATATCTTGGTCACAGTAACAGAACAAAAAGAGATGTGTGGACTCAGCCAATATATTGTTTTTTAAACTCCCAAATATTGATATCAGTGTTGGCCCCAAAAATCCAGTATGGATTGGGTTATAATGGACAATGTTCCTTTTCCTGAATAAGCAGAATTGAAAATGCAAATAGCCGTGTATGGCTGGTTGTGGAAGTGTGTTCTTTCACATTAAGTACTCAAAGCTGGTAAAGCCTGAACTCTTATTCTGCGATTACTGTTTCTGATTAAATTCAGAATTTCCCCAATTTTAGGCTGTATTTTATTGTTTTATGCCAGCTTGTGTTCAGAGAACATCTAAGGTTTGAGAAGTTTGTCTAATGACACCCAGCCCTGCTCTCACCCAGTGTGTATTGGGATAGACTCCGGCCATGCACGACCCCGCACAGGAGAAGCGGATATAAAAAGTGGATTGGTGGATGAATGTGTAGATATGTGCAACAGTTTAAATATCATGTAAGTTGACTTGTGTGCGGCGTTAAGCTGGTGGACACTGCAGCTGTCCGGGTTGCTGGGGGCTCAATCAGATCACTCTTTCTACAGCTGCAGCTTTGTGCTGAGTACAGCGGTCTTCTGGTTTGAACACACAACCCTAATACACTGCATACAGACATCTGAAGAAAAAGACAATGGAGAGAGGTTAAAGTTTTTTCCAGTGACAAGCTCCCTTCAAATACACATGGGGGCGGCCGTGCCAATCGAAAGGTCAGTGGTTCGATCCCCCAGCCATGCGTGGAAGCATCCTTGAGCAAGATACTGAACCCCAAAATGCTCCCGAAGCTGCGCCTTCGGTTTGTGAACGTTCTCATATGTAAGTCGCTTTGGATAAAAGCGTCTGCTAAATGACTAAATGTAAATGTACATATACACATTGTTTTATCAGAGCAACCATTTTATCCTTACTACAGATCTATATCTGATATGCTTTTCCTCTTTGGAGCATGAGGGGATTATTGGGCTTCAACCAGCACTACATTGTTGAGCATCTGCTGTATTTTTTTTTTTAATTGGGAACAATGAATATTCTCCATTTATCTTGTTGCGCACACACACGGTTGACTATCAGTAGGAGGTCAATCAGGACATTTGACCGACATTTTACGCTAATACCCTCCTTTCCCCTCTTGACCAGCTTTAGGGGATCAAAGAAGAGATGGCTTAGGCTGGGCATTTTTTAATGGTGGAGGCGACGTTAGGAAGTGTTAGTGGGGGTTTTGGTAGTCTGGCATTATGCATATGGCCAAGCTACACTCATGTTCTGTGTTCGCCTGGAAGCAGTCTCTTTGTATCCAAAACTGTTTTAATTCCCACAGTCTGTTCTTTCTAAACGTCAACGCCCACCACCACATAACGCCTCTCTGCTGACTCTGTGAATGATGAGGTGCTGTCGATGTTGAAGGGATTTAAGGTGAACGTAAAAGCCAGACTTTGGCAGAGGGTTACTATCTGTGAGATCAGGAATGACGCATCTCTGTCTGTCTGTGCATGCAGGCCTCCGTCAGAGGCATCGTGTGTGTGGGTATTTTTCTTGCACAGTTGTATGAGGGATTAATGATGTTTGTTCTACTACTCCTTCACTCTGCTCTGCCGGTTTTTGGCACCCGACACCAAACCACAGATTGATGTTTTGCCACCAAAAGGTTGCGACTTATTTTAGAAATGCACTGGCAGTGCGTCCACCCCGTATCCACTAAGCTATCTTAATTCCCAACACTGTACGTCAGTGTGAATCCAGCCGATGTAAGTGCATGCCTCTGCATGCCTGTGTCTGTACAGTGGGCATCATATTACAGAATCAAGCTTAATGTGTGTGTGTGTTGCAGTACTCGGTACATAATTCAGACCTCACACAGCGCTTTGTTCTTCATAATCTTATTAGCCAGCAGGCCACTAATTTGATGTCCATTCATGATAATACAATCTACACGGTCGGACATTTATCTTGGGCTTTGTGGTATTAGCATCCTTTTCATACTCCAGTTGCCGTTGAGTCTACTACTGTGTGTGTTTGTGTGTACACACAAGAGAGAGATGGAAAGAAAGAGAGAGGGAGTTGAAGGCCAGATAAGAGCAGCTGGACAGGCCTACAGTAGTTGGGGGATTGTAAGTCTGAGGGACCCAACAAGTCAGGCACAAGAGACACAGTGCAGAGTTTTATTTAGCCAAATTTCAATGTCCATGAGAAACAAACCACTTTAACTTGAATATGAGCATATGTAATAATTAACAGGGCAAAGGAACGCAGCTACTTCTAGCTTTGTATGAACCCAGGTCGACGTCAGAAACCAAACTAGAGGCACGAACAATGAGTAAATATACATGCACATTAGTATCCCGGTTTCGAGTCTTATCCTGGTTTTAATCATTTCGGGATATAGCGTTAACATGGAACATTTGAAACCAGTTTTTTATTTCTATGTATACATAATCATAACCATATCCAGGTTTCTTGCCGTCTGCGTCTTGATTCCTGAATATTTCAGCCATTAATTTCTGTGCCGACTGAGTTACCTCAGCAGTTGAAAAACACAGTTTGGTTTGTGGCTATTTGGCTTCTCTGCTGGCTTCTCTATCTGATGACGGTTAATGGAAAACAAGAGCGACAATACAATTTATGATGTGTATTATAGAATTCAGACTTCCCCTTTATTTCAGCGCGTTTATCATCATATACTGCTACATACTGTAACTTAGAGTTGATGATGCACCTGTGATCATGGCAGTGAAAGACTAGAAACCTGGATGTGTATGTGTTAGAGTATTCTGGTTTCTATCGGCGTACTCCAGCTAGCATATCCAGGTTTCTAAAAACTGGATAAAGGGTTTATACAGGTTTCTGAGACCAGGATATTGTATTTATCGTGCAGCACTTAACCGCGATACTCCAAAAACCTAATCATAACCAGCATGCTCGTGTGCATGTAAACACACTCATCTCAGTGTGCTCAACAAAGGAATCATTTATACCTGTCTGGCCAGACAATGAACAGAAAAAGGGGGGGGGGGACATACTTTACATTTTACTAAAGTGAGGGGATAATAACATTAACTAGAACTATAGATAGTTTCCCAGTTGTCCAATCTACTACTTAAAAACCAAAATAATTTTTCAACAACACACATTCACACACATGTTATAACTGTGCTTCCCCATGCATCCTAAAGATGATTACACCACCGATAGTGTATATATAGTAGGTAGGTCAACGCCTGGGCTCTGACGGGTAACAAACAGGACAGAAATGAAGGCTGTCAGGAAGAGCTCAACGCGTAAGTAACGATAAATACAATCAGTAATATAATACAATGTGTCGCTGTTTAACTTGAAAAAGTTGAGGTAAAACATGAGTGGGCCTTCCCAGTGAGTGAGTTTCATAACAGACTTGTAAGATTTGAAAGACAGAGGTCGTGCTTTGCAATCATCACTAATAACTTACTCACCCAGTGAATAGAAAAATAAATATGTTACCACAATCAATATAGGTCAAGTTATGTTAAGATCACTCATCCACCCAGCTGAATACTAACCTATAAGATTGGTGCTACCTTGTGGTATCACAGTGGAGCTGCAGGTCTGCTTACTGGCCATTAATTGTGTTGGTCTAATCGCCTTAGTCAGGAGGCAGCTGTGACACATTCCTTCCACTCCTTTAAAATGACCATGCATCAGTGCAACTTGGGTATCTGATGCTCTACATACACTGCGCACATTCAGCTCCCTACTTCACTAAACATACCTTCCACTGTCCCCATCATGATTCCCCCCCCCTTTTTTTTTTTTTTTTCTTTTCTTTTTCTTTTTGAAGTGATTTAAGTTCTTTCTCTTTTTCACATTTAGATGTGTATAAGAAAAGGGGAAATTAAACTTCACGTGCAGAAATGAACGACGCGACGGCAAAAACCTGATCATGACCAGCAGGATAGGGTGCATGTACGAGCAAA